>CM053623.1:266157307-266173191 GCA_028646595.1 Phalanger gymnotis | reverse complement strand
AGGGCAACCAGAGTGTACGCCATCTTGGAGTGGGGGGGGTGGAAATGGGGAGAAAATCTGTAATTCAAATGCATGTGAAAATCAATGCTGATAACTAAACATATTAAAAATAAATTTAAAAAAAAGACCCCTGTAATCTTCATCTGACCAGTTGTTCGACCTTTTTACAGTCTGTGGGCTGAGAGCCCTGGAAACTGCCGCTTCTCATTCGGTGGCTCCTGCTCCTAGTTTATGGTGGCTGGGGCTATGCTGGCATGGCCTGTGCTGAATTGTGCTCCACTCTCACCTAGGTGCAATAGACTTTTACTGCTGACATTCTAAGTTGTCTTTGGTGGGAAAAGTATTTCACCTGATCCTTTTGTGGGTTCTGCTGCTCCAGGAATTGTTTTATAACATTATTTAAAGGTGTTCAGAGGGGTTTTGGGGAGAGCTCAGGTGAATTGCCCCTTTTCTCTGCCATATTAGCTCTGCCCTCTCATTTTGAGATTTTCTTAAAATAGATACTGGAGTGGTTTACTATTTCCTTCTCCTGCTCATTTTACGGATGAGAAAACTGAGGCAAAAGGGGCTAAGCGGCTTGCCCGAGTTGCACAGCTAGTATGTCTCTGAGGTCAAATTTGAACTTGGGTCTTCCTAACATGAAAATATGTTTTGCATGACTGCACATGTATAACTTATGTCAAATTGCCTGCCTTCTCAATGAAGGGGGAAGAGAGTGAAGGAAGAAGAGAATTTGGAATTAAAAAATTTTAAAAAGCAAATGTTAAAAATTATGTTTACATGTAATTGGGAGGAAATAAAATATTAATTAAATATTTTTTTAAAAAAATTTTACAAAAATGAAAAAAAAATTAACTTAAGTCCTCCTGATTCCAGGGCCACCTAGCTGCCCTGGGTGGGGATGTACATACACATCCCTACTACTGAGGAGCTTGAGGCTGGTGAATCTCTTGAGCTCAGAACTTCTGAGTCACAATAGAGCTAAAGCATATTAGGTGTCCAACTAGGTACAGTACTGGTGAGCCCCAGAGGTGGGTGGGTGGGGGCCCAGGTTGCCTTAAGAGGGGTAAACTGGCCCAGCTGGAAATAGAAAAGGTCGAAATTTCTGTGCTAGTTGGCAGTAGGGTCAGTTCTATGAGTGGTTACTGTACTTCCAATCTGGGCAAGATAGAGAGACCCAGTCTCAGATGATGATGATGATGGTGGTGGTGGTGGTGGTGGTGATGGTGGTGGTGATGATGATGATGATGATGATGGATGATAAAGATGTCTGAGAGTTTTCCCCCATTCCTCTGTATTTTTCCCCTTTCAGATAACTTTGAGATTCAATCCCTCACTGTCCTTAAAATTGTGTTACCTATGTATATATGGTGTAGTCCATTTGTTCTTCCCACCTTTGTTCTCTTCAATATCACTTCCATCTCTCCTCCTTAAGAACATCTAAGAATCTAAATATGGGGCTACTACTGTCATTGGTACAGCAAAATCTCAAAACAATGGAATAATGGGGAAGATAAATTTAATAAATTTAATGCAATGGAATCTTAGATTGTGGGAAAATATATATTACTGTCACAGAGAATACTGTGCAATAGTTAAACAGAGACATAGAAATAAATAGGATAGTTTAAAAATTCTAATTCATGATAGCCTTAGATTATAGAGATCTAATATAATTTATTACAAACGAATATACCCTTAAATATAAAAATATGTCGCTGAGTTGTTATCAAGAGTCCTGTTTTCAAAATTGCATGCTATTTTCACACATAGTTCTTTTTTAAAAAACATTATTTATTTTTAGTTCTCAGCATTCACTTTTATAAGATTTTGAGTTCCAAATTTTTCTCCCTGCCTCCCCTCCCCCTTTTCCAAGACAGCATGTAATCTGATATAGGCTGTCCATGTACAATCATATTAAGCACATTTCCACCTTAGTCATGTTGTGAAAGAAGAATCAGAACAAAAGGGGAAAACCATGAGAAAGAAAAAAAAAGAGAAAATAGTATACTTAGATCTGGATTTAGATTCCATAATTCTCTCTCTGGATGTGGATAACATTTTTTTTACACGTATTTCAAGAGTTTCATTAAATGGCACATTTCTGTTTTGGCAGGAGTGTGTCTTGGTAGACTATACTGACTGCCACTTCAACAGATTCTTATCGGAAAAGGGACATGGCAATGACACCAATTGCAAATTTCAGCTAAAAGTGTATTCATCAAAGTGAGACTAGCTGAATCAGAGAACTACTTTGCATGAGAAGTTTAACTTTTACAACTTCTAAGGAGAATTAGGTTTAAATTTATGATGTCATTTACTTCAAAATCTTAATAATAATAATAATAAAGCAGCTAGCATACATGTAGCGCTCCCTGTGTGTCAGGTACTGTGCTAAACACTACAATTTTTATCTCATTCGACCCTCACAAAAACTCCAAAAGGTAGTAGCTATTATTATCCCCATTTTATAGATGAGAAAAACTGAGACAAATGGGGGTGAAGTGACTTGCTTAGGTTAGTTAGTTAGTTAGTTAGTTAGAATCCACTGCTAGTTAGGCTGGATTCAAACTCCGGGCTTTCCTGACTCCACGCCCAGAGCTCTATCCACTGCCTCATGTAGAATTCCAGGACCTAGGTTTGAATCCCAACTCTGCTACTTACTAATTGTGTGACCTTGGGAGAATGAATTCAGGGCTGAATTCTAAATACTGAACAAGAAAGTCCTTGAAATTCAGTGATTCCTACCCTCTCCTTTTTTATGTTAGTTTTGGGGAAAAAGGTATTTTTATGTTGGATTTTAGGAAGCAAGAACAATTGAAGTAATGAAGGAAGCTGATTCTTCTCACCTCATTTGGAAAAACCATCACTCTTAACTTAGTTTCTAATCCAACACCCGAGACAGTTACGTATTATTATAAATACTACCTTCCCTATATTGCACCATCTAATTTATGTGTCCTTTTTAAAAAAAATTACTTATTGATTTTTAGTTGTAGACATTCACTGCCGTAAGATTTTGAGTTCAGTAGTTTTTGTGTTGTTGCTCCACTATGTAAAACAGAATCTAATCACTTCGATAGAATGTTTCCGCTAAGCATCTTTAACCATCCTGTCTCTTCTCTGGAGTTTAATCGACATGAAAACCACTGTGTCTTCCTCCTCCCAGAGCCTTTCTGGACGTGATACTCTCAGCTTCAAATCTGTGTGACTTCTTGCCTCCAAGCCCCATGCTGAGTTTTTGTGTTCCTTTTCTCCCCGAGGGTCATGTCCTACACAGGGTCCCCACTGTGCTTGGCTGGGCTGGGTCAGCAGAAACATAGGATGGGTTTTCATCCTTTATTATCACTTGTCTAAACCTGCAGAAAATAAGATCGCTGTTGATTTCGCCCTAGGCTTTACCCCGTACGACATATCTGGCCCTATTTACTGGGAAATGGTTTATTTAAAGCTTCAGATCCCTTGTATAAGGGATAACGGCAGACCCTGAACATTTCCATTTGGGGCAGGACCATGAGAGGAATAGTAAAGTGAGGGAAGCAGAGAAAAGTTGATAAACAAGGCTCCCATTTCTTCCATAGGTCACAAAGAGAATGTTTCCAATATGTGCAAGATGAAGTGTCCATTAGACAATGCCTGTTTTCTGTAACTTTGGGACGTTTTAGTAAAACTTACTAAATCCTGAAGGGTGTTTTTTTTTTAATGTCAACTTTTGTTTCTTTTTTTAATGGGAAAGAGAAAGGCTGCATTTTCTAGGTTCTCCCCAGAGGTTTCTTTTTTTAATCTGTTTAAACCAACAAGGAATTTTCCTGTATTGATAAAGCATTCATTTGCTAATTTGGGGGACATTAAACTGCCCACAGCTCCCCAATCCAGCATCCTGAATAAAACTAAACTGCTTTCGAGCTTCATGCTTCCTGCTCAAACTCTGCATCAGTCCCAGTACATTTACACATACACACACGAACGGTTTTTTCCTCCTCTCTGTCCTAGATAAAAGTCAGTGACTGATCGCCTTAAGGAAAAGAATGAGTTAAATGGACCAATATTCTAGGCATGGACCTAAAAAAAGTGGACCCTTTCAGGAGCCCCTCAGCACCTGCGTCAGCAAGGTCATTTGCACATACATAAATAAATAAATTAACAATGAATAAATAATTTAATCCTAGCCACACAATGCCACCTTGCAGACTTGGACCTCTGCTGCTTACTCCCAGTGAATTTGACCATTTCTAATGCTTTTTGATAAAGTCCTCAGATACTTGCTTATGGTCAGGCTAATTTTCTTATTGTTTTCGCTTGATTAGCTCTGTATGACC
This sequence comes from Phalanger gymnotis, assembly GCA_028646595.1. Taxonomy (NCBI): domain Eukaryota; kingdom Metazoa; phylum Chordata; class Mammalia; order Diprotodontia; family Phalangeridae; genus Phalanger; species Phalanger gymnotis. The sequence continues at coordinate 266,168,872 of CM053623.1, read as the reverse complement.
TCAGGTCACCCTTAAAACCCACATCTCTCGTGAAGGCCCCGGAAAGGCTGTCTTTTTTCTTTTTCTTTTCTTCTTCTTTTTTTTTTTTAAACAAAAAGGTGGAAAGGGCCTGCCATTTCTCTGGACAAAAGCCTGGTGGTTTCCCCCACCCCTCACCGGCTTCCTAAAGCAGCCCTTCCGTTCACCCGAGCACAAAAATAACTTATTGGAGAGGAGGAGAAGACTTAATTTTTTGACCCCTTTATCTGATGCACGTAGGGGTCTGCCTATGTCAAGTCTTCCAAGTCCTGGAGGAGTTAGACCACTTTCCCCTTTCACCCCAGCATTTGGTCAGTCTGTGAGCACCAGGACTAGGCACCTGCCCTCCCTCTGTTCAAGGTCCTTTAAAGAAGGTCCACTAGGAAAAAAGGCTTTTCTTTCATTGAATGATGGGGAGGAACTCTTAGAGGTGGCTCACCCAGCCCGGCTTGAAAAACAGCATAGCAATTCTGGGTAATTTAGATGGTGAATTCAGGAGGGAGGAGAAACCATGTGTAATGTGGGTCGGTGGAAAGAGCATTGTTCTGGAGTCAGAGGGCCTAAGTTCAAACTCTGTCTCTAATGCTGATTGTCCTTGTGAACTTTGGACAACTTTGCAACTTCCATTTGCCTCAGTTTCTTCTTCTGTAAAATAAGGGGATTGAACTAGGTGCTTCTGAGATTCTTTCCAGCTATAGCTCTTTGATGAACATTCCTGTAAGAGAGTACTGAATGTGCAATCAAAGGTGGTTATTCAGTCATGTCCCACTCTCCATGACCCCATTTGGGGTTTTCTTGGTAAAGATAATGAAGTGGTTTGCCATTTCCTTCTCCAGCTCATTTTATAGATATGGAAACTGAGGCAAACAGGGTGAAGTGACTTGCCCAGGGTCACTAGTTAAGTGTCAGAAGTTGGATTTGAATTCGTGAAGATGAATCTTCTTCACTCCAGACCCAGTGTTCTATCCACTTCATCCTCTAGCTGCCTTTGCAGTCAAAGGATTTAGGTCTAGAGTCAAATCCCAGCTTTGTCCTTTATTTCCTGGATGAACTTGAGAAAATCATTTAACCTTTGGGGATCTCAGTTTCCCTAGCTGTAAAATGAGAAGGGCTAGACTTCTGAGGTCTTTTCTAGCTCTGATCTGTTAGAAGTGTTTTGTGACCTCAAGCATATAATATGGTTATGCAAGAGGGTATCACTTATTCCACACACACTTATTATGTACCTACTGTGTGCCAGGCACAGTGTGAGGTGCTGAGCATACAAATACAGATGTTAGTTCCTGTCCTCAAGGAACTTTCATGATAAAATGCATAATGTGTCAATAATATTTCACTATTTTTATTTCAGCAATGAGTGGAAATCATAAATGATCAGCTTGGCCCTTCAATGAGGAGAGTATTTGCATCATAAATTGTGAATGTTTAACTGAAAAAATAAATTCGCAGCACTAACATATGAATCAATGAAAGGATTAATCCTCAAGCAAGTGAGACATAATAGGAAGAGGGTTCTATTTGGACCCAAATGTCCTGTATTTAAATATTGTCTTTGCCACCTACAACCTTTGTGACCTTGGGCAAATCATTTAACCTCCTGTTTTATTATCCTTAGGTGTAAACAGAGGCAGCAGCTAGGTGGTGAAGTTGATGGAGTGCCTGGCCTGGAACCATGAAGATTCTACTTCACGAGTTCAAATCTGGCCTCAGACACTTAGTAATTGTATGACCCTGGGCAACTCACTTTACCCTGTTTGCCTCAGTTTCCTCATCTGCAAAATAAGCTGGAGAAGGAAATGGAAAACCACTCTAGTATCTTTGCCAATAAAACCCCAAATGGGGTTAAGAAGGATCTGACATAACTGAAACAATTGAATGAAAAAAAAATTGGGGGAGTTGGACTTGATGACCTCTAAAAAACCTTATAGCTCTAAATGGATGAGCCCATGACCTTGTGAACACTCTATCCACTGTGACCTCAATGAATTTGGTGTTAGGGTAGCATTGGCACTTTTTGATGTGTAGTACTAGGGTATTTTCCTCTTTCATTGTCATTTCCCACTTGAGTAACTATGGAGAATAAACTGTGTCTTCAGGGAAATGCTCATGGATATGAGTGAAGCTGGTGATAGTATAGGAGAGAAAGAAGGAAAACACCAAGGAAACCATGACCTTGGGGAGGTCTCCATTCTCTAGACCTCAGTTGTTCTTCTGTAAAACAAGGGCATGGATTAAAGTCTTTCTCAGTTCTAATGTTCTATTTTATCGGTGTAATTTATCCTAAAGTGACAGATAATCCATTACCTCACAACCATCTCATTGTTGGGAAGTTCTAGTTATTAGGAAGGGAGGAGGGAGGGAGGAAAAGAAGGTTGTTGTTATTGTTTGTCCTTCATTCTCAAAGAGGACCATCACCATCAAGAGGGTGATGTCATGGTATGCAAGTGAATTGGATTTAAGTGAGGCAGAGCAGTGCAAAGCCACCAGCCTCACTCTCTCTTCCAGGGTGGTCTGAGTGCAGTGGTAAGACATAGATCAGGATGACTGGAGATGCAGGGGGAGACCTTGGCCTTTTTGAGCTAAAGTCTTTCTGAGGTCTCAGTTTGTCTGAGGCAACACCCATTCAGTGATTAAGGCTAGGTAGGAAATGAGGCAAAAGATGGCCTAGTTTGCCAACTCAAAAACAAAAACAAAAACTTGGAGGGAAAGACCCTCAGTGTTTTTGGTTAGAACAGAATTACTATTTACACTCACTCTGAGTCATCAAAACCCAAACAATGACCAAGGGAGGCTTGGGTTGGGATCTATCAGTGGCCAATCAGTGAGAGCCAGAGTGATTTGGGTTTGAAGCCCAGTCAGGTAGCTCCATTTGAATCCCAATGGGCTTTATCAAAGCCTGGTTTTCTAGAGCTCTATTTCAAGAAATCATAAATGAAACTACAAGGGACAAAAGAATTGTTTCAGTTTTTTTAAATAATAGAATAAATAAGTGGGGAAGAGGAAAAAACATCTAGCTCCCAAACCCTAAGATATCTTGTGAGATTTCAGCAATCAAAATTTATATTCCTTTGGACAGAGCACCCATCTGTAAGGGTATGATTGCCCATGTAGACAGAGGGAGAAAAGGAAGGAAGGAAGGAAGGAAGGAAGGAAGGAAGGAAGGAAGGAAGGAAGGAAGGAAGGAAGGAAGGAAGGAAGGAAGGAAGGAAGGAAGGAAGGAAGGAAGGAAGAAAGGAAGGAAGGAAGGAAGGAGAGAAGGAAACAAGGAGGGAAGGAAGGAAGGGAGGGAGGGAGGAAGAAAGGAACCTCCCCCTACCTCCAGCATCACCATCAGTGAGAAGGTCATTGTTCTCACCCCTAATCCCACACTAATTCCTGAATCCCCTACAGCTGCAATTCCCAAACTCTGTCTGTAGGGTGAAAAAAGCCACAGCTGCTACTCTCAGCCCTCCCCTCCCCTTCTCCAGAGCTACCTCCCCCCTCCACTCCTCCCCCTCCCAATCCCCATGCAGTCATGGCTTCCCCTCAACACAACTTTGCCAGGTCCATGACTTTTGCCCCTGTCACTACTGAACAAACATAATGAGTAATGTTTTAAAAGAAATGCAATGCAACAAATAAATTCTACATCACATTATATATACACATTTATGAGTATGTATATATATATGTTTGTGTGTGTATGTACACACATATAATATATGCAAAAATAAAACTATTTTAGCAAAGGAAGTTGAGACATCACTGGAAGCAAATTACCACATTTCACCATGTAGTCATTGCACCCAGTTTTTTTGGTCCAAGAATTGGTTTATAACCTTTCACCTCATAATCATCATATGGTATAATTCTGTTTCATGCTGCTTAAAAGGTAAACAGAGCAGCAATGTATTCACCAGTGGTGCATGGGTGCACATTTATCTCTCACACGTTGCAAGCTATGAGCCTACAATTCTCAGCTCAGGCATTGTCGGTATTCAATTTTAATGTATATTCACAAGTATTCCATTCATTCTAATCTTGCACCAAAGACAGTTTAGTAATAAATGGTTTTTAAGTAATATTGGCACAATTGTTTTTAAAAAGCTCCACATAATGGTGACACTCCACTTTTTTGCAAAAAAAAATTGGCATAAAATCTGCAGTGATTATGAAGTGAAATACGCTAACACATTTTAAAAGACAAAAATGAATTAAATTATAAAAATATTCAAAGAATTAAAGGAAGACTGTCAGAAAGAAAAAAACCCAGAACATTCTGAATTAGTATATATGTTCAGACCCAGGTTCTCTCCTGAGCTTCAGTACTGAATCACTAATTGCCTATTTAACTTTTGAAATTGGATGTCCTGGAGACATCTTAAACCTAACATGTCAAGATTGAGCTAATTGCTTTTATTCTTAAACATTCCTTTCTTCTAAAATTCCCTATTCCTGTCCAAGGTACCACTAGTGGTAGGGATTGTGTCCTTCTTTGTACTTGTACCTCAACCAGTACAATGCCTGGCACATAGTAGATCCATGATAAATACTACCCTTCATTCTAGATCTTCAAGCAAAGGTCTGGGGGCCATTTGCAAGATAAGTTATAGGGGGGAGTCTTGTTAGGTTAGGTGGCTTCTGAGGTTCTTTCCAACTCTGAGATCCTGTGAGATAAGGAAGAATTAATGAAAGTGCAAAGTAAGATAGGGTACGAAGATCGATTAGAGCAGCAAATAGTAGAATAAATGAAGTGGAACAAAGACCAATAGATAATGAAGATGGAATTGAAGGATACCCTGGTCCTGGAAAGAAAAAAAAAAAGCAACAACTAATGGATATGTAAGAGGAAGTAACAAATTTGGAAGACAGAGCAAGAAGCTGGCACATTAAAATAACTGGAATTCTAGAAAATATTAAAAAGAGAGGGAAATGAACACCACATCTGAGGACCTAACTAGAAAAAAGTTTCAAAGGTGGGCAAGGACAAGCAATAGTCAACAAACTGAGAGAATTCTCATAACCAAATGATGCATAAATCCTAATGACAAATGTCCAAGGAACTTGGCTAATTGATTACAGAATTACAAAGGCCAAGAAAAATTATCTTAAACATTGAGAAAGAAGAAAATAAATGACTTACTAAAGTGCCATTTAAAACACTATTAAAATTTTTAAAGGGTTACAAATCTGAACAAAAATATACCAAAGTCTTAAAAGTATAGGAATAGATTTGAAAATTGTATGTGATGCAAAAATGACCATATTATTTGAAAACAAAATATAACCTTTCAAGGTCCAATAAGACTCCAATTTATCCACAAAAATCTGCAACAGAAAGTCCCAACAAGTAACAGAGAAGGAATTCCAGATTGATGGAGTTAATTTCCAACAAAATAATAATATCCAGAATGGACAAAAAACAATGTGTTTGTCATAGAAATCACGGAAGTAGAATTTGAGTTTAAAATTTATATTAGGACAAAGGGGAAGAGAGAAATACAGCTATATTTCTTAATAGAAAGGTCCTTAAAATTGATAAATAATGATCAAAAAAGAAGAGAAAGAAACTAGTGAGTCCGACAGCAAATTTTCTATTTATAACAAAAAGGGTAAAACTTCAGAAAATCATATGAGTGAATACTACAAAGGACAAATTTAATTTGGTTCATTAATTGGTTTTAACAACCTAAATAGCTGTAGAAGATCAAAATTTATTTTAATTCCTCCAGACAAATCAAAAGCAACAAAAAGACGATGTCCTAAGACAAATTAAACTTAAAATTCACAACAGTAATTTTGAATAGTTAAATTCCTCCCTTTAAATAAAAAAAAAACCTTATGGAATGAATGAAGAAATAAAGCCCATAACATATTAGTTACAGGAGACATATTTAATGCAAACATAGATAGATAGATGGATAGATAGATAAATAGACAGATAGATAGAAAGATAGATATAGATGTTTGTGTATATGTGTGTGTAGATTTAAATTAATGTTCATCTAGAATAGAAAACCTCTAATATCCATCTCAGGCCTAAATCTGTTATCCCATGACATCATGCAAAAAATAAATTAAAAAAGACAGGAATGGATGTGATTATAATGGATAATATGAATTAAAACTAGAAAGCACAAAATATGTAATTATTGTCATTATAAATGATAAAAACTTCATAACAAATATTTTAAAATTTGCAACTGATAATTTGATAGTTAAATTCACAAAAGAAAGGTAAACCAAAAACCAGGAAGAAATGTATAAGAATATAATAGGGCATTTCAGCATTTCATATTAGAGTATAAAAAATCTAGTAAAAAAAAACAAGGTTAGCAATAGAGAAATCACAGACCTGAAATGCTTGTTAAATAAGTTAAAAATAACTTAGTCAACATATGGAGATAATGAAATGGGAGAAGTATTGAATATACATGTTCATTTCCTTTAGAAGAACTGGATATATACTTTGGACACAACAGTGCTAGATACATTTTAAAAGGCAGAAATCATATATGCTACATTTTTCAAAGCACAATGCAATAAAATTTGAAATAACAGGAATTAAAGATAGAAAGCTAAGCAAAACTAAAATAATTTGATAAGTAATAATTGGGTTAAGGAAGAAATCGTTAAAATATCAGGCTATGTAAAAGACAACGGAAATACATATGTCATATTGAATAAAAAAAGTCTGTGGAATATAGTCAAAGCAGTTCTAAGAAGCACATTTATAGCATCGAATGTTTATATCAAGAAGAAAGAAGAAATGAATTAATCCTGTACTGTGAGACTTGACAATCATGCTCTTTGAAGCTAGAAGGTATTGAAATACAGGTGGAGTAAGGTTTGGAATCCCAAGTTACAGTACAAGGAGGCATAGAGAACAAGAAGCTAGACCTCAGACCAATTAAAAGCAAACCAGTTTCATTGAGGGGGAAATCCTCATCATAAGAAGGGGCAGTCAGGGATTATGGAAACAGTTCAGGTCAGTTTGGGCCCAGTGGAAGGGGGACCTGGTAAAAATCTGGTGGCTAATTAAGAGGGTTCTTATCTGGGTCAAGAGGGAGCAGACACTGAGCAGATGGAGTGAGGAGCTTGGATTTGGGGCCTGGTGCTGATTGGGATTGGTGGTTAGTTAATACTCAGGCTCCCAGCTGGTAGGAAAATAGGGCTTTCCACCATTAGTGCAGGAGATTTGAGCTGCATCAGTGAGAGCAGAGAGGCTACTGAAGTCCTTACAGAAGCTGTTGAGATGCTCTAATTGAACATTTTCATTTTCAAGATGAGAACACTATCACCCCACCACCACCACCCTACCCCTTCCACCCCTCCATCTCACCCCCCAACCCCACCCACCCCACTGAGGAGAAGTCACTTGCTCAATGTTACATGGCTAGTGAGTAGCAGAAATTGGAAAGAAGGTCTTCAAAGTCTAAGTCTCAGGGCTCCTTCTGCTATGCTATGCTGCTTTAGCCTCCCCCCTCGTGCCCTCTAGGAACAAAAGAACAGTCCAAAGAAAATATATAAGATAGTAGAGAGTAGAAAGAAATAGAAAATGAAAGAATGATTGAATAAATAAAACCAAGAGTTAATTTTTTAAGACCAGTGAAACTGCCAAATAATTTAAAAAGAAGAGGGGAAAATGCAAATCTTAAAAATTATAAATAAAAAAAGAGTAATCATAGCAACCACAAATGAAGTGAAAAATACATCAAGGAATATTATACACGTATCTATATAAGCCATAAGATAATCTCACAAAACTGCGAGGAAGAGGCAAAAAAAATTTTTTCCCCAGAAATCTTTACTTGGACTTCTCAGTACATGCATTATAAGAAGAAGTAGAAATGTCACTTGAGAATCCACTGTTATTTTCAAGGTGATCTGAGCCCTAGGCATTGACAGAGATTCCAGTAGCCGAGGGGTAAAGAAAGGACATTAAGGGAAATCCCTACAATTGCTTCATGTATATTTTGCCTCGGGGAAGCTCCATCCACCAAGCTTCATTTCACTCCCTACTCTTTGATCATTTGCTCCTCCCAACCACCTTGCATACCTTGTTACCCCAAGCTTACCTTTGTCATTAATCCAGTAACTTTTCTTACCAAAGTACACTTCTGGGATAACTCTCCCAGTTTACCCTGGACTAGCAGGTTAGTCTCCCCAGAGGGCAGTGATTTCTGTATCCCATACAGTTCTAGGAGTAATACAGAAAGGCTAGAGGTTTCTAGGATTATTATTCATGAGTCCTCATCCAATATCAATATTAGTATCAACTAATTGACATCAGATAGCTTTTACAAAAAGGATATTTACTGAGAAAGCACAGCAAGGATAAGAATTATAAAATATCCCTCAAACTGGAGTCACATTTTCCCCTTTTACACCCAAAAGACCTCTATGGCTGAAATTTAAAAGGTATTTTGAATACCTTCAAATTTGATATTTCTAAATATAAAATTACAAAGGTAGTGAGGCATACATGTAGGGATCATATAGGGATTACATAGGACTGAAGCATATCTCATGATTCCTGGCTTGGGGACTTTCTAACCTTTTCAAAGTCCTCACCAAGTTAACTTTGGTATTTGGAGGGGTTTGGGGGAGAGCTCAAGCAAGTTCCTGCTTTTACTCCACCATCTTGGCTCTGGCCCCGCCAAGTTAACTTTGGAGAGAGGCATCGGCTATAGGTGATTCACTCCCTTGCTCCTTGAGCTATACCCTCACAGGGCAAGGTGGCTTGGCTGATGGAGAAATCCACTGTTGGTTTGAGTCAGACAGTTGCCTCAATTGATGTCATGCCTTTTCACAATATTCAATGGCTGGTGCTACAGGTTCTAGTGTGTGGTGGGATCTCAGATGACTTTGATGTCTCACTAGCTGCCTGGGCTTTCCTTTTCAGAATACTCAATCAACTAAGATCAGGAAACAATAAACATTTTTTAAAAACCAGAAGCAACATGTGCTTATGGACACATGGTGACCAGGTGAGAGATAAGATAGCTGCTATTCTCCAGCCAGCTCACAGTAGTCATCCTCATTCAAAAGCCTCTAGGGAGAAAGGCCAGGAGGGACAAGAGAAGGGTGTGTGTGTGTGTATATGTGTATAAAACACACACGCACATATATGCATAGACATATATGTGTGTATAAACACATACACACATATGCATATACTACATATGTGTATATAAAACACATACACACATACACATATATGTGTGTCTCCATGTATATAAAACATATACATACATATATATGTACATACATATATATGTGTGTGTGTGTGTGTGTGTATGCGTGTGTGTATAAACTCAGTTCTATCTCATTGCCTCCTGATGCATCAATTTTCTGGCTCCTCTGCCAACCAGAAGACTCCTCATCACCATACAGAGCCAGTCACTCATGGCCAGAAGTAGGATCCCCAACTCCACAGGTTAGGTTAGAACCAGATAAGGATTACTACATGTGTTCTGTATAATGATTAAAGAAGGGAGAATCCTAGTATCCTCCAAAGTCTGGCTCTCATTGTTTGGTCCCCTCATTACAAATTTGAGTTCTTTGAGGGTAGAGACTGTCTCAATTTTGTGTTTAGATTTCCCATAGCTTAGCACAGTGCCTGGTACATAGTAAGAGCTTAACATGTACTTTTTTATTCATTAATTCTCCTCAGAAAAAAGTTTCAGAAGGCTCTCAAGTCTTCAGAAATTTAGCTGTGATGTAGATAAACTTGTAGAGAAAGCACAAGCCAGTGTTAGATGCTTCATTTTACCTTGATAACACCTTTCTAGGTACAAGTGTAGTCAACTCTGTTCCAGCAGAGACTATTTACGCTATTTTAATCAAGGTGAAATTTTTCTTGGCCTCATTTCCACTAACCATGAAGCACACTCCCAGGCTACAGTACCTTACTTCCTAGAAGTGCCCACATGGATCCCAGATTAATCTTGATATTCACCACCAAAGCTAAGTCAATCATGTGCTCTCCAAATTAGAAAAATTAATTACTTTCATATTATTCACTGTAATGAGCTAACCCTCAAGGCCTCTAATTATACGGTCATAAATTTAGAGGTAGAAGGAATCTCAGAGCTCAAATAAACTCTTCATTTTACAGATGATTAAACTGAAGTTCAGTGAGGTTAAGCAATTTACCCAAGGACACACAGGTGGAAAAGCTGGGATTTGAACTCAGGTCCTTTAACTTGTAATAACACTCTTTCTGCCACATCATGGTGTCTCAAAGACATACCTCATTCCTAAACTTTTAACATTTTATTACTGTAAGAACAGGAAAAATAAAGGACACATAGCCCTTGTGCCCATGTGTTTGTCACATTTATTAAGCTTGAAAAAGTAAACCCTACTTAGCAAATAAAGTAATAGAATTTTGTCTAGCTCTTCTCTAATCTTCTGAATGGGTATATAATCCTGTCTAATTCCAAAGAGAATTTGAGGAAGTTTCTGAGGTTAAAATGAACATTAAATTAGATAATTTTAAAATGAAGGGGAGGAGGCGGAGCCAAGATGGCAGCTGGAAAGCAAGGACTAGAGTGAGCTCCCCGCCAAGTCCCTCCAAAAACCTATAAAAATGGCTCTGAACCAATTCTAGAACTGCAGAACCCACAAAATAGCTGAGGGAAGCAGGGAGAAATGAGAAGGATGCAAGAAAATCATGAACAAACACTGCAATCTGATCTAGGCTCTACATATACATTCCTATTAAACATATTTTCTCATTAGGCATGTTGTATAGAAGAATTAGAATGAATGGGAGGATCATAAGAAAGAAAAAACATAAAACAGAACAAAAGAAATCAAAAAGAGAAAATAGTCTGCTTCTTTCTGCATCCAGACTCCATAGTTCTTTCTCTGGATGTGGATGGCATTTTCCATCAAGAGTCTTTTGGAATTGTTTTAGGTCCTTGCATTGCTGAGAAGGGCTAAGTCTATCAAAGTCAGTCGAATTCTTGCACAAGTACCAGAGGAGCCAATGTTCTCTGTTATGGTTAAAGAAGGAGCAAGAGTTCACATTCTATTATGAACATTCAGGAAGCAGGCTTATATACTCAAAATAAGATCCCTCTTCTATAAGGAAGTAGATTATAGGAATACTTATGGAAAGATAGAATTTTCCTCCTAAAAAAAACTGTCAATCTGATCAAGAACTTGCCCAAGTATTTGGTTGAGACCCTAGAGGTCTACCTATGTCACTCTCTTGCTCAAAAAGTTCAGTGGCTCCCCGTTTCATTCTAGGATAAAAAACAAATTCCTCTGCTTAACATTTGAAGCCCTTCACCATCTCTCTCCAGCCTATCTTTCTAGGTTTCAAATTAATAATTGAATTGAAATGAATGAAGAAAGACTTTGGGTTTGAAATTTTTTATGGGCCAAATTTCAGGCATTTCTTTTTTTAAAAAATTTACTTTGTTTAATATGTTTAGTTTTCAGCATTGATTTTCACAAGAGTTTGAATTACAAATTTTCTCCCCATTTCTACCCTCCACCCACTCCAAGATGGCATACATTCTGGTTGCCCTGTTCCCCAGTCAGCCCTCCCTTCTG
>CM053623.1:266090442-266156807 GCA_028646595.1 Phalanger gymnotis | reverse complement strand
CCCCCTCTCTCTCTCTCTCCCCTCTCTCTCTCTCTCTCTCTCTCTCTCTCTCTCTCTCTCTCTCTCTCTCTCTCTCTCTCTCACACCGCTGCCCAAAACAACCTCATGAGCTCCCCCTGCTGTTCAGCAATTAACAGTGCAAAGCTCATGCCCCAGACAGCCCATCTTACCTTCCCAGGTGTATGTAATTCAAGTCAACAAAGGTGAACGAAGGTTGCTTGAGCTTTCCTAGCCAGAGAGACAGAGCAGAACCTTTGGCCTCCCGGTGAATCAACACCAAAATCAACTGGAAAAGGAAGGTGCTTCATCTATCCCACAGCCAATATGCTTCCAGGAATTCAGCCTAAGCTGTAAGGCAGCATCTCCCTTTTGAGTAAAGCAGGTCTACGGGAGTCCTGCAAAGGAAACTGGAGGCATTAGAGAGGGCACATTTTGGAGCAGGAGCTCACCTGAACCAGTGAGCTGGACTGAATAAAACCTGCCACATTCTTAAAGGAATAGCTGCCTTTTAAGATGAGAATGTTGAAGACTCTGCTATATGCAAACCCTTTTGTCAGAAACTGTCTTGAGACACAAAGGAGTTGGGGACATTTTGGTCAATTTTTTCCCTCTTCTTGGACTGTAGTCCCAACCCACGAAACCTGGGAAAATTCATAGATCTTGAGCTGAAGGTACCTCAACCACTTCATTTGAAAGAAACTGAACTAACTTCCCAAGGTCACGGTAGAAGTAAGTGACAGGATTCAAACTCAGGTCTAATGACACCATGTTCAGCACTTCCTACTCAATCATACTGCCTCTTAAGCATGGATTTTCTTACCCCTTCTTACCCCTTTCCCAACCCCACTTCACTGTCGTTATGTCATTTCCTTCTAGAAAGCTCATATTTCACAATATTACAGAAGGAATTTTTATTAAAAGGTCAACAAAGGAGAATTGAATAAACAGCTCCTCTTACTAGAAATATGTATAAAACACCAGAGTCACTAAAAACCCAAAGTATGAGGGTTATTCCCAGCCTCTTTCTACCTCTCTGTCTCCCTCCATCCCTCTTTCTACCTCTCTGTCTCCCTCCATCCCTCCCTCTTTCCTCCCCCCTCTCTTCCTTTCTTCTGTCTCAGCTAATTCCTCATAATGGCACTGTTATTCAGTCCATCATTTTAATGGGGAAGATGAAAACCTGTCATCCTTCTGCCCTCTCCATTGTGCAAGATAATAGCAAAACTTTTCAGAATGTGCTCTTCTTCCCTGATTATAACTATTGTCTTCTGCAGGTCCTTTCTTTCCTGCTCCCCTCCCTCCTCCTTCAGCTTCTCCCAGGTACCAGCCTCACCCATCCCCATACATACCTTATGCTAATTACGCTTTATTTTCCTCACTCAATCAAGAGGGAAGAGAAATATTCCAATTTTCACTCAATTTAGTTTCATTGTTCTCAGTTGCTTTTGTTCAACTATGGGCAAAAGAGTGAGAGTATTTTCATGAAACTTTGTCCCCCATACAATTAAATACATTTGCATTCTAACTTAGTATGAATTGTTACAAAAAGTCATCGCCTGATAATTTCATTTTTAAGGCATACCAAGTGGGACTTTTACTGTTTTTTTCTTTTGGAGTGCTTCTCAGCACTAAGGCAATCAAGTGCCTTTGATTGAATCTTGCCATTGTTTGTAGGAAGACTCACACCTTTTTGCCAATTACGTTTCCAGAAGTGTGAAGCTTTTGGGCCCTGAAAAAGGGTATATATACCCAGAGGATAGCCACTGAACTCAGAATGGAGAATTGAGAACTCTCAGAACTGTGGGAAGAGAGGTTTTGCTCTGGGGCACACTCATTGGAAGAGTGTTGGTGATTTGGCCAGACAAGACTCTGGGTAGCTGTTGGAGCACCCCACCCCTGGCTGCAAAAACCCAGATGCTGGTGCTTCTCTCTCTGGTAACTATGTATGTAATGTCTTGGTCAGACAGCTAGAAGTCCTGTCTTTTGATTTGTGTTTATTTGATCTGTTTATATAATTTCTGCTTGTTGTTTCTGTTTGCATTTTCTCTGAAGTTGAGGGTGCTGACTTTTCCCCCTGAACTAAGTGAATGATATATGTATGTTTGATTAAAATGAGATTGTAAACCCCTTAAAGCTGCTTTCCTTAGAAAAGCAGATCAAAGAATCTGTGCTAGCAGCCCTCCTGTGTGCTGGTGTTATTGGTCTTAGCCACGGTAGTGGCAAGTAGCATTGTTGTTACAATATCAAGTTGGTGAGTATGGGGTCCCACAGGACCTCACAGAAAATGTTAGATCTAGAAAAGATCTTAAAAGTAATCTAATCTAGTGGTCTCCAAATTAGAAACTGGCTCCTGGAAGGGTTATAGCATTGCCCCATGGGCTTGTGGTCAGTGAGGAAAGGGGTAAGATAGGTCACAGATACCTTCTGCATGAGAGGTTGGATTTGTCTCCAATTCAATTATACCACTATGGGCAAGTATAAAAACCTTTTTGACCCTCAAATGTGAATGATGATACCTATAATACTAATAGAATATAAACTCATTGAGGTAGAGACTAAAAAAATCTTTGTATAAAATTCATGGCACATAGTAGATGCTTAAAAAAGGCATGTTGGTCTTGTCACTTAGACAGGGCTGTTGTGAGGAAGGCTCTTCGTAACCCTTAAAGTACTATGAAATGGATGATGATGACGATGATAACGACAATGATAAGGATCAATATGCCAACAAACTAGAAAGAAACCTAACTGGCAGATAACTCAGAAGAATTTCAATGATATTGTCTGATTAGAAGAGTGAATAAAATTCCAGAGGAAAGAAATTCCACAGCATAAACTTCATCCTCTTTTCCCTTCTTTTCTATCAATAGTCATATTTGAGTAACCTAGTTCTCAAGCCTGGAGTATTTGCATAAGACTCTTTTCATTGGTAGAGAAAAAGAGAGGGTGGAGTTGGCTTCTGATGCCATTCAAGTCAGAATGCTGCTATTATTCATCTCCCTTCACTTGAGGAGAATATAGGACAGACTACAAGTCTACAAGCTTGAGTACTTGGAAAGGAAAAAGGCAGCTTGCATTTGTTTTGGTCTCTAAGGTGAAAACTTTAAAATCTCTTCTCTAAATGATGGATTTTCCAGTCAAAGGAAAAATGGAATCCAATGCTTTACCTAGAATCAAGGAACAGTTCTGCATTCAGCTCTACCAACGACTCTCCATGTAAGCTTGGTCAAGTCACTTAAGCTCATTGAACCTCAGTTTCCTCATCTATGAAATGGAGATATAAGGCAGGATGGGATAGTTGGACAGAGACCTCATCTTGGAGTCCAGAAGACCAAAGCTGAAGTCCAGCCTCAGACACATAGGCACTATATGACTGTGGGCAAGCCCCTTAGCCTCTCACTGTCCCAGGCAACTCTCTGAGACTTGCAAAACACAATGCTAATCTTTATCAGCAGAAAGTTTCCCCATGAAGAATTCTCCATGCTGATGAAATCATGGGTCTGCCATGCCTACCTATGTCCCCAACCAATGGGCTGAACTACCCTGCTTACAATGTTGTTGCAAAGATCAATGGGATCATAGCACTTTTTAAACCATAAATTGCCATTTAAACATGATGTTTTTATTGTTAATAATTATAATGAATAAATTATTTTGTATTATCAAGTTCTATACAAATATCAGCTAGACACAGACAACTGTAAAGTGTCATCTAAATGTTGTAACAACAAGGCTGTTTGCAGCTGCTGTGGAGGTGTAAGACCAATAACACCAGCACACAGGAGGGCTGCTAGCATAGGTTCTTTGATCTGCTTTTCTAAGGAAAGCAACTTTAAGAGATTTACTATCTCACTTTAATTAGACATACATGTATCATTCACTTAGTTCAGGGGGAAAAGTCAGTACCCTCAACTTCGGAGAATAAACAAACAGAAACTACAAGCAGAAATTATATAAACAGAGCAAATAACACAAATCAGCAGACAGGACTTCTGTCTGTCAATAGCAATACATACATAGTTACCAAAGAGAGATGAACCAACATCTGGATTTTCAGAGCTGAGGGCTACCTAAAGTCTTGTCTGGCAAAATCACAGGAACATACTTCCAACAAGTGAGCCCCAAGGCAAAATGCTAACCTCAGAGTATATATACGCTTCTTCAGGGTCACAACCATGTGACTCAGATTCATGTGACTTAGGCTTTCTTGTGACTTGAGCAGGCCATCAAAGCCTCTTGATTCAATCAAAGACTCAGTGAAAGGCATTTGATTGCCTTAGTGCTGAGAAGCACTCTAAAAGAAAAAACAGTGAAAAGTCCCACTTTACTTGCCATTAAAAACGTGTACTATAATAATTATTATGAAACATATTCTTTTTATGTTTAGTGATTGGTTAACTTATGATTATTATACATTTTTGAACTATGGTTATCATTACTATGAAAATGTATTTATATATATATATGTATGTATGTATGTATGTATATATATTTAAAGAGTGATTACCTAAGAATTCTTTCATTCATCCCATACTGGCAATCTATTTAGATAATAAATTCATTTTAAACTTAAATAAAATGTGTTAGCTATCTTTTCTTTTCTTCCTCACATTGTTTTACTATGGAGTGGAGGATGACCCTATTGAGCTCTTTATCCAAGAAGATGGTTATGCTTCTGAAAAAATAGACCAGACTTCCTATTTTTCTTTCTATTTTCTCAAGGTCTTCTCTGCCTCTTACTTTGTCCGTGCTTCCTGTGCTAGAGTACAAAGTGTATTGAACTTAGAGTCTGAAGACCTACGTTCTTATCTTGGCTCTACTGGTTGTGTAACTTTGGGTAAGTCTCTTAACCTCTTGAGACTCTCGAGTCTGGCATTTGTCAAATGGAAATGCTTATACTTGCACTGCCTGCCTTATGGGCCTATTGCAGGCATCGAATGAAATGAGAGACCTAAAACACTTGGTAAACCTTTGGAGACTCTCAAAATGTAAGTTATTATTATGTATTTTTTTAATTAATTCCTTCCTTACCCAGACTGTAAATATGACTGGTTGGTTTTCAGTCTGTTTATCCAATCATCTTCTCTTTTTCTATAGTTACAGAACAACTCTAAGATTCTTCAGAGAATTGTCAAGAAGTTGGATGGGACAGCAATGCCTGGCTCTTCCTCCCATGCTTCAGGCCTATTTGTATTCTCTCCATCTTATCTTATCTAGAAGATCTGTCCCTTCTAGCATTTCCACTTTCTCACTTACCTTCAATCTCTCCCTGTCTAGTGGCTACTTTCCTACTGCCTGCATGTCCATATCTCTCACCATTAATTGAGATAATATTTTTAAAGTGCTTAGTGTAATGCTGGCCACATAGCAGGTGCTTAATAAATTATTGTTTCCTTCCATCATTCTTTTCTCTTCTCTTCCCCTCACCATCTTCAAAAAGCCCTCATTGAATCCTTTCATCTCCACTAACCACCATCCTGTACCTCTCCTCCCTTTTGTGGCCAAACTCCTGGATGAGGCTGTCCACAATAAATGCCTCCATTTCCTTTCCTCTCACTCTCTTCTTAATTCTCAACAGTCTGGCTTCTGACCTCATTCAAACTAGACGGCTCTCTCCAAAGTTATTAATGATAGCTTCATTGATGAATTTAATGAATTTGAATCCTTATCCTTCTTGACTTCTCTCTAGTGTTTAACACTGTGGATCACCCTCTTCATCTTGATGCTCTTTGGTCTCTAGGTTTTCATGACAATACTCTCTCTTGGTTCTTCTACCTGTCTGATTACTCCTCAGTCTCCTCTGGGATCTTCAACCAGGTCATACCTGGATGTACCACAGGGCTCTTCCCTGGGCCCTCTTCTCCTCTCCCTCATTTCACTTGGTGATCCCATTAATTCCCATGGATTCAATTATCATCTCTATGCTGATGTGTCTCAAGTCTATTTATTCAGCCCTGACCTTTCTGCTGACCCCCAGTCTCACACCTCCAACTGACTTTCCGATATCTGTATTACGAAGGCAGAATTTATGATTTCAAAGAGAATCATATATATGTCTGAACAGCTCAGAACCGCAGGATATAAGGAATTCTCTAAGTAGAAGGCAGAAGAATTAAAGCATTTATTCAAGCTCCAAAGTAACATTCCCACGAACCGGCCTCCCCATTTTGATATCCTGGTCAAAAGCTTCCAGGCCCAATAAGTCCGCCTCACAAGAGTAACCAGGAGGCCACAGAAAAGCATGATGGTATTAAAACAAATCATATTCATGCTTCCCCTCTCTGGTAAGAAGACTACCCACTGCCCTCAAGTCCTTGCTCAGCACTCCTGATCCACACACAGGTCGGCTCTGCTACCACAGCTCCTGCTTCAGCTTTATCTTCAGCTTCGGCTATAGCTGTCTCTGGCTCCACCAGAAATCAATCTTCAAGCTGTCTTCTCTCCTCTTATAGAGTTTTTGACATCATCAAGCATCAGAATGACCAGAGCTTATTGGTTCTTGGTTCTTGAGTTGGCCCCTTCCCTTAGAACCCTGGGAGGTTCACATCCACATAGATTAGGTGAACACCTAGTAGGGCATGGCTCTGGAGTTAACACCTCCCCTTAGCCAGTCCCACCTTGGGCCCCACCCCAGTCATCAATCCACACCCACATAGGTTCCACACCTAATAGGGCTTTGGGACTGGGGCTTAGCACCTAATAAGGCTTAATGAAATACACTGAGTTACTCAAAGAAAACAAAGGCCATTTTGCTTACCAACACAACATCTCAAACCAGAGGTCCAGTAGATATCTTAAACTCAACATGTCCAGAAACAGAATTCATTATTCACCTCCAGCCCAAACTCTCCCTTCTTCCTTATTTCTCTGTTATTGTTGAGGGTACCACTATCGTCCCAGTCAATCAGGCTTGCAAGCTAGATGTGGCCTTCAGCTTCTCACTCTCACTCACCCCCACTCCCATATTCAATTTTTTGCCAAGCCCTGTCAATTTTACCTTTGAAACATGTCTTGAATACTCCCCCTTTTCTATTCTGACATTGCCACCACCCTGATACAATCTCTTATCACCTCAAACCTGGACTAGTTCAGTAGACTGCTTGTTGGTTTCTCTGCCACAAGTCTTCCCTCACTTCAATCCACCCTTGTACTAGCAAGCACCCTAGCAGACTCAGGATGGTCTGCTACCACAGGTTCTTTGATTTGCTTTTATAAAGGAAAGACAGCTTCAAAGGAGTTAACAATCCTACTTTAATTAAACAATGCAGACTTTATTCTATCTAACCTTCTCACACGGGTTGCTGAGCACCAACTCCTACAGCGTTCCCTAATCACCCTTCTTGCAGGGGCCAGCGACAAGGGTGCAAGGCAACTCTCCCTAGGTCTCCATGGGGTCAACGGAGACAGGCACAACTTGTGCTTTCCCCAAATCCCCTCAAGCCTCAATGGGGACCAGTTGAGGCAAACACAGATTCCCCCCAAGCTGATCAAGGTACACACAGCATCCCAGCTTGTATATTCAACCCTAAAGTTTCCCCACTCACTGACTAGTGCCCACCTGCTTTATACTTACACTCCACCCCTCCAGAGTGTTTTGTTTACCTACCTCTTAAATGATGTAGTGGAGAGAGCCATGTAGTTGGAGTCCCATAATGCTTGTGTTTGGAAACCACCCCTGACGTTTATGAGCTGAATGATGCTGGGGGTGTCCCTCCAGCTCTCACTCATTGTTTTCTCATCTGATAGATGAGAATAGTGATACTTCTTCAATCTATCTCTCAAGGTTGTTGTTAGGAAAGTGCTTTGTAAATCTTAAAGCTTATCAAAATGAAGATTGATGCTATTTTTGCTGTCTTGTGAGATATACTTTATAACAAAAAGATCACAGAATCATAGACCTAAAGCTGGAAAGAAACTTAATGGTCATCCACTCCAATCCCCTCATTTTACAGATGAAGAAACTGAGGCTCAGATAAATTAAGTATATTGCTCAAGGTTACACAGGTAGTGAGTGACAAAGAAAGAATACATTCAACTATTACAGACTCTCAGAACCACAGGATTTGAAAGATGGAAAGTACCTCTTAGTACAGTTGAAAGAATGCTGAACTCGGAAGACTCAAGACACAAGTTTCAATCTCTGCTCTGCCTCTGTGACTTTGGGCAAATTGCTTAATTTCACTGGGCCAATGCCCAGTCTACTACGATGGGTTCACTCCTTGTTCAGGCTTCTCTTGAAGTAGAGTCTCTATTCTTTGGCACTGGTGAGAAGGGGGGAAAAAAAGCAACCTTGGAGAATTTTGCTCCTTGAACCGAGCTTTTCTTTTCATTTACAACAGCTAATTTCTGACTCATATGAAGATGGAATTTCTTTACTCAATTTTCTCAAAGGCTACATTGTAGGTAACATTGCATACAGACTACCAATGACTGCCGTCATCTACTTTTCTTGTCACAACTCTGTAGCCAGATTTTGATGTTTTCTGGTGGCACCATCAAAAGCAGCCCTTTTGCAAAGTGGGCAAAGTGCATCTGGCTGATCCTCCCAGGCTTCTTACCTTGGTGTTTTCTTCCTGTTCTTGTCCTCCTTTTCCCTTCCATTTCCCCTTTACACCTGGTCCTGTATCTTATTCTAGCTTTCAGTTAGTTGCCAATTAATCTCAGTAATCAAGGACTTACTGATCACTAAGTAAATCTAGCTGCTGAAATATGGGGTCTGAGTGACCTTGTCCAGGAAGATTTACATTTCAGATGGGACTCCTGGAGACAGAAAAAAACTTGTGATTGAAACTAAGAAATAATCATAGGGTAATCTAACCATAGATTTAGAACTGGAAGGGACCTCGGAGACCATTTAGTCACCACCTTATTTTACAGATAAAGAAACTGAGGCCCAGGGGGAATGAAGTGACTTGCCCACCATCGCTCATGTAATAAGTAGAAGATTCAAGTCCTCTCATTCCACAGTTAGCACTATTTCTACCTCAAAGAGAGGGTCCTTGAGTGAGTGAATGATTTGAATAAATTAATAAATGAAGATTTGGTAATCTAGCTGCGAAAAGCTGTCAGCTTCTAATATGCAGGAATTCTTAAGCTGGCTAACTTGTTTTTTGAATGTGTTGCTAAGTGCATTTCAAGATAGTTGGTTTCTTTTGTAATCCTATATATTTCATTTTATTCATTTAAATACATTATTCTGATAAGGAGTCCATAGCTTCATCAGACTGCCAAAGGAGTCGAGGAAACAAAGAAGGCAAGAACACCTGAGTCTCAATCTCTTTTATCTCCTAGACCTCCTTTAAAATAACAGCAATAACAACAATGATAATGATGATGTGATGATGATGATGATGGTGATGATGATGATGATGATGTGATGATGATGATAAACTATGGAAACATCTGTACTTCCTGTCTTTCCTTCCCTTTAGCCTCCTTGTTTGTCTTGGTAATAGGAAGTTATACAAATGACCCCTGACTTTCAGACTCTGGCAAAATGGTCATAGAGCTATGAAATTGTAGAGCTAATGGATACTTGGACCTGAGCTAATGCAAGAACTTCTCATCTCTGAGGCTCTGAGTTCCTGCTTATAAGATGCCTAGCCATTCTTTAAAGTGCCTTCCAGCTCTAATTAATGGATATTCCTCCACTGATTCAAATTGTCACTTCTTCAAACCTGAGTAGACAGTCTTCATAAGCTTCTACCATCAGAAAGATGAATCAGACAGTAAGTAGCTGGCCTTCTGATAATAAGAATCCTCACGCTTAGCTAGATTAGTTCTTGGAAGACAGGCTCACAGTCCATCACCAGGTCCGTACTCGAAGCCTTTCCATCAGGAGGACTTGACAGAATTTGTGCTGCATTGTCATAAGCTTTGAAAACGTGTTGTCACCTTTATCATGAAGCATTGGGAGAGGGCATGAATGAATGAATGAATGAAAAAAGCATTTCTTAAGACTTTACTATGTGGCAAGCACTGTGCTAAGTTCTGAGGTTACAACAGGTTTAAGTTGGTTGCTTGTCCTTTGCTTTTGAAGAGGACCAATGACACCAAAGGTTATGTCTTGACTCATGGTGAATTGGAAAGGGAGGCAGAATTGCACAAAGTTCTCAGCCTCACTCTCTCTTCCACAGTCATCACAGGTTGTTGTTGTTGTGTTTGTCTTTCGTCCTCGAAGAGGACCATGACATCAGAATCATGACATGACTTGCAGTTGACTTGGATTTGAACAAGGGAGGGCTGTGGAAGGTCACCAGCCTCACTTTCTCCTCCAGAGCCATCTGGATCCAGTGAGCAGATATTCATCAGGATGACTGGAGATGGCCCAGGATGCAATGGGAGATCCTGGCCCTTTTGGGCTAAGGTCTTTTCAGGTTCTCACTTTGAGTGAGGTAACGCCCATTCAGTAAATAGGCCTCTTTAAGAAATGAGTCAAGGGATGGTCCCTTTAATTAAAAAAATTACACTGGGAGAGAAAGACGCTCAGGGTTGCTGACTAAAAGAGAAACAGTTACTATTTACTATGTACATTCACTCAGTCAGGATGGCTGGCAATGGCCCAGGATACAGTGAATAACTTTAGCATCTTTCATGTCTGACCAAACTCTAAACACTCCACATATAGGGCTCAGTATGATTCTTGTAAATGCTACAAGAATATTTGTAGGACTAGGAGTCCAGAGAAATAGAGAAATATTGATGTATTTGTGTATATTTCTTGGTCATGATAGCAGTGGCCCAGTCCACCATAACACACAATTTAAAAGGGTTTTACTTCAAAATCATCATTAAGATATAACAAAAAATAATAGCTTAACACTTTCTAATTGCCCTCTGAAGACCCATGGCACTCAAGAGAGGACAAAAACCCAGCTTGTGGGTGCTTATGTGGAGAATTTGGGGGCTGCTCAAAAGTAAGGGACTAAAGTCATGTTTGCTGACAGTAGGACAGTGGGGTTCATATGCTGCCCTGATACAATGAATGTTGTTCTAGTTGAGATTTTTATGGGCTACACAAAACTCTACTCCATGTTTGCCTTCACAGCACCTTCCTTTGTTCCCATAAATTGCTTATACCCCCTTTCCAAAAGCTTTATTCTTTTCTCTCCCCTTCTGTTACCATGGTTCCTCTTTTCTTTCTGGCTATTCTCAGACTCTGTCCCCAAAATGTCTCATCTCCAATTTCCATTGTATTATGTCCTTAACACTTGTATTTGTATTTGTCTCCTTAACATTCCCCAATAGACTTCCAGGGTCATTACTCTGTCCTAAAACACAATAACTTTTTGCTTTCTCCTCTTTTTGCTTCATGTCTACCAGTAGCTTAGCAAAGTTTATGCTAAGAAAGGATTTACTGAATTCCACTTTGATAGCATCTTACCTATGACATGGTCCAGTGATGGGCAGACCCTTTCATTCTCTTCCTAGCAGCACCCTCTGTAAAGGCAGCACTTTGCCTAGACTTCTGTGTACTGCCTGATAAGGACAGATACACATACTCGCATGCGTGCAGACATGCATTTATACAGAGATCTCTTTGCACAATAGAAATATGCAAATAACAATTCAATTCAATTTAGCAAACGTTTATTAAGTATGATTATACGCTTCATCTTCTCATTTCACCCAGCCAGCCATCCACACAAACCATTTCAGCATCTGCCTGCTGCCATTGCCTAACTCATCTCCACTTGCACTACATCCTCCAAACTGCATCTGAGACCTAGCCCTCCATCCCTGGCTCTTCCCGAACCCAAGTCCCTGAAGAAATTAATCCACTTTGGAGGTGCTACCCTAGAAACCAACCCAGTTGATAGGTGACTCAATGTGTGCAAACTACCCCACTCTACCCACTCTACTGGGCAGATTGGCCCTCAGTACTAAACCATGCTTTAGCTTCCTATCCCACCCACCCACCAATCCATCCATTCATCCAATTTACCTCATGTCCTACCACTTCATGGGTACCTCTCCCCCCTTTCCACACCCCCAGAGCAAAACTCCCTTCCCATATCACCTCTCTCCTAGATGTGATGTTCTCCCTTATTCAAATGTAATCTTCTTGAGGGCAGAAGCTGTCTCCATTTTAATCTTCGTCTCCCTACTGCTTAGCACAGTACCTGACCCATGGTGAGTGCTTAATAAATGTTTTTCCATTCATTTCCATTCATTTATTCATCCATCCCTCACATCCATTTCCATTCATTTCCATTCATTTATACTATATGACAAGTAATGGGCTGAGCACTAGGGATGTAAAGACAAAAAATAAGCTGTCTCTGTCCTTGATGAGCTTATACTTTGCTGGGGGTGGGGAACAGATAAGTAAATGAAAATCTATTTTTGTCTGTCTGTCTCTCTCTCTCTCTCTCTCTCTCTCTCTCCCCCCTCCTCTATCTACTATCTTTCTTTCTGTCACTTCCTCTCCTCTCTCTACTATTTACTATCTCTCTCACTGTCACTCTCTCTTCTTTTGTACTATTTATCATCTATCTATCTATCTATCTATCTATCTATCTACCTATCTACCTATCTATCTGCTATGTATCTGACTGCTGCTAGGCCCAGAGGAGCTGGAGCCTCTCCCTTGAATGCTTTTTCTGTTCTAATAAGGGGCCTCTTTGCTCTTAACTAGAGATCACTAAGGCACAGTAGATAGAGCCCTGGGCTTGGAGTCAAGAAGGCTTGAATTCAAATCCCGTCTCATTTACTAGTCATATGACTTTGAGAAAATCACTTAACCTCTGTCTCAGTTTCTTCCCTTCTGTAAAATGGAGACAATAATAGCACCTACCTCTCAGGGTTGTCATGAGGATCAAATGAGATATTTTTGAAGGACTTAGCATAGTACTGGCACATAGTAGATACTACAAAAATGTTAACCATTGTTGTTATTATTATTATCTCATGCAGTTCTGGGGGTGCCAGACCTCAGTGAGAAGGATTAGGTTCTCTTTTCTCACATTCTTTAGCCTATTAGGATCCTACCCTATCACATGCCACCTACCCACATACACACACACAGAAGGAAAAATTACTTGTATCTAAAGGATGTGGTTTTGTCTAGATATACTGTCCAAAGCTGCGCCATTGCCAGCTGTCTTGCTACTGGACTCCCATGACTCTGGAAAAGAGAATGAGATTGATGACTTGGCAAAGCCCTGCCTCACTTAAACCCAATTCACTTATGAGAGGATTCTGGGAAGATGGGGGAGTAGGCCAGAAAACTTTCGGCTCTCCAAATTTCCTACACAAAAAAAGGCAAAACATCATGTCAGAGAACAAAAATAAATGCAGGGTAAAGCAGTTGTCCTCCTAAGACAATTTGAGAAGACCCCAGGAAAGACCCAACCTTCAGGGGCAGAGGTTTGACCTGAGCAAAGTGCAAGCACCTCTGGGCCAACTCTGCAGAATCAACCATCTATAAGCCCTGGGGGCAGCTGGGTTGAGAGGCAGCCTCAGCCTTGGAAACTTTCATCTCACAGACCGTGTGGGGGTCTGATAGCTGAGTAGGAGATTGAAGGATCTTCTGTTATAGAGGAATGTCAAATACAGCTGTGCTGACCAGATACAGCCTGGGCCGTGGATGTGGGGAGAAGGAGCTAGCACATACCTGGTTAGTGCTGTCGTGAGGGCTGGGGACCCTGCTGGCTGTGGGCACTAGCAGGAGAGCAGAGTTCCTGGTTTCAGTACTGGGGCAGAGAGGACAGTTGTAGTTTACAGCCACTGGAGGGACTGCAGGGAGCAAGATCATTTATGGGATAGAGTGGTTGGGGGACCTAGCTTTGGCTTAGGATTGGAGAGGAGAGCCCAAGGCTGGGCCCCAGGACAGATCTTATTGGAAACGAAAGAAAGTGAGGCTTGGGGCATCATTCTCTATAATTTAGGACTATAATTTGATTACATTAATAGCTACTAAAATAGGCTAAAACAAAAAAAAAAGTAAGTAAGCAAAGGAGAAAGAACCCAGCTATAGATAATTACTATGGGATAGAGAAGATCTGAGTTCATATTCTGAAGAAGATAATGAAGCTTAAAAAGCCATTGATTTTTCAATGAGAAATGTCAAATGATCCCAAGCACAAAAAAAAAGTTTTTGGAAGAATTTAAAAAGAACTTTAAAAATAAAATAAGAGAGATTGAAGAAAAATTAGAAAAAAAATTAAGAGCAATCCAAGAAAATCAAGAAAATTATGAAAAGAAAGTCAACTAAGTGGAAATAGGGAATCAAAAACTTAAGGAAGAAAATAATTCCTTGAAAACTAGAATTTTGCAAAGAGAAGCTAATGATGCTCTAAGACAAGGCTTCTTAAACTATGGGTTTTGATCTCATATGGGGTTGTCTAACCCTAAGTTTAAAAAGTGCTGAAGGGGTCACAATGGAAAAAGTTTAAGAAGCCCTGCTCTAAAGACACTAAGAAATCATGAAACAAAATCAAAAGAATGAAAAATTAGAAGAGAGTGAAACATCTCGTCAGAAAAACAACCAATTTGGAGAACAAGTTGAGGGGAAATAATATAAGAATAGTTGGAATACCTGAAAATTATGATAAAAAAGAATTTTGATACAATGTTATAAGAATTATCAAGGAAAATTACCCTGAATTTCTACAAGAAGGCAAAATAAAAATAGAAAAAAACCCCACCAATCAACACGTGAAAGAGATCTTAGGAGGAGATCTTACAAAAATATCATAGCCAATTTTCAAAGCTCTCAGGTTAAGAAGAAAATATTGGAAACAAGAAAAAAATTAAATATGATGGAGTCATAATAAGGATTACATAAGACCTAGTAGCTACTGTGTTGAAGGGCCATATGTCTTGGAACACTATATTTCATAGAGCAAAAGAGCTGGGGTTACAACCAAGGAAACTTACCCAGGAAAGTTAAAGTATAAGCCTGAATGAAGAAGAAAAAAGGACATTTAAAGAACTCAAAGATTTTCAGGTTTTTGTAACAAAACCCCCAGAACTTAAGGGAAAATTCAACATATAACATTCAGGAGAAATTTAAGGTAAACATTAAAGACCTATTATAATCAATTCAATAAGGTTAAATTGTTTACTATGTATATGTGAAAATATTAGCAGTACTCTTATGATTGTCATCATTATTTGGATGGTTAGAAAGAGGGGCGTGGACTGAGCTGAGTATGATGGGGGGGATTCTAAAAAAATGCAATTGTGTAGGGAGAGAGAAATTATCTCATACAGATGAGGCATAAAAGGAAAAATTGATGCAGAAAAAGCTAGCAGGGAGAGGGCAGGTAGCTGAAATCTTACTCTCATTGGGAATGAGTTAAAGAGGGAAATATATATGTATCTATGTATACATATATACATGTGTATATATATGTATAAAAGTCTTCTAAATTCAAAAGAAAATAAGAGGGCAAAGGGATAGAGTCAGGGAGAGGATAAGGGAGGGAATCTTAGAGGGGTGGGTAGGTTGAAGAATAGGAGGGCAAAGTAGCAGGTAGAAGTAAAGAAGATGAGTGAGGAGGGATAAGGTAAATAGGATGAGAAGGATAGTGAGGAAAAATGGAAAGGAGGAAAATGTGCATCAAGTAATTGTAACTTAGAATGTGAATGGGACTAATTTATCTATAAAACAGAAACAGGTAGCAGATTAAAAATTTGATTCAACAGTGTGTTGCTTTCAGGAAACATCATAAAAATGAGAGATACGCACAAAAATAAAATGAAGGGCAGGAGTAGAATTTAGCATGTAAAAAAAAGCAGGGATAGTAATCATGATCTCAGACAAAGTTAAAGTTAAAATAGATTAAATCAAAAGTGAAAAACAGAGAAACTATACTATGTGTCATCATATTATTCAATATTGTTTTAGACCATTTAGAACATCTAAACAGTATAAAATACCTGAGCATATACCTTCCAAAACAGACACAGGAATTACATGATCATAAACATAAAACATTTTTATACCAATAGACTCAGGTCTAAATAACTGAAGTAATATTTATTGTTCATGGATAGGTAAAGTCAATATAATTTTTAAAATGACAATTTTACCTAACTAATCTATTTATTCAATGTCATCCCAATTAAATTACTAAAAATTATTTTACTGAGTTAGACAAAATAATAAATAAGTTCATTTGGAAAAAACAAAAGATCAGGAACTTCAAGGAAACAAGGGGAAAAAGATGTAAAGGAAGAAGATTCAGCAGTATCAGACTTTAAATTACATTATGAGGTGAGAGTATTGTTGAAGTGTAAAAAGACTAATTTCGATTATTTTAATTGAGTTTTTCTTTTATAAATAAAACCTCTGTAGACAAGAATAGACAGAATGCAGAAAACTGGGGGGAAAAACTTTCATCGAAAATCTCTCTGATAGGATGTGATTGGGTTGGAATATAGCTGTGGTGTAGGTAATGAGGAGCTGGTTGATTTAGAAAAACGTGGAAACACTTGGACTTATGAAAGAAGATGCTAACCACCTTCAGAGAGACAGATGATAGGAGGAAATAAACATAGTATGGTCTTACACGTATGTGTATGAGTGCATATGTGTATGCTTATAGATATCTATGTATATATGTATATACTTCATTGTAGCCTTCTTTGGAGTGGTGGGGGGAGGGAGGGAAAAAAAAGTTAAAAGTGCACAGCAGAGAACAAAAGAAAATCAACAAGGAAGCAAAAAAAAGCCGGTAGCTTTGAAAAGAATGCGTAGTGTTTATTACACGGGTTTTCTTGAAATGGAAATTTATTGTTTTATATTGAATCCTCTCTTACGGTCTGCTGTGTACATGGAATTTTTTTCTTTTCTTATTTTGTATTTAAATTTTTTAAAAAAGTTTTTTTTTTTTAAAATCCATTTCACTTGCAAGTCAGGACATCCTCTTGATGTCATCGGTCTTCTTCGAGAACAAACGATGAACAACAATACTGTCCAAAATGGAGGAGTAGAAAGTTTTGCGATGTGCAGTATAAATCAGATATAGGTCAGATATTTATTTCTTTCACACAAAAGAAATCTTAAAACATTGGGACAACAATTAAGGAATTGAATAAGAATAGTTGCGGTCCACTTGAACTCTACATTGTCCCCTTAAAGTTCATGCTTTCTGGCCAGATAGGCCAGTGCTTGGGCTCCTTTTATCAATGGTCATCTTCCCCAATGTAGAAACTCCCCTTGCCCCAGTCAACTCCAACCAATTGACCCAGGTCCTCTGGACCTCTCAAATTCACAAGGTTACCTCCAAACCTTGATGCATCCATCAAGAGGTTCATATTCAGTCTCTCAGAACCAAATGAAGAAATAGGGACCATCAGAGGCAGCCGGGGGGCCCAGGCTCCAGCTTGCCTGGTTGAATCCCTTCCCGCTAGCTGCCACATGGGTAGGAGTAGCACTCGAGGGTGTGGAAAAGGATGCGGAAAAGGGTGCCTGACAGCAAGTCCAGTGAAAAAGAACCACTGGGGAGAGTCAAAGAACTAGAGTACCAAGGATAGAGTCCCTTTTAAAAAAGATCCTTTGAGTCATCAGCTCTTTCTGTCCAGTGGACAGAAAATATATTGCTTGATCATCCCAAAGAGTCTGAATCCTTCTGTATTGAGTCATAAATGGAGAGCTCCAAGCAGGAGGGGTATTTGTTTTATCCTTAAAGCATTCAAAGGCTAAGCTAGTATACACGATCTGTCAGATTCCTAAGGGTCATGCCCACTCAGCTCCCACTCATCCCTGTCATAATTAAAATAGGCAGATGCAAATAAGTAGGAGTTGTTTAAATATCAAGATGCAGCTCATGATAGGCACAGATAGACATGATCTGAGATCCCATCCGATTCACTCTGTCTCCATAAGAACTCCTGTGTGGGGAATAGTGGAAGGACTAAGTTGGTCCTGCTGGAAGCCTAGTTGAGGGAGGGGCAGAGAGGGTCTAAGACCCCAGAAGCTGGAAATCTTTCTTCTAGTGAACAAGAGGGGATATAGAATTATATCTATCTGTCACCCTCATTTCTAGTGTAGGAATACAAACCTGGATTCAAAAAGAAACCCAGCAGAAAGCCACTTCAGACAATACAAAGTAAATAAAAAGTAATTTTGAAAGGGAACATTAGTACGAGGGGGAATCAGAGATGATCTCTTGAAGGAGGTGGCACTTGAGTTAAACCTCGAAGAGAAGTAGGAGTTTGAAAATGTGGAGATATAGAGGGAGAGCATTGCAGATATGAATGAAAGGTCATGCAAAGACCATCAAGTCAACAAACATGCATTAAGCATCTACTGTGTACCAGTCACTGTACTGAGCACTGAAGGCACAAAGAAAGACAAAAAGACAGGCCCTGCTCTCCAGCTCACAATCTGATCAGGGAGACGACATGAGCAGAGGAATATTGGGTCTAGGGAATGGTAAGAACACTAGTTTGGCTAAAACAAAGAGTATATGATGGGAGGAGGTAAGCCACTCGGGTCTCTTATTTCCTGAGACTATGAATCCTTATCTTCATCCCAGGCATTTTTTGACCAATTGTCCTCATACCTTTTCCACACTCTCCCCACCCCAGACACTTCTGGAAAGATTGAGTCAATGGACTACCTTATAGTTTCACTCACCATTTTTGTGACTTCCCAAAATATAACTCTCTTTCTGGGCCACCACTTCTTATATGTGGGAGTCCCCCCCTCCTTTTTCCAGTTTTTTTTAATTGCATCTCTAAGGTGGGGGAGAAGAGGAAAAAGTTACACAATAACTTTATATTTAAAATAAATAGCAAGTTGTACATAATAGACTTGCAGTTTCATATATCATCATCTTTTTTTCTATTCTACCATGTTATGGAAGTGCTTGTTCTATTTCTTAAATCCAGAATAAAATAAATAAAAATTTTAAAAGAATGTTAAAAAGTAAATAGCAATTGTTTTTAAAACTGTAAGCTCCTGGAGGGCAAGAACTTTTTCTTGGTATTCACATCCACAGAATTTTGCATAGTGCTTAGTGTTTAATAAATGCTTCTCATTCATTTGTTCATCTAGTCCAAACTCATTTTTCAGGGAAGGTTACTGAATCCCAGAGAGGTTGAGTGTATTGCTCAGGATCACACAGAGCAATGATCTGTGCTCAGGTTCTATGACATTAACTCTTTATTGCATCGTAATAGGTAAAGACATTATATACTGAAGGCCCTTGCGAGCATGCTGTATTTTACTCTGGATAAGAGAAATTCGGTCTTTCTCTCATGAGAATGCAATTATCTGTCTGGAATATAAGCTCCCAGAGTGAAGGGACTACTTCGCTTTTATCTTTGGTTTTCCAGAGTGTTGCCCAGAACCAGGACGATAACAGACACTTACTAAATGCTGAATGGATCAAGTAATTTGAAATCATGATGGAAAGATAGGTTAGAGGCAGATTGTGACAAGATTTAAAAAGTCAAATGGAGAAAATTGCCTTAACGGCTGAAAGTTCTTGAGCAGGGTCAGATATAATGAATTATATTACAGTTTTGTTATATCCGACCATGTTACACAGCCAGAAATAATGTCACTAATAATAATAACCAACACTAGGGTAGTGTTTTAAAGCAAAGTACTTGATATACATTATTTCATTTGATCCTTACAACAACCCTACAAGGTAAGTAGTACAGATATTATTCTCCCCCACTTTGCAGACTTGGCAAGGCTGAGTGATTTTTCCATGGTCACAAAGCTAGTGAATAAGATTTAAACCCAGGTGTTCCTATTAGGTCTGTATCTCAAAGAGATCATAGAAAAGGGAAAAGGACCCACATGTACAAAAATATTTATAGCAGCTCTTTTAGTGGTGGCAAAGAATTGGAAATTGAAGGGATGCCTATCAATTGGAAAATGGCTGAACAAGTTGTGGTATATGAATATATGGAATACTATTGTGCTATAAGCAATGAGGAGCAGGCAGACTTCAGAAAAACCTAGAAAGACTTATATGAACTAATGCTGAGTGAAGTAGGCAGAACCAGGAGAACATTGCACACAGTAATAGCAACACTGTACGATGATCAACTTTGATAGACTTAGCTCTTCTTAGCAATGCAATGATCCAAGACAATTCCAAAAGACTCATGATGGAAAATCCTATCCACATCCAGAGAAAGAACTATGGAGTCTGAATGCAAATTGAAGCATACTATTTTCACTTTTGTTGTTGGGTTTTTTTTTTGTTTTTTCTTTGCCGTCATTTTTCCCTTTTATTTCTGTTCTTTCACAGCATGACTAATGTGGAAATATGTTTAATATGATTGTACATGTATAACCTATATCAGATTGCTTGCTGTCTTAGGGAAGGGGGTGGGGAGAGAGAGAAGGAGAAAAATTTGGAAATCAAAATCTCACAAAAGTGAATGTTGAAATCTATCTTTACATATGATTGGAAAAAAATACTATTAAGTGGGGGGGAGGGAGAACCCATTCTGCCTTCCATGGACATTTACTTACCAGCTCAAGTCTTACTGGATCATTGCCTGGGTTTTGATGTCTCAGAGTAAATGTAAATAGCAATTATTTCTGTTTTGGCCAGATAACCTAAGGGTCTTCCCCTCTCAGATTGATTTTTTTTTAACTAGGTAGAAGAGGCCATTTTTTTTTGCCTCATTTCTTGCCTAGTCTTAATCACTGAATGGGTGTTGCCCCAGACAAACTGAGACCTGGGAAAGATACTAGCTTAAAAAGCCCAAGGTCTCCCACTGCATCTGGGCCCATCTCCAGTCATCCTGATCTATGTCTTGCCACTGTACCCAGATGGCTCTGGAGGAAAGAGTGAGGCTGGTGATTTTGCACAGCCTTGCCTCACTCAAGTCCAATTCACTAGCAAGTCAAGACATCACCTTTCTTTTATGACGGGTCCTCTTCAAGAATGAAGGACAAACAACACTGACCCATAGGAATATACATTCAGAGTTCTATACATGTATCTAAACAACCCCTATGCACATATACCCAAATGATAACACACATCACCATAGGCACAGATAGTATTTGTACTCAGACATATGGGCATTTACTAGTGTGTGCACACACCCAGGCAAATGTCTCCACAAATACAGAAATGTCTGCACATAATAAAGACTTGTAAACCTTTCTAGGGGAAATAAGGATGGCAGGATCATCAGCTCAGTGTTTCTTTATTTTCTTTTTAAAATTTATTTTTATTTTTAGTTTATGGAATAACACAAGCATTTCTATAACACAGTATAATAAAAAAGGATGATTGCACATAAGATTATGAATCTACTATGTATAACTTGCTATTCTTTTAAAAGATATAATAAAGTTACCATGTACATTTCTTTTTTTTTTCAGACATGACTATCCATGGCTAACCTAACCTTATATGGGATGAGGGATTTCCCCTCAGATCACCCAAATCCTTTAGGGCTAATGTCCCTTGAGACTTTTGCAGCTCCCTTGATAGAAAGACAACAACCTTGACCTCCTCATTTTTAGTTTTCATAACTAGAGTGAAGGAGGCAGGAAGAGGGCGTGAGGATGGGGGAGAACCAGATTGTCTGTATTCCCTTGGTAGAGTGGAAGGAGCTCTGGCTTTGGAGTCAGAGTATCTCAGGTCAAATACCAAGTGAGTTCAAATACCTGAGCTTCAATGTTCTCATCTTTAAGGTGAAGGGGCACCAAGGCTCCATCTAGCCCATAGGTCTATGCTTCTATGAACTTGACCATAATGGGACAATAGATGTCTTTGTTTTCTCTCACCACACAAAAGCTATTGTAGGTCACGATGTCCTTGGTCGGGTGTGTACCTGTGTGAGAGTGTACACAGAAAGTTGGAATCAAAAAGGATTGTAGAGATCATGTAGTCCTTCACTTTTGTTTTACAGAAGAAGAAACTGAGGCATAGATAGCTTAAGTGCCTACTTTGGCAGGCAGTGAATTCCTCATCCCTGGAGATCTTCCAACAAAGGCTGGCTAAGCAGCTTTCAGGGATTCTACAGTGATGATATAGCTTCTTCCAGGCCCAGCCCTCTATCTACTTTACCCGCCTAGCTGCCTCTTATGAGGATGACATAGGAAAGTTTTGAGAATGAAAACATATGACCAGAAAATACTAAGATGGATGTAACATGGCTGGAAGGTGGGATAGGGTTGTGAGCATGAAGGAACAATGGGTATATACATGACTGGGCATTTTTTAGAATGGGGACAAATATACTGGAAAGCAACACTCACATAATAAGCATATGTCTTCCTTAATTGTTTGAAAGGCTTTGTTTTTCTTTTTCCTTTCCAATAGAAAATGTAGGGTCCAGTCTCAGATACTTACTAGCTGTGTGACCCTGGGTAAGTCACGTAACCACTGTTTGCCTCAGTTTCCTCATCTGTAAAATGGAGATAATAACAGCAGCTACCTCCCAGTGTTATTGTGAGGGTCAAATGAGGTAATTGTAAAGTGCTTAGCACAATGCCTGGCACATTATAAGCACTACATAAATTAGATTTTATTAGTGGGTGGGAAGGGAGAGAAAGTAAATGCTTGCTAATTGAAAATAAAATAGAATTGTAAGTAGCATATGCCTGGACTGTGTGTCAATCAACAAGCATTTCTTAATCACCTGCTATCTATCTAGGTGAAGGGGCAAAACAGAAAGCACCCCAGCATGTTTGGAAGAGCTGTGATAAACTGTTGGATTTTGTACCGCTTTACTCTCCACCTGATCATCCAATGACCTTGAGACTGAGTTAGCCACCCTTTCCTACCTCCCCCAAGCAAAAGAGGATGCCTGGAAAACTATGTCTTAGTGTCACAGAAGGCACTTCAGAGGCTATTCAGTTCAACCACTCATGGAAAAGATGAGGAAACAGAAGGTCAGGGAGATTGTCACTTGCCAAGGGTCCCATAGTGGGGCATGCCTTTGGGATCCCAGATCTTTGACTCTAGAGCTTTGGCCCTTCTCCCAACCAGCCCTGAAATTGAGGGTTCCAAGCACTGTGGGTCCAGAGTTGACCCCACTGTGGAAAGGTGTTAGAGCCTATTTAATTTTCTAGGGCTGGATTTTCAGGAAGCTAGTTCAATTTTTGGATCTCACAAATTGTTTTGTGCTAAGGGAAGATCCCAGGATGCAACAGTTTTCTTCAAACTGCCTAAGAACATTCTTATCACCCTAGACACAGTTTCCAGGAATATCAGGTGATTCCAACTCTCTTCCCAGCTCCATCAAGATTCAAAAGAAGGTGACTCTATACTGTGATAGTTTGACCTGGTAGATCCAAGGATCTAGGGAGGCCGGACAGTTTTCTAGGGCACTGAGCAATGTCAGGAACCACTCACAGAATGCTTCCTCTTTCTTCCCTTGATGTTTTTCTCTCTATAGAAACCTTTACCGCTCTAGAAACCTTGGGACCAGCTACATCTGTGACTGCTGGACTTCAACTTTGCCAGCAGCTGCCACCTTCCAAAGCCTTCTGTGTCTTCCCTGATACCCATTGGGTCCGACGAGTGATGGAGACCTAGAATGGGCCCCCACAAGCACAAGGGTATCTATTTGTTCAATAACGCTTGGAAGCACAAGTGAGCTCTGTATTAAGGGAGCTGCTGGGTGCCACAGCCCTGGCGGCTGCAGGGGGGCTCCTTATCCCGGCAATGCCGAGCCAAGGGGACCGACCCCAAAGCACTAGCCATCAGCTTTGTTCCTCAAGCCTCTGGAGAGAACCTTTGATTTCATGGGGATGATTATTTTTATTCTTGCCCACTCAAGGATGAAGCCCAAGAAATGAGAGATTGCCCCTTTCAGAGTTGTCACAATGGGTCACCTCCAGCCAAACCCACTGTTTTTGTTTTTTTGTGTTTTTTTTTTTATTTCTGGGTTTGGTTGGGCCTCCCTTGGAAACCAATACTATACAACTTACTTAAAGAAAGGGTAAAGAGAGAGTGCATAAGAAAGTCAGACAGAGAGAAAAAGAAGGCGGGGATGGGGAGGGAGTTGGAAGGGGGTGAGCTGGAATCTATGTATTGGGGGGGTTCAATGGGAAGGGACACATTTAAGTTACAATCTTATCTGGATCAATTACATTCTCAGGTGACATTTTTAATCTTTTGGAAAGTAAAATTATCTCAAGTTCGACTTTTGAGGAAGCCTGAAGAATTGGGACTTTGGATGGAGGTTTGAGAGAAAGACACAACACGCGTGCGCACGCATACACACACACACACACACACACACACACACACACATGCTGAGAGAGGGGGAGAGAGGGGAGGGAGACTTTTATCCTAAAGTCATTGTAAATCCAAAGCAGGGTTTATCCTCCCCAGTTAAATGAGAAAGGAAAAAAAATCAAGAATACCAACATTTGAGGTACAAAGACTGTCATGGACCAGTGGAAGTTTGCAAAATTATATGTAAATGACTGAAGTTTTTACCGAGGTGGCCTGTGCTTTCCCAAAGCTAATCCCAAAGAGAAAATCTACTTAGCAAAAGAGAGTTTTGTCTAATTTGGTTAACAGTTGAGAAGTGACAAAAATGCTGAATATATTAATAATTTATATTTCCAGGGTAACACTATATCTTTAATGCTTCACTGCTGAGGGGAATTCAGATTGGCTTAGTACTCAGAGAAAAAAAAACACCCTGAAAGGCCTTCTTCATATTCTGTATCCAGCACTGATGAAAATGAGTGTAAGACATGTGTTTCCATAATAGGCACCATCCATTCTCCTGCTTCTGCATAATTTGTTTTGATCCCATATTGCTCAATGTATGTTTTCAGGGGAGGTTTTTCTATTCCTGCTTTAACTTTTTCCTTCCCCAGCTCTGTTCACAGTTTGTTTACATCTTAGCTTCTATGTAGCAGCTACTGCAAGGATGTCTGACATACAAGGCTTTTTCTGTTTGCAGATATGTGAGTGTGTTTTAAAAGAAGATACACATTATACATTATACTTTTGGCCCATTGTAATGAAGATCTATTTTGCCTGTCTCTGCAGAATGAAGTTTGATGGTTTACAAATTGTGGGTCATCCCTTTCTATGACCTCGGTAAACAATCCAGGTCAACTTTCCCTTAAGTCCTTCCCAGGGAAATGGAATAAGTTAATTTACTATCCTTCAACTAAGCTGAGAGAGGAACACATATCATAGCCTTTCAAGTATGTGGTCTTCATGCCAAACGACATGCCCTGGAAATTATACATTTACTATTTCGTGAACGTCAAGTGAAAGAAGTTTCTGATGGCCTATGAAAAAAATCTCAAAGGAAAGAATGGAAAAAAAAAATTAGTTTCTGCTCTGCTTCCTTGGCAAAAAGCCAAAAAGTCTCTGTCCCAGCACTGCAGAGAGAGCTTCCTTTTTCATTTTTGAAGATCCTGATTTTAACCTATTTTCTTTAATTGCTAAAACACGGGTCCAACTCCATTAGGAAGATCCCAATCTCCTAGAGACTACTAGCAAACACTGAGACATCTAAAATTTTCTTTACGGTAAGGTGGTGTCTGGAGTGTGACTCAGGGATCAGATCAGAGAGATAAAGTCTTCCCTGGAGAGAAAAGCTGGCCCTGGAGCTCAGATTGTGGCCCTTGAGTTCCTGCTTCCACCTCTACAGCTGGACTCACCCAAAGGCTTAGCCTTTCACGACCCTGCCCGAATTCCCCCCAGCTGCCGGGCAGGATGAGAGAGATAGGGACTCTTGGTGCCCGCCCCCCTTCTCTCTTCCTCGTTGCTCTTTTTCTCTAAATCTTTTCCCTCCTACTCTATCTTCTCCCTACGGGTAGCACTTTCTATCCCTATCCCAAAGAGCAAGACTGAGGCCTGAGGTGAATACAGCTTGGTGACCAAGAACAGCGAAAAGGTTTGGGGTGTGTGTGTGTGTGTGTGTGTGTGTGTGTGTGTGTGTGTGTGTGTGTGTGTGTGTGTGTGTGTGTGTGTGTGTGCGCGCGCGCGCGTGCTACCCTTTGTTAGAGAAAAATCTACTTTGGTCTCTTGATGGACCCATCATTTTTTATCAGCATGGAAACTTCCTAGTCATCAAAAAAAAAAAGTCCGTCATCTTCTCATCCTGTGAGATTATTGTCCAAGTCTTTTCCCAAATCTTGGGAGTATCTACCCAGCACCCCGGAATCCTTTTTTTGGTTATTTGAATAGCTTGGAGTAGGTCGGTGGGACCTGCACCACTGGAGAGGAGGTCTCTCCTGCTCATGTGTGTGCACGTGTGTGTGTAGGTATTATGTATATAAAAGACACATGGGAAATAAGTCTTTCGAACCAAGATATTCCCAGGGCGTTGAGTATTTTGCAAACGTGAGTTTACCAGCCCCACTCCCCCTAATTTTCATTCCCTTCCCCGACCCCCAAGACATCGTGGATACATTGAGTTCACAGTTGAGAAACATCACAGGACTTTATTTTTGTTTTCAGAGGACGTTACTTTAAAAAGTTATTTAGAGGGGACTTAGGCGAAGCAGGAAACATGGCGAGAACGGTGCTTCTTGGATCCAACAGACGCAGAAGGAGCGCACTGCTTGGGCCGTCTCGGTTCTGTGCGATTTTGTGAATTGGATAAAAGTGCTGAGGGGGCTGGGTGGCTGCAGCTGGATGAACTAATGATCATTCCTCTAGCGGGCAGATTCAGAGCCTTGGAGCTCCCTGGAAGCGTTGCTATCCTGCTCGACTCGCCTTCCTTTACCAAGGCCAGTGCGCAGAGCGCATGACACCGACTGGCGCGCAGCTGGCAGAGGGATTTCCCTGTCCAGACCCGCCTTCGGGAGGGGAGGAGCCCCGAGTGGCCTTCAGCCTGCATCCACTGGTGGAGGAATGAATGGCTGGCTCCCTCATCCTCCTCCCTAGCCCAAGTAGCATCCTTTCCAATCTCCGACCTCTCCAAGCCCAAGCACTTCGACACCCCCTCATTGCATCCCAGGAGGCAACTGCAGCAGTCTACCCCTCACCCTAACCCCCAACAGCCTTCACCTTTATCTCTACCAGGTCCAGCTCACCACTACCTCCGAGAAAGCGCACTGCACGGGAGCCGAAGGTAACAAACCGAAAAACCTTCTCCCGGAACGTCTTTCTCAGAAATTATTTATTAGGGAAAGAGGGGAGGGAGTAAACCTTCAAAGGGCAAACTATTCTTCTTCTCCGCCCCTTCTGATTGTGTGCAATATATTTACATCTGTACAATATACAATATTTCTCCTAACTATGCCCAAGTCAGGGAATTCGTAGGGGCACCGAGGTCTGGGCCTCCGGTGTGTTATAGCACTGGGGCGTGCTGAGGCGTGTGCAGGTTTAAGGTGTTAGGGTGAGAGTGACCGATCAAATTGAGATAATGCCGATCCAGCCCCTGCACTGGGGCCAGGAAAGGACTGTGCGGTTGAGTCGGGTTGGAGAGGGCCACTGGGGTGTTGGGCAGGTACGGTAGGGTGGGGCTTCGGGCAGGGCCGTGGGGCCAGGAGAAGGGGCCATGACCTGGCCCCTGGTGGAAGACGGCGGTTTCACTCGGGCTGTGTCCAGGGTACTCAGGGCCAGCGGGATGAAGCTGGTAGGAAAAGTCTGGCTCGGGGAGGGAACCTAGCGAGGGGAACACCGGCTCGGTGACCAGCCGCGCTTTGGACTGCAAGAAAGCCAGGATTCGCGCATACTTCGTGTCCTTGGTCTCCATTCTCTCCACCGTGGTCAGATAATGCACCAAGTTCTTCATGCACTCGTGGTAACCGTAATGAAAGTAGTTGGCGAATTCCGCTAAAAGTTCTGCTGGAGAGGCAAGAAAGAAGTGATGAAAAGCGACTGAGCAAAGAGCAAGGGATGAACTCTCCTTCCCTCGACTTGTGGCTCTCTAGGCTCACAAGATCATAGACCTAGAGCTGGAAGGGGCTTTAGGCATCATCTTGACCAACCGACATTTGACAAATGAGGAAACTGAGGCCCAGAGAGGTTAAATGACTTGCCCAAAGTCACAAAGTAAGTAGGCAGAGGCAGGGTGCTACCTCAGCTCTAGTGCCTCTAAAGCCAGAGCTTTTTTCCATCACTTGATTTAACAAGCATTTATCTAAGCCACTGTGAAGAGAGTACAGTCCTAATATAGATAAGACCCTTTCCCAACCCCCTTAGAGTTTATGGTCCATGAGCATGGATGGAGAGGGGATGTGAAAATAATAGCTGCATTGATTTATATGGAACTTTAAGGTTAACAAAGCCCTTCTTTCTCCGTCATCACAAACAAATTCCATAATGCTTCTCATTTCCTGGTCAAAGTTTCCATCCCAGCCACCGGGGGAACCTAGTCTGAAATCCTAGCTATCTAGGAAAGAGTAACAAACCATCTACCTTTTCATTCACAAACTGTAAGCCAAGTGATTATACATCACCACTGTCCCCCATGCTTTGATGGAGGAGAAGAAGAACTGAGTAACAAATCTGATGGGTTTGTTTTGTTTTGTTTACCACAAGCATACAGCCAAGGATGCAGGTTAAAAGAAGCATGTCCCACTCTGCACTAAGAATCAGACACCTAGGTCCTATCCAACCCTGGATGTCTCTGAGTGGTTGGCACGGTGTCCCACAAGTTCTAGGTAACTCAAATGGGTGCCTACCTTTCTCTCTTCCCCGGGGAAAGTCTGCGGAGTGCAAGGCTCTCAAGTATTGTACAGTCATCTCCAAAATCTCCGCTTTCTCGAGCTTCCCCGAACTCTGAAGAGAAACAAATGGAGACTCAGCCAAGGCACTGGGTTGGGAAGGAGGCAGAAGAGGATAAAGGTATCAGACAGCCATATATGTCCAGCCACCTGGTATTGGATGCCTATGGCCAGGAAAAAAGTATCAGGTGGGACCTGCTCCCAAGGGCCCACCTGATACTTGGTGGGTCCTGAAGGCCACCCCAAGACAGAAGGCTAGTGTTGCCGCACTTCAGACTTTTCTTCCCGGGGGGCGTGGTGACCCGGTCCTATATTCGTGACCCAAGGGCCCAGGCCCTCAAAAAGCCCCTTCTCTCCCCTGGGTTTGGCCCGCTTGCTGTCCTTACCTGCTTCGCTAGGGCCATGGGCACCGTCTTGCCCAACTCATTTAAGCAGCGGTTGATCCGGTCCCTCCTCCGCTTTTCGATAACTTTATGGGAAACTGGAGTCCTCTGCAAAAAGAAAACAAAATAGGAGGGTATGGTTTTGTATTTTCAGCCTCTGGCTTTCGGGAGTCAAACAAGGAGAGAGCAGGGAAATAGAGAAATGAGAAGGCAGAGCCTAGTGCCATTTCTCCAATTCCCTCTGGTGTTCCAAATGGTCAATATATAAAAAGATGTAACTCTCTCCAGATGTTCAAAGAGTTGTGAGCCTACGTGCCCTGGGACTGGAAAAGAGAGAGAACCAGAATCACTTCCCATGAGTAAGAGGCTAGGGTGCCCCAGCCTGCCTCCTCTACCAGGCTGGGCCAAACTCCCAAGCCGCCTGTTTGAGTTATCTCGAAATGAAGCCCTGTCTGTTGACGTTTGATTCCACTGTTGGGTCCCAGATTCTAGGCTTTTACCCCTCTAATCTCAAGCGCATACTCCAGGAGGATTGCTCAAACACACTCTACGAGTCCAGACTGGGAGTAGCCTTTCACAAGAAGGCGAGAAGCATGCAAATCTAGACGCCTCCAGCACCAGGGCGCAAGGACGGGTCTATGGAACTCCAACTCACTTTGCGTTCCTTCAGCTTGTCAGACATCCTTGGAAGAAACCTCCGGAAAGAAGTCACCCGTTCCTCCTTCCTCCTCGTGTGCTTTCTCAAGTGCTTCAGGTAGACTGCAGAATCCCAACTTCGGAGGGGCTGCTTTATAAAGCGAACATTTAGGGGGAACTGAGTGCATTCATGGTTTGAATTATTCCATAGGATTAGAGGAGCTGCGTTTGGGGAATGTATGCATTAAAGATCAGTTTTAAAGAAGTAAAAAAAAAAAATTAGCACCCAAGAGGGTGGGTTGGAGGGGGCAGATCAGCTTTGTTAATCCACGTGGCCCTTCAAAGGACACGTGATCTTGCCAAGGATAACATTTGCATGGCAACAGCCCGGGCGGGAAAAGGACGCATCAGACTGCAGCCTGTGTGCGTGTGCGTGTGCAAGCCGGAGCTCCAGCCGCCTCGGCTGCAGCCAGCGGAGCGCAGGGGCGCAGCAGCCGCCGGCACCGGGGGGCGGGTGCACTCACAAAACCCAACTCCCGTCTTTAGTTCCTCCGCCCTGGCTCACACGATCGCCTGTTTACAAATCCCAGCAAGCAGGCCAGCCAAGCGCCGAGTGCATTTTAAAGCCTGTCCAGAGTCATTAAAGTAATTAAGTAAGCCTTTAATAGGCTGTTCCGCCGAGTTCAAGGGAGAGCTCTTGGAGACGGAGTCGCCCCGTTTGTTCTCAGCCTTTTCTCACACGACTTGGTGACACGTCCATCGCTCTGCTTTTTGTTTACCCCGCTTTATTTGTCGGACACCCCGGCAGGTGTGGGGCTGGGGCTGGGGCTGGCACACGAGGCTCCGGGGCTGCCTAGCCCCTCCCGCTGCCCTTTGGCACGCGACGCTATCCCCCCACCACCACCCCGCCACGTTTGTTGTTTTTTTGTTTCTTCTCCCCCTTCCTCTCCCTCTTTGCAGGGGAAAGAGGCTCAATTTGTAGCCTATTATCCTATACGAAAATGTCCATTGAAAAGCATGAATAGTTTCATTGGGCTAAATTTTAATAATGCCGGAGGGTGGGGGAGGAGAGAAAGGCTTGGGGGGTGAGGGGGGGGGCGACGCGAGGAAGAGCGGGGCCGAAAAGAAAAGGGGGAGTGCAGCTGGCCGGGGCAGGCATTATGCGTCGTCACCTGCGAGAGGGGGCGCCTACAGACCCCCTATTCATTTGCCTAATTTTGGTCAATTTAACAAACTTCAGGAGAAATTATTGTGGCTTTGTCAAGGAGGGTGAAGCCTTCTGATCGAATTAACAGCATGTTTTGATCCGGTAAATGTCATTAGAAAGGGAGAAACAATCGCGCTTAGAGTGCTCTGAGTAATGCGCCCAAGTGGAGACGCCAAAGCGCACAGCTCACAAAGGGAGCAAGTAGCTGCCACAGGGAACTTTTGTACCCTCCCATCGCCCAAGTTTTGACACAAAAAGGCATTATTTCATACTTGAATACGTTTAATCCAACGATTGTCTATTTTCTGCAAACATATTTTCACAGCATTGTTAACTTTTTATGTTCCCCTTTCGCGGGCGCCTTTTCTCGACGTTTGGGGGCGGGAGAGCGCAGACACTTTGGGCATCAATATTTGTCACTGAAAAGGGCCCCGTGAAGTTTGGGAAGTTGATCTCTTTTTTATGGTTTTAGAGAGAGAAAATATCAGGGGAAGAGGAGGGAGGGGAGGAGAGGACAGAAATGAAGGAGGAAATTAACTGGACGGGCCGAAGGGAAGAGAGGGGGGCGGCGGTGGCAGCTGGGAAGGCGGCTCGGCTGTGTCTTCTCTGCGCTTCTGCTGTCTGTGTAGCACTGGGGTCCTGGGGTCCTTTCCCTTCCGCCCCTCCCCCACCCCTTTTCTGTACACTCCCCCAAAATGCTCAGGACTGGGGAGGGGGTGGATTTCTCGCGGATGGAAACGATCAAATCGTGTTATAGTTTATGATTGCCGTCGCCGGTTTCTAATCCTTTCCATCTGGAAACTGCAGAGGCTTCCCTAGAAATAGTTCTTTGCCCCCTTTCACACTCACAGTACCCCGCCCCTCATAAATAACTTTTACTTCGGGTTGATCACAGAGAAGACCTAGTTCCTCTAAGACTCCCGAGTTCGCCCCTTTGGGGGTCATTAGTTATCTTGGGTAGAGACAACTCTGCACCACTTTTGGTGATGCAACTACCCCGGCGCAGAAGCGGGTTCAAGGATGTGGGGACCCGCGTGTTCTCCAAGTATAGGGTCAGATTGTCCAGTAGTCCACCTGCTTCTGCCCCTCCCGGGTTAGGGGGAGATATTCATCATCCTGTACCGCACACACACACCCTCCTACCCTGGGCTTATCTCCTTCCAATACATCTTCCCAAGATGTTTTCTTTTCTTCTTCACGCCAGATTGGACACAAACTCACACCCTCCCGCAGGTTGTTCAGTCAGCAGGTTTGTTGATTTCACTATATTCACTCCCAAACAAAGGGATTAAAACCTAACCGTTATCATCCAAATTAACTAAACCCTGAATGGCAAAAGGGGAGCGCGCCCACCCCCCCTTTTTTTTAGCTAGCGGAGATGGAGCTGATCCTCTTACGGTTGGTGTTAACCACCAGCTGCAGCGGCCAACTTTCCAAGCCAGCAAACTGTTTTATTTCCCAGGGTTTGTTCTCCAAGCT
The DNA here is from genome assembly GCA_028646595.1 of Phalanger gymnotis. Lineage (NCBI taxonomy): Eukaryota > Metazoa > Chordata > Mammalia > Diprotodontia > Phalangeridae > Phalanger > Phalanger gymnotis. The sequence continues at coordinate 266,124,511 of CM053623.1, read as the reverse complement.
TCAGCTGTGCGGCTGGGCCTTGGGTGCTGGGGAAAGCTGGGTCAGTGTCCAAGAATTGGCCAGGGAGAGGAGGGGAAAGGAGCGGGTGAGATGCCCCGAGTTCCGGGTTCCTCGTTTCCCCCTTACGGATCGGAGAAATGGAAGGATTTCACTCAATCAATAAGCATTCTCCCTTGTGATGCCCTGCCATGGTCCACAGTCAGGACCGGGGGGCCTTCCCAGCTCCCAGGGACACATTCTGCCCACCTGACCTAAGTCCTGTTAATGACATTGCTCAAGCACTTGACTTTTACTTTTGCGTGGGAAATGGCCCTTCTGGTTTTCTTTTAAACTGTTTCAGACACCACATAGAATTTGAAATTTTCATGGGCCTGTGTGTGGAGGGTAAGTGGAGGCAAGAGATGAATTCAACATGTATTGTTATATCTTTGCTTTCCTGGTTGCTGGAGCGAAAAGAGTGGAAATGGATATATTTTTTTTCTTTATAGTTAAACTCCTCTATTTATAGTTTTAATTTATAGTCTTGGAGATGGGGGGGGGGTATGGGATTGGGGAAGGAGGGACTGAGAAGTCACCGGATCATATAGATTAAGAGATGAATGAGATCTTAGAACTCATCTGATCCAATCCCTCATTTTTCTACATGATGAAACTGAGAACCAAAGATGTCTGACTTGTCCATGGTCACAAAGAAAATAAGTGCAGAATGGGGATTTGAACCCAGAGGTCCCTAGGCTCTAAGTTCAGAGCTTTTTTTTCTGTTGCACCGGGATGCTTTAAACTAGGTGCTACAGAGGCCCTGGGCCTGAAGTCAGGAATACCTGCGTTCAAATCCCACCTTGGCACTTTCAGGTTGTGTGACCCTGGACAAGTTACCAAACCCTTGTCTGCCTCAGTTTCCTTGTCTGTAAAGAGGGGATAATAATAGCACCTGAGGCAGCTAACAGATCAGGCCTGAATCAGGAAGACTCATCTTCATGAATTCAAATCTAGCCTCAGACTAGCTGTGCCTGGGCAAGTCACTTAACCCAGTTTGCCTCAGTTTCTTCATCTGTAAAATGAACTGGAGAAGGAAATGGCAGGTCACTTCAGTATTTTTGCCAAGCAGATTCCTAAAAGGGGTCACAAAGAGTCAGAAGTGGCTGAAACAACTGAACAGCAACCGAACTTTGTTATGACAATCAAATGAGGTAATAAATGTAAAGCATTTAGCATAGTGCCTGGCATGCAGTAAGCACTGTATAAATGTCAGCTATTAATTATTATGACTATTCCCCAGGGTCACACAGCAATTACTCGCCATAGCTTAAATCAAGTCAACAAGCTTTTATTAAGCACCTACTAAGTGTCAGGCTCAATACTAAACCCTAAGGATTAAAAAAAAAATGGCCTCTGACCTCATGTAACTTAGAATCTACTGTGGAATACCAGAGCTATGACTAACAATTATTTGTCTTGGGGTAAATGATTCGGGAGAGAAGAGGGAACCCTGGATTTTGGAAAAGGAGGTCACCTGCACTGTGGCCCCCAGGGGAGTCTCGCCACATGATAACTTCACATTTCAGCTCATTATTCCTACTAATTACTTATTAAGCTGGGTTCTTTATATGGTGTTGAAGTACTGTCAACAGGCTCTAAATTTTGGTTCCTGGGACAAAGACTCAGTCAAACCACCCTAGTTATGGATGGGGGACACACACACAATAACGTACAACAAATATACTGTACCTAGAGTCCATTATAGACTAGACTAATGGGATAGAGTGATGATATAGTGGAAAGAATATTGGATTTGGAGGCAGAAGACCTGAGGTGGAAGATCACTTCTGCTCTGGTAACCTGTATGACCCCATTGGACAAGTAACTTAATTTCACAGGACCTCACCTTTTTTTAATTTTGGGTTTTTTTTTGGCAGGGCAATTGGGCTAAGTGACTTGCCCAAGGTCACACAGCTAGTAAGTATGTCAAGTGTCTGAGGCCAGATTTGAAATCAGGTCCTCCTGACTCCAGGTCCGGTGCTATTCATGCAATGCCTAGCTGACCCAAGGACCTCATGTTCTTAATCTGTATTCAGTCAATAAGCAATCATGAAGCACCCACTATGTGCATGGATACAAATACAAAAGTGTGACAGTGTCTGCCCTCAAAGTCTACTAGAGGGATATAACATGTACACTGATAAGTAATAATGACAACAGCTAGCATTTATATGTTTTAAGATTTGCAAAGTGCTTTGCAGTTCTCTCATTTCATCCTAACAACAACCCTGTGGACTAAGTTCTGTTATTTATTGTCATTGTATAGATGAGGAGATTGAAGCAAACTGGGGGTAAAGTGACTTGCCCAGGCCCACACAGCTAGGAAGTATCTGAGGTTAGATTTGAACTCAGGACTTTCTGACTCCAGCTCCAGCACTCGATCCACTAAGCCACCTTACACAGTGATCCGGGGTTGGGGGTGGGAAGGAGCAATAATAGGAGGGATTGGGAATAGTGTCTCGAAGGATATGGCTCTTGAAGTGAACCTTGAGGGTTCTAGGGTTTCCGAGAGGTAGAATCAAGTAGGGAGAGTTTTCCAATGCAGGGAACAGCTTGTAACAACATGCAAGTGGAGATGAAATGTTGTGAGGGGAGAGGTGGGAAGCACCCAGTTAGGCCAGGTTGTAGAATATAATGGCATATAATATAAACTCTGTCTGAAAAGATGAACTGAAGGCATCTTGTGAAAGGATTTGTATTTTATCCTAAAGTCAATGGAGAGCCACTGATGATTTAGGGGCGATAGAGGGAGAGTGCCGGGCTTGGAAATATACAAGATCCCTTTCCAACTCTAAATCTCATGGTCCTAAGTACATTTTCCCATGCTAAGTTGGGGGAAGGAAAGATCCCATTTGACTGGGAGATGAGTAAAGGTTTTAAGGAGTAGGTGGCATTTGATCAGAAGTGTCAATTGCATTATGCAACACTCAGTCAGAGTTTAATCTGAACCAGATTAAAATATCACTGGGAAATCTTTAATAAAATAAATTCAAACCCAACAGGACATAGATAATGTTAATATATCATTTTCCAAGTCAACATCAGGCCAATAGGGAGCCCTTTATACAGTTTTGGTGGTCTCTTTTTCTGACTGAGTTGGACACCGTTGCCTTAGAGATTGAGTTGGATTCGAGAAGGTCCAGGGGGGTGAGGAGTGCAGGGAATTGTGAAGCATTCCAGACTTAGTGACAGCAAAAGCAGGAAGGTAGGGAAGGGTTGGATGCATACAGGGCTAGTAAATAATTGAATTTGGCTGGAGAACAGCAAACAGGGAATAGAGATGTTTGAGCTAAGGCTGGAAGGCGAGGATGCTATCAGGTTGGGGAAGGGAGAGTGGCTTAAATGCCAGGCTAAGGAGTTTGTACTTTATTTGAGAGGCAATAGGGAGCTATGGAAGGGTTGTAAGCAAGAGAGGCACTATAGAATGTAATGAAAGGAACCCTGTATTTGGAGTCACACAAAACCTGGGTTCAAATACTGGCTCTGACACTTATTATCTGTGTACCCTCGGGCAAACTAATGTCTCTGGGTCTCAGTTTCCTTATCTGTAAAATGAGGTGGATAGACCCCTTAGATGACCTCTAAGGTCCCTTTCAGCTCTAGGTCCATGGTCCTGAAATAATGACGCAAACAGATCTGGACATAAGGAAAAAACTCAGTTGATCATGGTACAGTGGGAAAAGTGCTGACTTTGTAGCCAGAGGAGATGGGTTCAAGCTCTGCCTCTGAAATTAACTGCTGATGTGACCTTGGGCAAGTCATAGTCTCCCAGGGTCCCAGTCTCCTCCTGTGTAAAAGGAGGGAGAGTGAGTGGGTGGTAATAAATGGCCTCTGAGGTCCCTTCCAGTGTTAGATTGATGATTCTATGAACCAATCAACAGGCCTTTATTTAGTGCCTACTATGTACTGGACACTGCAGACATAAATATGAAGAATGAAACAATTTCTACCCTCAGGGAATTTACGTTCTAACATGTCAGACAACAATATGAGAGAATATTTAGAGAAGGAAAGACTTGATATGGGAGGAGTCCAGATTAGAAGTTGTTAAAGTTCTGGAATGCCATCTAGCATTTGAGAATACAGCTGGCCACCTTTAGCTCAGTGAGGGGCATGAATGAATGAATGAACAAATGAATGAATGAATAGTATTTATTAAGAGCGTATTATGTGCAAAGCACAAAATAGAAAAGCAAGATAACCCCTGGTTTTAAGGAGTTCACATATATAGGAGATTTCAGTTCCAGGTCCATAAGTACCATGGCAGAGTAGATGGGATTGCATCTTCAGTGTTGTTTCCACTGATAATAATCAATGTCGAACCACTTGACAGAGCCAAGGACTTTGGGGTCAAGAACTTTCTTTTCTGGGTCTTTTGTACCTGTGGCTGCTAAGATCTCCCAGGAGTCTGTTCCTGGGATGATGGTTGCTGGGGCTGGGTTGGTGGCACTGGGGAGCAGGTTCACTGCCATTCCCAGGACTCTTAGCTTCAGGATTTTAGGCTGGCTCTATCAGGATATGAGGGAAGGTAGAGGTGGAGGTGATGGTAGTGGCACAAGCCACCTCCTTTTTCTCCCCACTTCAGCTAGGCTGGCCTGCCTAGGACACGATTAGTACTGTATTCACCAGGAAGCACCATTGCTTTGAATCTCTGAGTGAAGTAAATTGTCACGGGCAGCTAGCTACCTCCCCCATTGGTCTCTGCACCTCTTCTTGTCTTGATTCCCCCTCACTCTTGACCCCTCCCTTGTGAATCACTGGTTGCTTTCTTGATCAACCCCTGGATTTGTTACCTTTCAGTATTTGGACTTTCCAGCCTTGGATTTTGCTATTTGCCATTTTGCTCTATCCCCTTCCTGGCTCCCTCTGGCTATGAAATGGCCTGGGGTTGGTCAGGCTTTATTGCCAAGGCCTTGTTTACTCTCTCAAAGACTGCCCTGCAAATCTCCTGCTAATCCCCAAGCCTGGGGAATCCAACAGCCTCCCTTTTCAAACCCCTCTGAACCTGCCTTGGCCAAGCCAGTTGCTGGAGTGAGGGGACTTGGGCAGCTGGCAGTGGGGCTGGAGGCTCTGAATGTCACTTTCCAGGAGCAATTACACCAAGCCACAGAGAGTTGGGAATCATGGCCTTGGCAAGATGAGAATGAAGAACATGAGAAGCTGTGGAGTCAGCCTTCTGGTCCACCAGCCATGCAGTAACTTTGCTACACTGGTTCACCAAGTGGCCAGATTCTTACACAAACAAGGGCCTTTGGGAACTATGGGGTCTTGCTATGAAATAAGAGGAAACAAGGAAAGAGGACCTTGGTGATAACTCATAGGGCAATGAACTTTCAGGGCCTCCTCCTGCATCCTGGGGAATAGCCCCATATTGGACAACGTTGAAGAATACCTCCAAGAGCTCTAGAAGAATTCTGCGGTAGGATCTCAGCATTAAAAGATATGGGTTTTCTAGTCACATTCTTGACATGATTACAAATTGATTTCCATAATGATCAGGCCAATTCATAACTTTTAGAAGATTTTAAAAAATGATTTATTGATGCTCCTTTTCTACCTCACTGGCTCTTCTTGCTCCCCCAAACCCTGCCTTAAAGCAAATAGTATAATCAAGAAAAACAAGCCAACACATTGGTGCTGTATGAAAATGTATGCACCATTCTGCCCTTAGAGGCTACCACATCACTGCCTGCTCCCTCCACCATTAGTGCTCAAGTTCATTGCACTGATCTGAGTTCTAAAGACTTTCTGCATTAGTTTTTGTGATTGGGCTCATTCTGCGCATTGCTCTCCTGGTTCTGCTCACTTCATCCTGCATCAGTTCGCACAGATCTGTCTGGGAGACTGTGGATGAGCCATTTAATCAAAAATAGCTCACTGCCAGATTTGATACTTTGGACAGATGTGGCTCTGATGAAGAACAACAGCTCCTTCAAAACCCCCAGTCAAGATTTACTTTGAAATTAATCTGCCTTCATGGATCAGCTTCTGAAAGGAAAGGTGGTTCTCACTCAGAATAAATCTTCCCCAGTAGAGAGTTCCATGGGCCTATCAGCCCTCATCGGACAATGTTCACACTCGGAGCTATGTGTCTCTTCTCAGGCCCTGGGCTAAAGGAAACCCTTCTAATACCTTCCAAGCTCATTTGCTAGTATTGCAAGTTTGAGCAGGAGGAAGCTGATCAAGGATGAGGGAGGGGAACCATCTCAAACCAGTCCTTGTGATCCACTCTGGGAAGTTGTTAAAGTTCTGGAATGCCACCTTGGACAGACCTTGCGCTAGAAGGAAGAGAAGATTAGACAGAAAATGCTAAACTGACTGATGAATCTACAAACACAGGGATTTGTCCTAACCCCTAGAAGAAACTCTATCTAACTTACTCAAAATTTGTTGTGTTAATGTAATAAGTTAGGGTTTGCTTATCCTATATTGGTACATTAGGAATGAATTCAACTTCCTTTGCTTTTTTATTATAAATCGTCACTCCCCCAAATGCTGTGGCCTCTCAGACTTGGCCTATAGTTCTAGATCAGCCTGGCATTCCTGGAGCCACTACCTGTATAGCCTTGCCTCTCAGGCATTAGGATGGAAAGCTGCATGGGTGCCCAATGAAGCTGACCAGGACATGTATGATTGTATCCTTTTGGTTTGTGTTTATACTGGTGGTTTGCAAATAATCAGCAAACCCCATGTGTTTTATACACATAATCTAATTCTTAAGCAGTACACATTATTATTATCTGTGTTTTACAGAAAGGGAAACTGAGCCTCAGAACAGTTAAGTGACTTTCTCAAAGTTATGTAGTTAGAAAGTGGCAGGGTCAGAATTCAGACCAAAGACTTCTGATTCCAAGTCCAGCCTCCAGGGTTATCACAGCCCAGAAGGTATTACCAAAAGCACTGATTTAGGGGCTTTAGGGACTTTTGTCTCTGAAATTCCTATGGGAGAACAAATGTATCTGTAAAGAAGATTATAAGCCCTTAAGTAGCTAGTAAAAGAACATGCTTCAGCAGTGCGGCATCAAGTTTAATGCAAACTGGAGTAATTATCAGGAGAAATGAATGAAGAATTCAGGGAATGCCAGGTGAATTGTGGGGAAATAGCACAAAGCAAGAGAAGTGATGGAACTGAGGGGTGCATGTGTGCGTGCGTGTGTGTGTGCGTGTGTGTAGGGAGGGTTAGGATAGAAAGATAGCAGGTGCAGCTGGTAGCCCTGAGTGCTGGGGTCTCCCTTTCATGCTTCGGCTGTCTGAGGCCATCACATTTTAGCCAGAACAACCAGGCGGCTGGGGAGGAGGGAATCTGCAGCCTCAAGGCCATATATGCCCCTCTAGGTCCTTAAGTGCAACCCTTTGACTGTATCCAAACTTCACAGAACAATTGAAGTTTGGATTCAGTCAAAGGACCTAGAGGGCCACGTATGGCCTGGAGGCTGCAGGTTCCCCACCCCTGACCTAGGGTTTATACTATTGGTATTTGTAAAACAAAGTTCTTTAACAATGAATTTGTAGAACTGTGCCTGCCTGCCCATCCAGGGAAGAGGAATTCTGGAGCAATTTGGGATCACTGCAACCACTATTTAGCTCCCCAGTCTGATCCAGTCTGATCTCATCCTCCTACTCACTTCTGCCATTCAAATATTAGAAGGAAATAATTCAGTTAGGTTGCTTTCGTCCAAATGGCAGACAAACAGTTGGGGTTAGGAATGTTGGGAAGTCTCTCTTTGTTTCTATGCATGTGCTTCCCCTGTATTCCCTTGGGAAATCTGGCATGGTGGGCTGTGTGACCATGTGGTCCAAGGCCTTGGGCATGGAGAACAACCAGGAGATTTGACTGTGATGAATCTGTGTGACAAGATTATTGAAAGGCCAAACCCTTGACAACACTTTCTGAGTCATTCCCTCTCTCTTAGGGCATGCCTGGGTCAGAGGTCAGGAGACCCTGATGTTAATGACATAGGAAACTTAACAAGGCTGGACAAAGTGTGTAAGTGGCAGGGAAAGGCAAATGGCCATCATTTTAATTCTTACTAGGCAGGTAGTCCTAGACCTCCCCATGACCATTCTTCCTCTACCCTGCCCCCAATGTCCATCATCAGAAATCCCAGGACTACACAAGGCCCTTGGAGCTGCTTTTGCAGGATCTTGGATTCAGAAGGAGAGAAAAGGAAGAAATTGAGAGAGTCAGCAACAGCTGAAAGGAACTGATACCTAGGCTGAATTGCAAGGAGGGCCAGTCTGCACAAGCGACTGTCCTCTCCTCAAAAATTCCCTCCTTCCCCACTACTGCCTGAAATTTTTCATTTAATTTTGCCATAGTTCTCAACTCCATCAATTAAAGATTTACCCAGATTAAATAGCATTATATCAAATGTCCATATTCAAATGAACATATAGGATCATAGGCTCAACAATTTAGCGCTAGAAGAGCCCTTAGAAACCATAGAATTTAACCCCTTCATTTAACAGATGAGGAAACTGAGGCACATAGAGGTTAAGTAACTTGCCCAGGGTCAGAGATCTAGTGTGTGTCTGAGGCAGAATTTAAATCCATTTCTTCCTGGCTCTAAATCCAGTCCTCCATCTACTTCAGGAAAGTCAGCTAGATAGTGCAGTGCATAGAGGGCCAGGGCTGAAGTCAGAAAGACTCATTTTCCTGAGTTCAAATCCAGCCTCAGACACTTAGTAGCTGTGTGACCCTGGGCAAGTCACTTAACTCTGTTTGCCTCAGTTTCCTCATCTGTAAGATGAACTGGAGAAGGAAATGGCAAAGGACTCCAGTATCTTTGCCAAGAAAACCACAAACAGGGTCACAAAGAGTCAGACATGACTGAACAACAAAGACATTCTACATGTGAGCCTCTAATCCAGGAACCAACAAATCACCATCCAGCTAGAGAAGCACAGCCATGTCAACATCCTTGTTCTTGATTTGGTATCAGTGAAACCAGAAAATAAAAGGAAGGTGCAGTTAGGTGCATGACTTAGAGGTTCTCCTTGGAGAAGCAAATGCAGAAATTGGAATTGGTAGAGTTGGTATGATCATGGATGCCAAGGTAACAAGAATCATCACTTCATGGGGCACTCAGTTGCTTCATATCACAGTGCCTCTGATAGTATTCTTTGTACATTTGAAAGAGACCACCACGAAGATATTCCAGCCCTCTACTTTAAGCATTTGTTAAGTATTTGCCAGGCATTCCAAGGTCTGAGGATGAAAGGATGAGGAGAAATTCAAAAAAGAAATTGTTAAGAGACTCTAAATTAATTCAACACATATTTTAATAATCCGTTACATCAATGCAAATGTTCATGGGAGAGTGGGAAAAGATATGTTGGCAAAATGACTCAGAATAAAGAATTAAGGAATACAGAAGGTCAAAGGCTCATGGCCTGTTCCAGAAGACTCATGTCTATTTATCATGAACACTTTCTTCCAGGAGAAAAAATGTAGATTCTGGACATGACAAATACTAGATAACATTACAAAAATTAACTTGTCTACGTTAGAGTTGGGAAACCTTCAGCCTCAAGGCCACATGTGGCCCTCTAGGACCTCAAGTGTGGCCCTTTGACTGAATCCAAACTTCAGAGAACAAATCCTCCTAATAAAAAGATTTGTTCTGTAAAACTTGGACTCAGTCAAAAGGCCATATCTGAGGACCTAGAAGGCCTTGAGGCTGCAGGTTCCCCACCCCTGGTCTACATAATGATTATTGTTATAATAGCTTCTAGGTATATAATACTAAGGTTTGCAAAAAAGCTTTACCTGTATTATCTCATTGATCCTTACAATAACCTTGTGAGGCATGTATTAGTGTTATCCCCATATTACAGAGGAGAAAACAGGCTGAGCGAGGTGAAGTAACTTGCCCTGGGTCACACAGCCAGTAAATATGTGATGTAGGATTAAAACTCAGGTCCTCTTGACTCCAAGTCCAGTGCTCAATCCACTATGTCACCTAGCTGCCTACATCGCGTGTGTGTGTGTGTGTGTGTGTGTGTGTGTGTATGTACACATACCTATGTGAAACGAAATAATTGGCTACTGATATGGAAATCATTCATGAATTAGTGTGCAACCAAATATGTGGTGAAGTGGATAGAGCACTGGCCCTGGAGTCAGGAAGACCTGAGTTCAAATCCAGCCTCAGATATTTACTAACTGTGTGACTCTGGGCATGTCACTTAACCCTCTGTGCCTCAGTTCCTCATCTGTAAAATGAGCTGAAGAAAGAAATGGTGAACCACTTGTATCAGTAAGACAAGTGTCACAATATTGATGATGACCATGAATATGCCTCTATAGTTCTGTATTACAGAATATAAGAAACTCTTCATATAGAAGGCAGAAGAAGGAAAACATTTATTCAGACACCAGAGGATCAAATCCCAAAACCAATAACTCCAATTCAACATAGCAGCAATTATATCCCAAAACCAGTAAGCTCACTTTATCATAACAGCAAGGAACTTAAAATACAATATCACAGCAGGAAGTAAAGCCATCCCATAACCTTCCTCTTCGGTGCATTCCCATAACACTCACAAATCCTAGCTGTCTCCTTGCCTGAGTCCTCTCCTTCTGAAGTTCTGAGAGCTTGCAGTTCTGAGAGTTTAACAGCTACCCTCAGGGTACATACCCTTTTTAGGGCCCGAGGGCTTCACACTCTCATGGCCTAATTAGCAAAAGGATGTGGGGCTTCCTACAAACAGGCCTCCCCTAATCAAGCTTCCCTTAACTAGCTCCACCTGAGGCCTATTAAGGAGAGTAATGGTTGGGGAAGATCTTTAATCACATTAACACCACACCACTCTAGTGTCTTTGCCAAGAGAACCCCCCCAAAATGGGGAGATCCTGGCTTGACTGAAGTGACTTAACAACAACAATACAAACACCAACAAAGTACTGACATGTAAAAATAAAGATTAAAATCTGAATACCAAATTATAAGGCTTAAAAAACAAGAAGGTAGCATATGCTATTAAAACAAATCCAGCCTATTGAGAGACACAACAGAGATAACTTTGTTTGATAACCTTGTTTTTGCTAATATTAAATGCCCTATAAAACAGACTGAGCTATGTTTATCAAAGGTGCTTGCCACTGTAATGGAGGATATGCTATGCCGAGTCAAAAATGGAAAAGAGAATTCCCTATTGTTGGTGATATCTTCTGGATGTTCTGTTTACAGATGACATTTTACTGACTTCATTAAGCCCAAGAAATATTTCAGTCTCTTAAATGAGGTCCATAATCACACACACACACCCACCCACCCCCACACACACACACACACACCCTCCCTCACTCACTCAGTCAATCAGTCTGACTATACTCACCGGGAAAACCATGTTGAAGAATGCCTGTTGTCTCTAGTGATGAGCACAGTCTTCTGAACAAATATATCAAACAGATAATATATGTAGATGGTGAACTGGGCTCAGAATGAAATTTCATTTGAGAAACTGTATAATGCTTTTCATGAATCCAAGCTTCTTGATGAAACAAAAGGTGATTTTATTTAACATAGATATTCTCCCAGTGATATTATATCATTCAAATTATGGAGTACCACAATCTCCAAAGTCTCAAAGGTTACTCAAAGGGTAATGGAGAGATATATGGTGGGCATAAGTGGCTACAGCATATTATCCCAATGAATGAATGAAAAAAAACCACTTACTGTGCTCCAGTCACTGCACTAAGTGCTTGGGAATAGAAACATAAAAGTGACAATCTCTGACTACAAAAAGCTAATATTCTAAGAAGCAGAAACAAGGCATATTTCACAAGAGAAGAAAAATAAATGATATCACTAGAGAAATTTGTGACCAGACAAAAAGGACTCTGGCCTGTCAAGTAGCAAGAGTGAAGGAGAGCAGATGGCCAATCCATGTGTTTCATAAGTACCCATGAAGAATTAACTGGAGGAAGGTATACTGAATGGACCTCCAGGGGCAGATTTTCAAAAGGAAGTAGACAAGAATCATCCAGGATGAGAAAATGTGATTGGGTTATGATCCAAACTGTTAGAGAGAGTGCCCCCGCTGATATCACAGATTGATCAAATCACCCTTTAGGTTACCATTTCATTGCCTCTCATTCTTGCTACTTGGATTACATCCATGTTTTTTCAGCCATACATCTTTCTAATGATGTCTTTTATGCCACTTTTTACACAGCATAATCATGACTAGTTGTTCACCATGTTCACATGTTCACCATGTATCTTTCCCTTCCCATTTGTGTTACTAAAATTTTGATTCTTCTGAGATAGTGTTTCAATGTTTCTCAGCATAATATCATTACTGGGAGAAAAAAAAATTAGCTTTGGTAGGAATGAGCAGTTTGGGATAATATAAATCGTGCATTTAAGTCATACCATCTCAGGTAGGTGACCATAAAATTCAATCTTACTAAACAAGGAAAAGAGGAAAATATAAACTGAACAACAATAACTCTTCTGAAAACTGGAAGAGATCAGACAAATCACCGAGTCCATGAGATGGCAAGAAATGCCAGAACAAAATTAAAAAAATTTAAAAAGTGAGAGATATATATGTATGTATATAGATAGATGTATGTGTGTGTATGTGTATATATATAGATATATCTATGTGTATATATGTGCATATATAGATAGATGTTTGTGTATATAGATATGCATATATATGTGTGTATATATAGACATACGTATATACATACACACACACATATATATACATATACATATACATATACATATATACATATATATAGATAGATAGATAGATAGATAGATAGATAGATAGATAGATAGATAGATAGATAGATAGATAGATAAACTGACCTGGAAAACATATCAAGGAGACGTAACTTGAGAATCATTGGACTTCATGAAAAATAACTTCTATTTATAGAGCACTTCAAGACTTGCCCCACAACAACCTTCTGAGTACAAATATTATTGTCCCTATTTTATAGATGAAGAAACTGGAGCTCAGAGAGGCTGTGACTTGCCCATGGACACCCAGCTTGTAACTGTTAGATTCAAACCCAGGTTTCCTGACTTCCAATCTAGAGCTCTTTACTCTATATCATTAGAGGTAATTTTTTCCTAAATCAATAAAGAAGCAAAGATTTGAGGTTAACATTGATGAGGTAGGTGAAAAACACTTTTATGCTAGCTTATGAATTTTTTCTTCTTTTTTTTTTCTTTCTAGAATTTGGAAAATTGAATCAGACTGACTTAATTTCAGCAATATTCAGGATTCCAGGGACTGAAGTAAGAAAGTTATAATTCTAGTTTTCTTTCAAATATTTACATGCCCTGCATTTCTGAAATCTCTTCACTTTTGATGGTTGTGGTCATATCCACAGTCAAACCATTCTAGGACAGGAGCTCTCAAAATCTCTGCAGGGGCAGTACCCATTGCTTTAAAGAAAATTTCAGTAAAACCTTTCAGTAATATGTTTTTATATGCTTTTTAAAAATGCTTTTTATTACTGGTACTGTTTTGTTGTTGTTTAGTCATTTTTCAATTGTATCCAACTTGAGGTTTTCTTGGCAAAGACACTGGAGTAGTTTGCCATTTCCTTCTCTAGCTCATTTAACAGATGAGGAAACTGAGGCAAACAGGGTAAAGTGATTTACCCAAGTTCGCACAGCTAGTAAGTGTCTAAGGTTGGATTTGAACTCAGGAAAAGCAGTCTCCCTGATCCCAGGCCTGGCACTCTAGTCACTATGCCACATAACTGCCCGAATGGTACTTTGAAGGGAATAATGAGCCTAGCCATTGTGAATGTGTTGTCCTAGCCAGCAACGGATACCAGCTTTGCCTCTTTTCTCTCTGATATTTCAATTGTTGGAGGCTTCTCTGGGCTTTGGAGTAATTTCATGGCCTGACTTTGGTCAGTATGACAAGAGTCAGAAAAAGTGAATGGAAAGAGCTATGGACATTTTTCCTTTGCTTAAAAAAACTAAATTGGAAGTGCTGACCGTGTATGGGGTGGGGAAGAGGAAGGCCTACTGCCTGTATCCTGAGGATGGGAAGAGATAAATAGAATTCATTTGCTCCATATCAACTTAGAGTAAGGTCTGGGACCACTAACTGAAAAGTCTGAAAAAGTCTGCATAGTCACCCAAGGGGAAATTTTTTAGGCAGAAGAAAGCTGTGGGCCTAACAAGAAAGCCGGCAATCCTTTAACCAACTCAGAGATATATTGTCACTGCCTATACAACAGAAAGAGCTGTAACACTTTCCCGAGGAAGGGGAAAATGAATGGAATCAACACAAGTAGCATCAGACAATGTGGAGTTTCATTCACGTGAGTCAGATAGAGAAAGTGAGAGCATCATCACACATATATGGAGGCAAGGTCAGAAGAGTGGCAAGGGGAGCTTCTGGACCAAGGGAAAGAGCTCCTGATTCAAATTCGGAACTTGGGAGGACTTGGAGATGAGGAGAAATAAGGCATAGAGTCAGATGTGGAGGAACAAATATGAACCATGCCATACACTGGTACTGTGAGTCATGCAGATTAAGTAGGTACAGGGACTGCCGTTGGCTCTTTATAGACCCGAATTTTTTTCTCTTCTTGGTATGACTTCAACCTCAAGATTGCAGTAGATTTTTCTAAGTCTAAAAAACTGGTATGGTCCAGGAGAAGATGGGGTTCACCACTGGGGTGAATTTCCTGATTTTCTCATTTCTTTCTCTTAGTAGAACTTCAATCCCAAAGGAGTACTACATATTTGTAGGGGAAGTGGAACCTACCAGAAAAGAATATACATATATTTTTACTATCAATGGGATTAAATACAAGTTATTCTCTACTTTTGTTGTATATCATCTACTTGTCCTATGTTTCATGCTTTGGTTCCTTACAAGGAAACTGAGAACCCAAAGATAAAAACTGAAACCAACTCGGTCTCAGATGTTCCTGGGGTTACCTTGGATTGGGGTGTGGGCGAACAAGATATACCTATTGAGAAGCCCCTAAGATATGAACTTGATTCTATGTGATTCTAGAACTACTTTGGGTCACATGTAGCAATATCAAAAACATAAGGAAAAAATTTTTTTCAAAGCCCTTTTCAAAGCACTTTCATTATAATTCATTATATAGGTGGTTTTAGAATCCAAATAAGTGAGTTCAAATCCCAACTGTAATATGTTTTAGCAGCATAACCATAAGCAGGCATATATTCTCTATGAGTTTTGATTTCCTCATCTATACGTGGAGGATAATACATTACTCACCCCAGCGTTCATAAGAGAAAATCTTGGCAAAAACTTAAAGTGCTAGAGATGCACAGAATAAAAATGAAAGAAAGAAAAGATCATCAATAAAATATTTAAAAATACGAAGCAAAAATGAAAAGCTATTCAGGAGGGCACACAGTGATATAGGGCAATTTTGTCATTACCTCGGTAAATTTAATATGCACTTTTTTTTAACCAAGTGGACTACTTGTAGCAACAACAAAAATCACCTGCTCATTGGCCTTTTCATTAAATGGCTCAGGATAATAAACAAGTAAGTATACTTCCTATGGAATGAACAAAGAATATTATGTACATATGTAAGGATTGCCAGGTGGCACAGTGGAAAGAACACTAGGCTCGGGATCAGGAAGACTCCTGACCTCAGGCACTTCCTGTGTTATGTGACCCTGGGCAAGTTATTTAAATCTGTTTGCCTCAGTTTCCTCATCTGTAAAATGAGCTGGAGAAGGAAATGACAATGCAGTCCAGCATTTCTGCCAAGAAAACCCCAAGTGGGGTCACGAAGAGTTAGACAGGACTGAAACAATACAACAATACATCTTCTCACTCTCACAACTACCACCTCACTTCAGGGCTACTTCTCTCTCTTAGATTATTGTAACCACTTCCTAATTGGTTTCTCTGCCTCAAGTCTTTTCCTACTCTACTTCTTCCTCACTGCTGCCAAAGCAATTTTCCTTAAGGGCAAATATGACTGTGTTACCCCCTTAATCAACTCCAGGGGCTCCCTATAGCCTGTAGGAAAATAAGTAAACTCCTCTGTTTAGCTTTTAAAAGTCCTTCACAACCCAGCCCCGACCGATCTTTCCAGCTTCATTGTACATTCATCAGTCTCTCCCCTGCTCTCTGTGATCCAGCCAAACTGTCCTTCTCTCTTTTCCTCACCAAGGACACTCCATTTCCTATTTCTGTGCCTTTGCTATGGTTGACTTTCCACCATGTCTGGAAAGCACTTTCTCCTTCTCTCTTCTCATGAACTCCCTCCTTTTCTTCAAGATACAGCTCAAGCACCATCTTCTTCAAGAAGCCAAGAAGCTATTCTGGATTCCCCCCAACTCCCTCCCAAACTACTTTGTACTTAACTGCTTCATATATATTTTTATATATTTTCTATTATATACAATATGGACAGCTAGATGGCACAGTGGATAGAGTTATGGGCATAGAGTAAGAAAAATGAGTCTTCCTGAGTTCAAATCCAACCTTAGACACTTACTAGTAGTGTGGCCCTGGGCAAATCATTTCACTCTGTTTACCTCGGTTTTCTCATCTGTAAAATGAGCTAGAGAAGGAAATGACAAACCATTCCGTTATTTCTGCCAAGAAAACCCCAAATGAGGTCATGAAGAGTCAAGACACAACTAAACAAAACCAAAATAAAATCTTATATACAACCTATAATATATACAGATATTTCCTACATTTCAGAAGTATTTATGTATTTACTATTCTATATTAGAATATAATATTTCCTATTATGATATATAATATGTATGAATCAGATAAATACAAGGTCATTTGGAAGGGAGTTGGGAGGATCAGGAATGTATATATATATGTATATGTATATGTATATATACAATATATATTGGCTAGATATAGTTTATATATACTTGTTTTCCCCTTTAGAAGGCAAACTCCTCATGACTAAAGGTTGTTTCCTTCCTTGTACTTGTATCCCCTGAACCTTAGCAAAGTGCTTGACACCTAGTAGGTGTTTAATAAAT
The DNA here is from genome assembly GCA_028646595.1 of Phalanger gymnotis. NCBI lineage: Eukaryota > Metazoa > Chordata > Mammalia > Diprotodontia > Phalangeridae > Phalanger > Phalanger gymnotis. The sequence continues at coordinate 266,107,472 of CM053623.1, read as the reverse complement.
GCTTATTGACTGGCCGATGCTGGTATAAGTAGGAAAATGCACATTGACTACTGAATTTATGTTAGCCATTTGTCATCTACTTTCATATTTTTTCAATCACTGAACAGTAATAATGGTATGATCCTTATCATGCAGAGGTCTGGGATCCATCTGGATATTGAAATGGGTCCTCATATTCTAAAGAGTAGGGAATTACTGATCTAGAATATCGACCTTTTTCTTCATTCTTTCTCTTTGCTTACTTGTTCACTCTTTTGTCCATTTCATTACCTGAATTGACCCTCCCATGTGAGACCTTAATACCCTCACTCATACTCTGGCAGGGTTCACATAATGTCTAATACACTGCTAATCTGAGTGGTGAGATTTTTTTTTTTGGAGTGGATGGGTGGAGGGACTGTCTTCATATTAGGTTACAGTCTTCATTTCACTTCGATGGTGAAGGCAATCAGCTCATTCACCTTTAGTTCCCAGACTTTCTCAGGTCAACTGGAATACTTGGGAGGCTATGTTTGACTTATGGCTTCTACTTTAACTTCTAAGACAGGACATATTAGGAGCCAGAGAAAATCTGCCTTTGAAATAGCCTGCTAGGAGGTGTCTGTAGGTATTTTGCAGGGAAGGGCAGAAGTAGCCTCCCTGTTCAATTCCTGGAATTTCCATGTAGTTTTCAGACTGCAGTGTCTACTGCAATTTTGTCAGAATTGTTCTTGGAATCAAGGAGCGTCATTCTTAAAAGAAGGAAAGAAGAGTTTTCAGAAGTAATAATAATCATTCGTAGCACTTTTATGGTGCTTTAAGGTTTGCAAAGTGATTTTATATGCTATCTCATTTCATCCTCTCAATTACTCCCATTTACTTTTTCTTATTTTTGGAGGGGAGAAGGGAAGGCAATTGGGGTTAAGTGACTTGCCTAAGGTCACACAGCTAGTAAGTGTGTCAAGTGTCTGAGGCCGGATTTGAACTTAGGTCCTCCTGACTTCAAGGCTGGTGCTCTATTCACTGCACCACCTAGCTGCTCCCACTCCCATTTTATAAATGAGGAAACTGAGGTTGTAGATGGTGCACACCAGGAATGGACCACCTCTACAATGCATACAGGCCAGACTCCTATAATGACAGGGCCCTAAACAGTTATCAGAAGTATGGCTACTATACTCAACCTCAGTTAAGCCTCAGTTTCTTCATCTGTAAAATGCAGGTGTTGAATGAGATGGCTTCTGAGTACCCTTCCAGCTCTCAAGTTACGATCCTACTCCATTTAAAATATAATAATAGCAATAAGAATAAGCAAACAGCGGCTCAAAAAGAAGCATCTAATGGACAAATCACGCCCATTTGTTTATGGAAATGGAAGAGTTCATGAAAGCAATTCAGGATGAAGTCACTGCCACCAGAAATTACAGAAAGGCTATCCTTAATGAGCCCAGAGGTCTATCAGTGCAGATTACTCAACAAAATGGAAGAAATGATGTCTCTTGGCAAGTTGTAAAAAATAGTATTGACTAGAAACCTATGAAGACACTATCAGGTGGCTAGAATTATATAACGGAAGTTCATCATCGCTTACAAATGAACAGACAACAAATATCCCTTCTATCAATATAAGCCACAATCTACCCTTTGGAATTTAACAAATAAAATATGTGGGATTGAGAGCATCATTATAGACAGAACTGTTGCATGCCAATGCTCCTTGATCCAGAGCATTTAAGAACCCCATTTTTAACAGATTTTGCCAAACTGAATACTCATAATCTCCAAGGAATGGAGAATGAAAGCTTTCAAAATAGAAACCTTCATTCTTCTCGTTAATTGTTAAACCATCAGAGTTGTTGGGAACACCTACTCTTCCAAGGGTATATAAGCATCAGTGGGTCTCCTTGATCCATCTTTGGTTCACAAGAGATGGCCAAATAACCATCTTTTTATTATTTTTTTACTAGCCATAATTAATACAATGATTAATTACCCAGGAAAAAAAAAACCAGAGATCTAGCAGAGGAAGTCAAAATCTTTTGGGAACCTCATAAGGTGTGTCATCCCCATCATCCTATGTCCCATTGGAGTTGTCCTGAAGATGGCTACATCCCAATGCTCTTATTAAATTACAAAAAGCAATCATCTTATTGATCTGTGCAATATTCCAAAGAACATTAAATAGAAATAGGATAGTGTCTTGTTTCAGGACCATTTCTATCTGAACCCCATAAAAATATAAGCAAATGAAATAATTAACAGTAATCAATGATGATGATAATAATGCCAAATACTCCTAATCCCCAAGACCACTTGGAATAAAAAGCTTTTAAAATATAGAAACCCAGTGGGAGAAGTCAAAACTATGTGGCAACAGAATGAGACACATTATCCTCATCATCCTTATTATCCTGTCTGCTACTGGAGGTATCTCTAAAATGGCCTTCAATGAGCCTGGAGAACATGTTTCTACCCTAATATTTTCATTCAATTGTAAAACCAGTTGTTTTATCCACCCATGCAATAGTTCACAGAATATTAAATATAATAATAGAAAGAATAGAGAGGCAGACATGGCTTAATGGATGGAGTGGACCTCAACACCAGCAAGACCTGGGTACAAATTCTGCCTCTGGCATGTAGTGGCTGAAAGGTCAGAGGCAGATCACTGAAGCTCTCAGTGCTCTGGGCATCTCTCTAAGACTGTAATTGAAGGGAAGGTATTGACCTCAATTGGTAGAGGGAGTTTCCTGATCTAGAAGTTCTCTATATCAATGACATCACAATGTCAACTTGTCTCGGGACCGTTTCTATCTGAACTCCACGGAAAAATATGAGAATGAAATGAATAGCAATCACTATAGCTCACATTTCCACAGTGCTTCATAGCTGTTCCCTATAGTAGCCCAACAAAATAGGTAAGATAGGTATTATTAACCCAATTTTACACGTGAAGAAGCCAATGTTCTGATAATAGTCTTTTGCCCATTGAGTGGCAGAGATGGGACTGGAGCCCATGGGTTTGGATGACATCTTTGCTGCTCTTTGCATTATCTTGTGCTCTGGACGGATCTCATTGGATCATACATTTTAGAGGGGAAAGGATCATGGAGGCCATCTAGCCCAACTCTCTTATTGAGATCTAGGGAAAGTGTAAGTTATTCCCAGGCTACACAGGTACCAACAGTTCTCTGTGTTAAGCTAGCCTGGTACCACCCACCCACCCAATTTCAGAGTTCCTTCTGTATAACACAAATGCATACACCACCTGTGTTCTCTTTTTACATTTCACACACACAGATTTGACAATAAGTAGATTTTTTTGTGGTTGGATTTATGAAAATATTCTGGGTAACATGAAGGACTTCTAAAAGTTTTATCGATGTCTTTGGTTTTTACATTTCCTGCTCTCCCCACTACAAACTGAGCCCTTCCTTGTGATAAAGAAAAATAATTAAGCAAATCATTCAATACAGAAAACTTATCTGACAATGTATGCAGTATTCTGACCCAATAGCCCTCTGCCTCTGTACCAGAAGAGAGTAGGTCTGTTTCGTTATTTCTGCTTCAGGACCTTTATTGGTTTGGCTATTAGTCAAAGATCCATTTAGTGATTCTTTCCTGTTTCCACTGCTGTAGTCATATACATTGTTCTCCTGGTTCTGTTTATTTCACTTCAAATCAGTTCATATAATTGTACTCAAGTTTCTCTGAATCCCTCTTATTCCTCTTTTCTTTAATATTCTTCCTTTCTGTAATTTCATATTCTTATAATTTTCTATGTAATGTTCTGTAACATTCTATTCTTCTTTTCTGTAATATTCCATTCCATTCACATATCATTGATTTTCCCACTACCATATATCATATGTGACATATATCTCAGGGGGTGACTCAATGATATACATGACATACTCTCCTATCTGTCAAATCACTGCCTCCAACTAATTGGTCAAAAATAAAACAAAAAATCCCACTCCATTTGCTGATAGAACAGAGTCTACTTTGAAAATAACCAAATAAGAGATGAACTGTACTATAATTAAGTATTATTTAGTAACTGGAGACTAAGAGGGCCAAGAGCTGAGCTTGGAATGAAATATTTGATAGAACTGAATGGATTTGGGAATAGTCTGATGCCATCTAATGGTTGACTGGAGGTCAGTCCATTGGGGGAGCAGGCAGGGAAAAAATAAGATTACAGGCTAGGTCCAGAGAAGGGAGAGATGAAATAGTATTGTGGGTTGTTGATCTAATGCTGACCCCTGGAGGACAAGCTGTAATATACCAGATTCTCACCTACATTGGCCAGGCCCTTTGCTGAATTTTTTTTTTTTGTCTGGCACGTGTTTGGTTCATGGTGCCCTTGAGAAAGTCTTCATAGTTTCAGCTAAACTGTACCCGTCAGCAACCATGAGGGACATATAATATATCCATATTCCCTTCCCTTGCCCCCAGCTTCTGTTTGTAGCTGGGCACAGTCTGTCCCTGTTTATGTGCCAACATGGCCCCACTGGACAACTGTGTCCCCACCCAACTATTCCAGACAGTACAAGACTTGGCAGGGATCTGACAACTGCCCAATGGCTCACATACTCCAATCTCTATGAGGCAAATAGCCAGCACCAGCACTAGGCAAAATGTCTAAGTAGACCAAGTTTGTGTTTCTGGTCTTCTTATGCCTCCTGACATCCCCAAGAGCTGGCTGCCCCAAACATTCCGCTGCTGTGTTCCACCCAAGCCTGCTTATTCCACCTCTCTGCTCTAAAAGAGCAATTTTAATTAACTGATTTAATTAAATAAAAATACTTCAATTTAACATTTTTAAATAAAATCTCCCATCCCTTTAGATAGTTAAGCAGGCTTTTCATTAAACTACATTATTATATTGTAACAAAATAGTTGCTTTTATATTCTTTTATCGTTTAGTGGTTTCAGTCATATCTGACTCTTCATGACCCCATTTGGGATTTTCTTGGCAAAGATATTAGAGTGATTTGTCATTTCCTTCTCCAGCTCATTTTACAGATAAGGAATTGAGGCAGACAGGATTAAGTGACTTGCACAGTTAAGCGTCTGAGGCCAGATTTGACCTAAGGCCTTCTTGACTCCAGGCCCAGCTCTTTATCCACTGTACCACCTAGCTGCCTTTTATGTTCTACGTTTTAGATTTGCTATACACCCTCCCCACGACTACCCTCCTTAGCTGCCTGATAGTTAAAAATTCTTGGGTTGCCAGGCTTTTTTTCTGCTTATCAGAGGTATCACCTGTCACATTAGCCTTCCACTGAGTCCTAGTATCAGCATCCTTGGGGCAATGAGAAATTTCCTGTTCTTATCAGAGGATAGATGGCTGGGCTCTATCTTAAGATCTTGGAGACCCAGGGATCAGGTGTTAGAATAATGGGGAGCAATGAACTATTGAGGACAGATGCACTTAAAGGGCTTCCTACACTCTTCCCTAAAGCTATACTTAGCTGGGGAATAGAGGAAAGAAGGCCATAAACTCCCTCCTTTTCTCCCAGCTGAGTCCCCAAATACTTAGTTTGGCCATGTATAAAAATGGCTTATTTTCATTTATATAGCATCATAGACTAATAAATTCGGAGCTTGAAGGGACCTTAAAGGTCACCCTGTCAAATCCTTTCCCCTTTTCTCTTCTTTCTTCTTCCATCCCTCCCCTCCCTCCCTTTCTTTTTCTTTCTTTCCCTTCCTTCTTTCCTTCCTTCCTTCCTTCCTTCCTTCCTTCCTTCCTTCCTTCCTTCCTTCCTTCCTTCCTTCCTTCCTTCCTTCCTTCCTTCCTTCTTCCCTCCCTTCCTTCCTTCTTTTCTTTCTTTCTCTCTCTCTTTCTTTCTTCCTTCTTTTCTTTCTTTCTTTCTTTCTTTTTTTCTTTCTTTCTTTCTTCCTTCCTTCCTTCTTTCCTTTCTTTCTTTCTTTCTTTTTCTTTCTTTCTTTCTCTCTCTTTCTTCCTTCCTTCCTTCTTTTCTTCCTTCTTTTCTTTCTTTCTTTCTTTCTTTCTTTCTTTCTTTTTCCTCTTCTCCTCCTTCTCCTCCTTCTTCTGATGAAGAAAGTGAAGCAAGTTAAATGACTTGCCCAAGGTCACACAGGTAGTAGGCATCAGGAGGGAGATTTAAACTGCAATTTTCCAAAAAGGACTTGTGAGATTGTGATTTGCTGGATACAATCTTTTTTTTTCAATGCTTTAAGTCTCTTTATTCAGTTACTGAGATACAACTCTGTAATTTAGTTCTCTAAGAACTGATATACACAATGACCAACAACTTATTGTTACATCCCCAAATAAGTCTGAATCACTGTATTCTTTACAGTCAACTGTGGTCATTTACATATTCTACAATCCTTTAAACTTAATTTCACAAGGATTTCAAACTGCCCCTAGGTTATGACATGTCTTCTATCAGGGTACTTATAGGGAACAAAAAGGAATCAGATTGCTTGATTTCATATATTTATTCAGAAGGTGGAAAGTCTGATGAAAAATTAGAAGTGAGTGTTCACAGGCAGTAATTTTTCACATATAATTCTATCTTTTCAAAAGTTCAGCTTACATGGTAAGTTTTATAATTGTGAGATTACTTGTATATGCAGCTTTACACATTCAAGTATTTTGCATGATGTCTGATGTGACATTGACAAAAGTTGCAATGAAGTAGTAGTTATGATCATATCCCTCTTGCAATCGAAAAACAACTGGAGCTTTCCGTTCTATGCAGTCAGCTATAAAATTGTAAGGAAGTAATTGCCCATCTTTAAGGAGTTGGTCATCTTTGCCTTGATCGATTGATATGTCCAACTGAGAATGTGGATGAGACTTCACAAGATGAATGGCATCATATGCCTCCCACTTACTTTGATCTAATTCTGATTATCCATTGAAGGCCTTTTCCCGCCAAAGACGTTGGATTGCAGACTGGAGAGAATGCTGACACAGATTTGTATTTCCGGGGATTCTTCAGAGCACAAATCAGAGCTCTAGGTCCTCCCATAGAATGGCCAAAAATAGGTATCTTCTTTGGGTCAGCTCGGAAATTGGCGTTTATTAGCTTGGGCAGCTAATCTGTTACATAAGAGCACATCCTATAGTTGGTTTTCCAAGGTTCTTCAGTGGCATTCACCTAAAAACCAGCACCAGTACCCAAGTCCCAGCTGTCATCTCCTCCTTTTGTATTACAGCCATGTGGACTGGTATCCGAAGCAACAACGGGGCCATGTTCTTCTGAAGCTTGGTGATAACCAGCTTTTGTGATAAAATTTTGGTCTGTGCAAGTTAAACAAGATAGCCAGTAAAGTACAGGGCATTTTCCAGTTTCTGCCTTCAGTGGTAAGTAGATTCCAAATTTCATTTTGCATTTTAATTCCACACTGTCATGCTCATAAATTTTCTGAAATCGCTCCAAGCACTTGTTGCTGGAAATCTGTTTCAAGGCCATAGTTTCAGTTGCTATAGTTTTCCCACTCACTGACGCAAGGTAACTGACAGAAGGTATATGATCCTAGGTTGGTGTAGGTGGGTGGTAGAGGTAGCTGGGAGTAGGGAGCGCTGGGTGCAATCTTTAAGGCAGATTATTTATTGCCAGAGTTAAACGATGCCAGCTTCACACAACCCTTCTTAGAGCACGTCTCTATGGGAAGAGTGTCTCTTAGACCTCTAATAAGCAATGATAACTAATACAGACAGAAATGGATCCCTGCACACTACCTATTCACGTAGAAAACCACAGATTAACATTATCTGTGTTGCATTTTATTTTAATTTATGTTGTTAAACATTTCCCAGTTATGTTTTAATCTGGTTTGGTACCACTCGGGGGTCTCGGAGCCACAATAGTCCAGCCGAGGGCTGTGGTATTTAGTGTCTCTGTAGCAGATACTGCCAGCCTAGAATTAACAGAAAGAAGTCTCACTGAAACTTCAGTGGACCATAGCAGATGCTACCATGCTGGGAATGCCTTGGCTCTGAAAGTAGCAATGGTTTCTATCTGTTGTCCAGGGGCCAGCATGGGTGAGTTAGGCAAAATTTCCCAAGTATTCCAAGTAGGCCAACACAACACGTTGAAATGTTTTATTGGTAGCTACTCACAGCTAGCTGTGCGACCTCAAAAAAGTTACTTTCTCAGCAACATTCTCCTCATCTGTAAAATGGGCATAATAGCACCTGCTTTAAAGGGTTGTTGCAAATGAGATAATTTATGTAAAGTGCTTTTGGCACCTAAAGGTGCTATATACATGCTAGTTATTGTTATAAATTTCCCATCCTATTCAGCTGACTTTCCATGGGGAATTTTAGGTCATGAAATTTCTTCCTGTTCTTTTCCTTCAAATTCCATTTTTCCAGAATTTGTGTGTGTGTGTATGTGTGTGTGTGTGTGTGTGTGTGTGAGTGAATGAGTGCGTGTGTATGTGTGTGCGCGCGTGCGCACGTATGCCCTCAAGGACACATGACACAAGGGCACACTAGGGTGCCTAGTTTTCTTCTCCTTATTTAATGTGAGTCTTCTTCCCTACAAGATTCCCATCATTTCTATTTCAGTAACAAGTTCATCTTATCTGTCAGAATTTGGTCCAAAATAGCAGTTCCCCCTCACTACTCCCTCCATTTTTTGATGGATGAAAAGATCATTAAGGCGTATCAAGAATGAATCACTCATTCTGCTTTTTCCTTTCACTGAGTTTGCAAACCATGGTTACTGTTTTTTGGGGGGGGGGCTTGACTTGGACCGTTATCTAGATACATCACCACCCACTTCCTGTACTTATAAAGTTGAACCCAGTTCAAAGATAAGAGTGAAATGAAAACTTTCCTACAAAGAGAAAAAGTAAATATTTACAGAAGGATTTGGAAAGGATGCTGGAATTGGGTCATGGCAAAACATCTTTTCATTTACAGTCAGTTATTGCCTGAAATTTGCTCATGGGCTTGCCTTCCCCACTCTAACTGTCCATAGACTAGCTGACCTCGCTTAACCCAACAGGCCTTCCTAAAAGCTGTCATAATTTTGGTTCAAGGAGGATTCCACTTCAAATTGGATACTATTTGTAAGATGCTTATGACAACGCCTGGCACATTGTAGATGCTTAATAAGTGCTTGTTTCTAAACATTCCTAGCCTTCTCCTCCCCCACCCCATCCACAAACTTCCTGTTTTCTCTGTCTCAAACACAGATTCACTGTGATTGACCCAGACATGTGCCCAAACATCAGAGAACTACCTCTCTGTCATCATCCAAGAATCTTATAACCTTGGACTTACCGATCGATAGTTTTGCTGCAACAACTAAGTTTAATTTTGTTTCTCCATTCACCCCTTTCTCAAGAAAGCTCAGAGATTTCTCTCCATCCCATCCTCTGCTTTTATTCTTGTGGTCTCCATTATTTATGTAAATGTTCCTTTGAACACTCTGGTCTCCAGTCTACCGCCTTCTGAAGCTCACGCTTTACCTGAACAAAGATGGTCACATCATTTCCCCCATCATCACTACATAGTATGCCACTTCTGTGAACTTGAACTCTGAATTTTCCCCATGATCATACTCTGTCCTTCCACGTTGCCCATTATGTCATTTCTAAAAGTTTTCTTTATCTCCACCATTACCTCCAGGCTCTCTGTTTCTTCCTTTTCTTCCACTCTAGCACTCCTGTTCTAGCTTCACTTTTCTCCCTCGACATCTTGACCTCATAGTTAACCAGTTCAGTGTCTTCCAGTGTCTTTCACTCTCGAATCCTTTGCTCCCTTTGTCTTCAGTCCTTCATACCTTTTCAATAATGGGTGTGCTAATAAGTGTTTAACAACCAGCTCTTTTAAAAAAAAATGTAATTGGGACATACTTTTAAAGTTTAATCTGCATTGTTAAATCTTTCTTAAGGCTAGACAATCAATAAAACAATAAACCAAGTCCTGCTTTGTAGCGTTTGTTGATTTCTGAGGTATAAATGTTCACTCTGAAAATTTAACCATCGGCTCAGCCCCTGCTTCAAGCTAGATCCAGCATATCCTGCTTCTAGTCTTTAACCTTGGATTCCCTAAACCAGGGATGGGGAACCTGCGGGCTTGAGGCCACATGTAGCCTTCTAGGTCCTTGGGTGCGGCCTTTTGACTGAGTCCAAGTTTTACAGAACCGATACTTTTATTAAGGAGATTTGTTCTGTGAAGTTTGGATTCAGTCAAAGGGCCGTACTTGAGGACCTAGAGGGCCACGTGTGGCCTTGACGCCACAGGTTCCCCACCCCTGCCCTAAACCATCTGCCTTCTCAGTTCACACTCCTGAAATGCTGAACACTCCACTTATGTGCCATGAACTACAGGAAACCCCTCCTGATTCTCTGAATTATTCATGCTCTCCTGTCAAATGATCGTGCATACACTTAGCTATTCTTCTGAGTTAGTCACAAAACCTACAGAGGGATTTCACTAAAAATTCATGTCATATCACCTCAGTTGTCTACTGCACAGACCATAGTAATGCTTTGCTCCCTCTTACTGACTATATCACACTCCCCATGGGAGCGGTTCTAAACCTCAAGCCCCCATGCCACTCCCAAATACCCCTCTCTCAGGAGATGACCTTGCTTCTTATTTTACTGAGGAAACTGAGTCTACCAGTTGTTAGTTCCTGTATCTCTTGTCCTCCAATCCTCAAAATCTCCCTAGTCTTTACCATCCTCTCTTCCTTCACCCTTATCTCAGGGGATGATGTGGCCGTTCTCCATGCCAAAGTAAGCCCCTCCACTTGTTCTGTTTTTTAACTTTTGTTTTATTTTATTTTAATTAACCAGCATTTATTTTCTCTTTCCTGCCCACCCACTTTCCAATTTGAAAAAAAATGCTTGTAAAGAATATATATCATCAATCAAAACCAGTTTCTGCACTGGCCTTGTCCAAGGATGTATGCCTTATTCTGCAGCTTAAATCCTTCTTCCCTCTGTCAGGAGGTGAATAGCATGCTTCATCATCCATGCTCTGGAATCATGGGGTTGGTAATTATGTTGACCAGAGTTTATCTTTCAAAATTTGAAAAACTGCTTACTCTTGCATTTTAACCCAATCTGTTCACAGACACATTATTTATTAACTGTACAATCATCTGCTTGGAGAGAGGTTCTCACTGGCCAAGTTCCTTCTGCTAAATCAAAAGGACTCCCTAACCCCAACCGCCACAAACAGTTCCCAACTCACAGATAGTATTTTTGACACAAAAGATGAGATTACACAGCCATGCTAAAACAAAAGTACATAGTTTAGTTAGGGTTTTTAGGATTCCGAAACAAAAGATCCATGTTAATTTGGGCACACTCTCTTGGAAAAGATGATCTCTTCACTTATGCCCTTAATCTCATTCCTTCCTGTCTTCTTCAGTAGCTTTTTCTGGGGATAAGTAGTTTAATGTCCAAGGTTTAATTCCTGGGCTGGGTCCTGGAAGTGGGAGGCCTGATGTCTAACCTCTTGTCCTGGGCAAGGTCAGGGAGGTGAAAGACCTAGTGTCTAAAGCTCTGCTTCTCTTTGGGGTCCAGTCCAGCAAGAGCAGCTTTACTTTAGACCTAGCTTGGTGGTAATAATGACTGTACTGCTTTGCAGTAGACTATAGTACAGTAGGTTGGACAGACAGTAGAAGGGGGGCTTCTCAACCCAATCTTGGAGCAGGGTGGAGTAAATGTGCCTGTTAACGCTTATCAGTGGAGACAGACAACACCCTCACTCCTGCAACGGAAACTCTTACAAGCCTTATTCATTTCCTGCACCTTAGAGTCATTCTCCAGACCTGATTCCTTGTTGCTTCTTATAAACATGCTCACATCTCTCTGTCTCTAAAAAACCCTGACTTGACCCTGTCATCCTCTTAAGCCGTTATGACATCAGGGGGCATTATTGCCAGTGCCTGGTCTTATTTACCAATTAGAAAGGAGCTGCTGTTACTCAAGCAAACATTCCTTCCCATGTCCTATATGGACCACCCAACATGGGTAGGTGATTTAGGACATTATCCCTTTGCCTCTCTCAGGCCCTCCTAGGGCTAGCTGCCTCTTATCTCATGGCTCTACTCCTTTGTGAGAGTTCTCACTTTTGTCTGGTTATGTTTTGGTGTAAATTATCCCATCAGATCATAGGGTGGCCTCTCTCTTTAGGATTCATTCTTTATTCTACTGTGTTTTCTGGAAAGGTCTTGCAATGGTAGCTCTTTATTCAGACTACTAAAAATTAATAACAGCAAGTAGAGGAAGTGTGATGATGTAAATCGAAAGCTGAGTCAGGAAGTCCTGGGTTCAAGTTCTGCCTCTGACAAATTCTGGTGATTCTGGGCAAGTCACTTAAACTTTCAGTACCCTCAGGCAACCCTCTAAGACTATAAATTGCAGAGAAGGTGTTGACCTATATTCACAGAAGGAATTAGATACATCAATGAAATCACAGGTGCATTCCCTAATCTCAAAAGCAAATAATATCTGTGTGCATTCTCCAGTCCACAATCCCTTTCGATCTGCACCCTCTCTTAGCCCGCAGCAGCAGACAGGCAAAATGTTATTCAAAGTTGAGAACATCATAGTTTTTCCCAGGAATGAGATAGCGGGACACTGATGCAAGTCCTTTCTCTCACTGAACCTATGGATCATATTGGATTTGCTTCTTGTGGATGGAACATAGGAACTCATAGCCACCCGCGGATTTCTCCAAATGGTGGTATCTGTGCACTGAATAACACTGCCTCTCAATGAATCTTGGTGTGCAAAACTATGACAACTTTGATACACTGACGGGCCAAAGCTCCTGCTTATTACACTAATATCCTATGTCTTTCTCCCCTTTCAGTGCTCCTAGAGAGAACCATCTGTATTCAGCCTCTACTTCCTCATCAGCTACTTCCTCTGTAAATAACTGTTTGCAGTCTGTCTTTCTATCCCACTACTCTACCGACGTCACTCTCAAAGGTTATAGATGATGACAGGATCTCTGAATTGGAGGGGTCATCACAGTCATAATCTCTAAGCTCTCGAAGACTATACATTACATTGATAGAGGGAATTTCCTGTCTCATGCTAGAGAAGAAAGAGATTCCTCAGCTGTGAGCAATGGTCCCAGGAGAACGGGTTGAGCAGCAAAGCTTGGCATTCTGACTCCCTTGGCCTACAAGTGTTTCAACAATCCGGCTAGCAGCTGTCGGGGGTGGGGGTGGGGTGAAAGACCAACACAACCCCAACAACAAGAATGCTACCAGCACGCTGCAAAGGCACAGGTTCTTTTGATCTGCTTAACTAAGGAAAGCAACATTAAGGGGTTGACAAGCTTACTTTAATTCAGCATACAAATATCACTCACTTAGCTCAGGGGAAAAAGCCAGCACCTTGAACTTCAGAACAAATACAAACAAATTACAAACATCAACAGACAGACCTTGACTGATTCAAATTCCGATACATAGTTACCAGAGTTTAACAAAGTCTCAGCATCCAGGTTACAAGCTGGAGGGCTCCTAGCTACAGCTGCCTGGAGTCTCTGCCTCAACACCACCACAAGTGAGAGCCCTGAACAAATTACAGACAGACCCAATACAATCCATAGTTACCAACATCTAGGTTCAGCCCGGGAGCTCATAATGTGGGCTGGCCCAGAGTCACTCGCGCCACCACTGCTGTGGGTAAGAGCTCCAAAGAAGAGACAGCCAACCCCTGGTTTTATATGTTTTTCCGGGTCAGGGGTGAGTCACAAATGCGACTCACCCAGGTGACCTAAAATCATCACAAAGAGGAGATTTAAACCCAGGTGGTCTAAGAGCCTCTGATGTCCCAAACCTATCACTCAAACTCATTTGTAAACTAGGCCCACCCCTGAGTTAGCCCCCCCTTAGGCCCCACCTTAGTTACCAATCCACACCCACATAGGTTTTACACCTAATAGGGGTTTGGGCCTGGGGCTTAGCACCTAGTAAGGCTCAATGAAATACACTGAATTACTCAAAGGAAACAAACCAAACTCTTCAAGGGCACTTGTTGAACTAAGTGCTAAGAGCCCATTTTGCTTACCAACACAGCAGCTTAAGACTGAAGAAAGCCTAGATGGCTCTGCATGCAAAGCTGAAACTCGGTGGATGATAACTTTGAAACCTCCAAATCATGACTCCTGTAGCTTGTGGGTCCCCATGGTTTGTTGTCTCACCTGGTACAGGGAGAAGGAAAAGGGAGAAGATACAACTTGCTGACCCCAAATGGCTTCTTTCTTGTTTCCTCCTCTATTATCTAACCTTTATCATTTGTCACTGCAGGTTATGCAGTCGATCATCAGCATTAGCCGGTGTCCAAGTACATACATAGAATTCCAGAGTTGCAATGGACCTCAAAAGCCATCTAGGTCAATCTGTACCCCAGAGGAATCTCCCCTATAACATACCTAATAAGGGGTCATCCAGTCCTGCTTGAGGGCCTCCAAGGAGGGAGAATCTACCACTTCAAAGCAAACCATTACATTTTTGGACTGCTTTGATTGTTAGGAAGATTTTTCCCGGCAACCAGCAAAAGTCAATATAGCACATTTCATTAGAGTTTGGAGAAACAACCATAAACCATATGGAACCACCTCTGGAAAGTAACATGGGTGATCAAGCTGGGTAGTGCTGCTCCTAGTGAAAAACAGGCCAGAGCCATGACTATGAAGTCAGTAATACTTAGCTGGTTTTCTCAAATGCCTAACAGGTTCTAAAAGCTCCCCTTCTCCCTTCCTCCCATTCCCCCAAAGTCCCACACATTTGGCACAAGGCAGTATTATTAAGTATGGAAGCTTGCCTTCATGAATGGGCCAGGATTCATCCAGATGGTCAAATGGCGGGCATCAACCCAAGTATCAGTCCCAGTCCTTTCCAGTATGGCATATCTCGTCAGAGAAAGAAAATAGCTACCAAAGACATAGCTCAGTATCTTCCAACAATACTTGGAATTCCTCTTTTTTAGTTGAGGCATAAAAAATTGTGAGGCAATGAACCAATATATTAACTTTGAGGTTTATTCTTATTTATAAACGAATTTCCCTACCCATTCTTAATAGTCAATTTAAAATGTTACTATATCCCTAGCCCTAAACAGTAACCCTCTAATTAACAAAGTTTATGAATCATTGTGTCAGTAAATGTGCTTTTTGAACACTTTAAAAAAATGTGGGCAGCTAGGTAGATAGACCAGTGGTCCTGGAGTCAGGAGGACCTAAGTTCAAATTCAGCCTCAGACTTACTAGGTGTGTGGCCCTGGGCAAGTCAGTTAACCCCAATTGCTTCCAAAAAACAAACAAATAAAAAAAACTCACTTCTGGCCACATCCTTACAATGCTTTCTCTTCTGGGATCATCATCTTCAACTTGTCCCACCCCTTAATCTTAACTCTGCCCCTGAGTTCCCTCTCCTCTCTACGTCATCCCCCATAAGGGAACTTTTGCCTTATCTTGCTGGAGGCTCGAGCCTCCAGACTACTTCCTGGCCAGCTCCTCACCAGGCTTTCTGAATTTAGACTACCTTCTCCCCCACCCCAGTATCCCTTGATATTTTCTTTTACCCTATTATAATGTAGATTCCTCAAGGGGTTACGTGTGTATATATCTCTAATACCTAGCACAGGTAGGTATTAGACACACCTTGGTAGATAGTAAACATTTAATAAATTATTTATTTACCTATTTACAAATTTTTAAGGTAAATTTTTATTGAATACTCAATCATATTTGATTATTTTTATTCATCAAGCCAAATAAAGAAATTAAAACTTAATTTTCGAAATTAACTAAACTTTAAAAATACAAACCTTAAAAATCATATTCAAAAAAAATTTGTTTTGAGATATTAGGTTGTGCCTGATCGTATATACCTTTTATACATGCCTATGATATCAAACCTAAATTTCCTTCTTTTTTTAACTCCTATCCATAGCTCCTCATTCTGTCCTCAGGGGCCAAACAAAAACCAATCTAATTCTCTTCCAAATATATTCAGAATATAATATTTTAATTCCATTCAATCTAACAAGTATGCCCTATGTGGCCAAATCCCAGTAGCACACTCCTTATTTCTCAGTTCTTCCCATACTAACACAGAGATGGGAGTGATAGGTATCTCTCCATCACCTCATCCCGTTATGAGAATTAACCAAACACATTTAGCCCTCTAGAGCAATTGCCCAATAAATTTTGTATGAACAAAATAGCCACAAAACAGAGATACATTTCGCATTGCTTCTGGATTTCAGAAATGCTTTCTGGCTTCAGGCCTATTTGACATTTGTAGGAAAGATAACTTCATAGGTTAGAGACTGATACCTTGCAATGACTTTGGCCAGATTAAAAGGAAACCTGGTCATTTGATTAGATTCCAGCAGGTTCCTAGAAAGGGATGGTATTCCATAAAAAGGATTCCAGCTGAGGCGGAGCCAAGATGGCGGCTGGAAAGCAGGGACTAGCATGAGCTCCCCACCAAGTCCCTCCAAAAACCTATAAAAAATGGCTCTGAACCAATTCTAGAACTGCAGAACCCACAAAATAGCACAGGGAAGCAGGGCTCTAGCCCAGGACACTCTGGATGGTCTCTGGGTAAGGTCTATCTGGCACAGAGCTGGGAGTAGAGGCATGTGGAGCCAGAGGCAAGCGGAGCTGAGCAGAGCAGAGCCCAGCATGGGCAACACAGACTGACCAGACCGGGAGCCGGGCGGAGTGTGCCCTAGCGCCCTGAATCAGTGAACTGCAGCAGTTACCAGACTTCTCAACCCACAAACACCAAAGACAACAGAGTAGGTTAGTGGGTAAAGCTGCTGGGGACAGGGAGTTTGTGGTTCAGCCACTGCCCCAGGGGCAGCGGAGGTGGGGCAGCTACAGAACTACAGCTGCAGTTGCTTCTGACCCCAGGCCCACCTGGTGGGAGGAATTAAGTGGTGGATCAGAGCAGGAGTGAAGAGCCTGCTGAAGATCTAAGTCCAGTCCTGGTTGGGGGTTCTTGGGGAAGGAGGAGTGCTGGGGTGGCAGAGCTGGCTCATGTGCCCAGGCTTGGAACATAGAACTCTTTAGTCTA
>CM053623.1:266061872-266089942 GCA_028646595.1 Phalanger gymnotis | reverse complement strand
TCCACACACAGGTCAGCTCTACTTTTGGGTCAGCTCTGCTTCCACAGCTCCTGCTTCAGCTTCGACTTTTTCTTCAGCTTTGGCTGTAGCTGTCTCTGCCGCCATCACCACCACTTCCGGCACACTCTCCAGGCTGTGTTCCAGCTAGCTAACTGCTTCCTCTCTCCTTCAGCTCTTAACTGCTGTCACCAACTGCCTCCCCACTGCCTCTCCAACTGCCTCTTAGCTCTGCTCCAACCGTTCAGCAAGCTCCTCCCACCACAGGCTTCTATTGGCTCCAGTGCTAGCCACTCCCGCCAGGGTCCTGGGAGGCTCACATCCACATGGGTTCCACATCCAACAGGGCTCTGGGCCTGGGTCTTAACACTTAGCAAGGCTCAACGAAATACACTGAGTTACTCAAAGAAAACAAAGACCATTTTGCTTGTCAACACAGTGTGTAGATGATAACATTTGACATGATATCCTCATTTGACAGTTAGACTTAGAGAAGTGACTTGCCCCGTGGTCACACTATTAAGTTCCTGTCTTAGGACATGCACTCAGTTCTCCCGACCCTCAATCCAGTGCCCTTTTGAGCATACTTCTACAGTATTTCTACTGTGGATCAAGGAGTTCTAGTGCTCCTTTTCATGACATTAGTATCTGTTCCCCTCAAAGGCTTGATCCCACCCAGTACTGATGAGGTTAATAGCAGGAGGGCAATAGAAGGCTCTGGGAATGAAGTCTTCACCACCTGGAAGCCTGGTGAACGGAAGAGAAGAACGACTGCTAACATTTATATGGTACTTTAAAGCTTGTAACATTCATTACATTCATTATCTCATTTGGGCCTCAGTACCTGGTGGTGGTGTCACTGAACTCTGTCTTCATCAGACCTCAAGTCTTGTGTTCAAGTCAATTGTTGAGCATTGTGTTCATTTCTGGGCACCACGGTTTAAGAGAACCATTGATAAACTGAAGAATGTAGAGAAGAGAGAAGCCATGGTGGTTGAGTTCATGTCATAGGAGGAGTAATTGAAAGTATTGAATATGTTTAGCTCGGAGAAGAGAAGACTTGGTGGAGTGGGGAGAGAAAGCGGGAGCCATAATAATTGTTTTCAGGTACTTGAAGAGCCATCATGTGGAAGAGAGATTAGGTTAGACTTGTTTTTTTGGGCCCTGGAGGATGAAACCAGGAGCAGTGGATGGAAATTACAGAGGTAAATTTAGGCTCAATACCAGGAAAAATTCCCAATAATTAGAGCTACCCAAACCTAGAATGGGCTACCTTGAGAGGGGGGGGGTCCCTTGAAGACCATCATTGGAGGTCTTCAAGAATAGGCAGGACCACTCGTCAGGCCTGTCAAAGTGGGGATTCTTTTCATGTATCAGTTGATACATCATAGTTGGCCACTGTGATGACTGAGGGCACGGACTGCTGGAGAAGTAAGGAGGGGATAAAATCAAGGGCACCATGTGGAGGGGTCCACCTTGTTTAAGAGAAGGTTCATTTCATTCTCAGAGGCTAGGGGAAAGGAAAAGAGGTTGTGGGGTGATGTCAAGGGATTTTGAGATGAAGAGAAGGGGAAAAGAGGAAACTCATAGAGAATGCCCTCTATTTCCTCAGTAAAGTTTGAGAGAAGGACCTCTGCTGAGAGGATGGGGAGAGGGGAAAACACAAGAGGTTTCAGGAGAGAAGTTTGGAATGGCCCCTGGGGAATGGGTTAGAGAATCACTGAGGGAAAAGTAAAGGGCTTCTGCTGCCCGTAGGGCCCATTTGAGTAACTTAAGTTTGTGGTGGACACAGTTTAGCTGAGAGATTGCCTCTGGCTCCATTCAGCATAATCTCAGTCTAGAACAGTGCCTTCTAATCTCATCACATTGGCTGCATTCTTGTGAGATACATTTTGCACAGGGTTGGAGGAACAAATTAATAAATTGGTATGTACCGACACACCCGGAAGGAAAGTAAACATGTCATCTTTCAGCAGCCGCAGGCAAGTGGAATTCTGCTTGAGCCGATCTCCAAGAACCTGCATAAAAATAGAAGCAGGTGACAGCCCTGCACTGAATATGTCATTGTTTCCTTGATTCCTGATTTCCAAGAATGGGCGCCCCCTCCGAACACAGAGACCACAGTCACTGTGCCTCTGCACCTTGGTAGATGGAGGTTGTCATGGTAAAAAGAATTCATCACTCATTGGCCAGTGCCCTGGAATGAGTGCCTCAGAAGTTAGGTAAGCCGATCCTCAAAGAGCAGATGTATCAGATCTTACCAAGCCCATCCTAGAAGTCTTTCCAGTTTGGTAGGACATGCAGGAACTTGTGTTGCCTTTGGTAACTCAAGGTCAAAGCTTGTGCCTGGAGATGCACCTCCCTCTGTTCCTTGCAAAGGTGGGGCAATCTGAGTGTGTAACAGTGTATATTCTCTTAGGTTCTGGCCATGTGCTCCTTAGTTTTACTGACCTGCTCCTTTTTCCCTTCTTTTTTTGTACTTTGTTGCAAGGGATGAGTTGTGCAGAAATGAAGTGTTGCAAAAACAGAAGACAAAAATTTTAAATAAAAAATTAAAGGTCATCTCTATGCCATGATGTGGCGACATAGTACTTAAATGGATAATATATTTGAATACTGTTATTGATTTCTAGGCCTTTTGTCCCATTCCCTTTTCAGGTGGCCTAGAGGAGGCCATGCTGATGTGGAATGGCAATGCCATTTCCAGACACAGGGCCTTGAACAAGTTCTTCAGCATCCAGTGACTTCTAGATCCACATGCTGGCGTGCCAACTGGGGCACAAGCAAGTGTCTCAGAGCCAGGCCAAGGTGCTCGTGCATCTTCAGCTTGGCTGAGTTTGAGGGCAACCAGCAGCACCACTTCCACCAGAAGTTCCTGCTGAGGCCTAGG
The DNA here is from genome assembly GCA_028646595.1 of Phalanger gymnotis. Lineage (NCBI taxonomy): Eukaryota > Metazoa > Chordata > Mammalia > Diprotodontia > Phalangeridae > Phalanger > Phalanger gymnotis. The sequence continues at coordinate 266,087,055 of CM053623.1, read as the reverse complement.
CCATGCTGACAAGCATGGTGTCGGAGATTGCCAGTGACTGCTTCTGTTTGCAAGGGGTTGTCTAGGCCCAAGCCCTTGGCCCAAACATCCTGCCTTCCTCCAGCAGAGGTGTGACTTCCTTCATTTCCTACAGGGGCATCGTTCATTCAAGAAAGATCATGAACCCAGGAGGAGCTCAGGACCACCGATCCTCATGGAATGTTTGTTAGATCCGCAGCAGCCGCTTTCCCTGGACTTCCCATAGGAACAGAAGAATCTCCACTGAGTGTCTAGAACTCTCAGAGCTTGGACCCGTTGCAAGAATGGCATCCTTTGCCTGCTCTTGTAGCTCCTCAGGGACAACCTCATTCACTCAGTGTCATCACTGCCTGGGAGAAGTTCTCTGTTGCTCCTCATTAATAGTTTATTGTTGTTCAGTCATCTCTGACTCCTTGTGACCTCCTTTGGGATTTTCTTGGCAAAGATACTGGAGTGGTTTCCCATTTCCTTTTCCCTCTCTTTTTACAGATGAGACACTGAGGCAAATAGGGTTAAGTGACTTGCCCAGGATCACACAGTAGTAAGTGTCTGAGGCCAGATTTGAACTCAGGAAGATGTGTCTTCCTGACATTAGAGCAGGCACTTTTTCTACTGTACCACCTAGCTGCTGGTTAATAATACCAAAATATTTAAGTGAATGTGAATGTAGAATGTAGTTTTAGCATGGGCCATGGGATTTCAGTGTAACAAAAATGCCATTTAACTTGGATTTTCTTAGGACTTAGATGCTGGAAGTGTATGTGAAGACATGCCATCAATTTTTTTGAATGCTTTAAAAAGTTAATGTTAGCCCCCAGTCCAAAGGTTTAAGTTTGCTTTGCGACTATAGATATTTCAATAAATGAATTCAATTACCTAAAAAGAGATCAGTTCTCTTTTGGACCTATGGAGTTGGAGATGCCAAAGGGACATATCTAGTAGGCAATACAGGACCGGGCCTCTGGAGAGGAAAGCACTTTTGTTCTGGGGAGATGGGAAGGGATAGGTCATCAGTGACAAGATGATGAAGTATCATTCATAGTAGTTCATTGTACAGTGTTGCTGTTTACAATGTTCTGGTTCTGCTCAGTTCACTTTGTATCAGTTCATGTAAATCTTTTTAGGTTTTTCTGAAAGCATCCTGCTTGTTATTTCTTACAGAACAAGAATATTCCATTACAATCATATACCACAACTTTTTCATCCATTCTCCAGTTGATGGGCATCCCCTCAATTTTCAGTTCTTAGTTATCACCAAAGAAAGCTGCTATAAATATTTTTGTATAAATAGGTTCTTTCCCTCTTTTAAAAAATCTCTTTGAGATATAGACCTAGAAGTGGTATTGCTGGATCAAAGGGTATGCACAGTTAATAGCCCTTTGGGCATAGTTACAAATTGCTTTCCAGAATGGTTGGATTAGTTCACAATTCCACAAACAGTGCATTAGTGTCCCAATTTTCTAACATCCCCTCCAACATTTATAATTTTCCTTTTTTTGTCATATTAGCCAATCTGGTGGTGTAAAGTGGTACCTTAGAGTTGTTTTAATTTGCATTTCTCTAATCAGTAGTGATTTAGAGCATTTTTTCATATGACTATAAATAACTTTGATTTCTTTGTCTGAAAACTGCCTCTTCATATCTTTTGACCATTGGTCAATTGGGGAATGACTTGTAATCTTTTAAATTTGACTCTATATATTTGAGAAATGAGGCCTTTACCGAAGATACTTGCAATAAAAATTTTCTATAGTTTTCTGCTTCCTACTTTTGGTCACAAACTTTATTTGTGCAAAAATTTTTTAATTTTGTATAATCAGCACTATATTATATTTTATATTGCTGTATAGGTTTTCAGGATTTCTAATTTAATGTTTAATTGGAAATTTTTAATTTGTTCTTTTTCTGTTTTTTTTTTAGTTGCATGCCCACATTGATTTGATCTTTCTCTATTTAATTTGATGTAAGCATTTAGAGATGTAAATTTTCCCCTAAGTACTGCTTTGGCTGCATTCCATACATTTTAATGTGTTGCCTTATTATTATTATTCTCTTTAATGAAATTATCAATTATTTCTATGGTTTGCTCTTTGACCCACTTATTCCTTAGGATTAGATTGTTTAGTTTACAATTAATTTTTAATCTACCTTTTCACTATCCTTTATTGAATGTAGTTTTTGTTGCATTGTGATCTGAAAAGAATACATTTAATATTTCTGCTTTCCTACATTTAGTTATGAGGTTTTTATGCCCTAATATGTGGTCAGTTTTTGTGTAGGTGCCATGTACTTCTGAGAAAAATATCCTTTCTAATCCCATTCACTTTTCTCTAGAGTTCTATCATCTAATTTTTCTAAAATTCTATTCACCTCCTTCACTTCTTTTTTATTAGATTTATCTAGTTCTAAGAGGGGAAAGTTGAGATCACCTATTAGTATAGTTTTATTATCTATTTCCTCATTTAACTTCTCATTTAACTTCTTTAAAAATTTAGATGTTATACCATTTGGTGCATATATGTTTCATATTAATATTACTTCATTGTCTATGGTACATTTAAGCAAGATATAGTTTCCTTCTTTATCTCTTTTAATTAGATCTGTTTTTGCTTTTACTTTGTCTGAGATCAGGATTGCTACTCCTACTTTTTTTTACTTCAGCTGAAGCATAATAGATTCTAATCTAGCTCTTTACCTTTACCTCACAGATTTTATAAAACATTCTTATATCAGGTACAGGGTTTAGGTAATGAAAGAAACAGCAATTGAAATTCTCTGAAGTTTTAGGATCGGTGAGCCAAATTTAAGAGCTTGTACTAAGTTGTATTGTCTTGTTACTAGCAGATTTTAACAGAATTATCTAGGAACCTCTAAAAGCGATTTGGAACTGGAGAGGCAGAGCTCCCCTTCATAGCTGTCCTGAGAATGAAGTCTATTCCAGAATGAACAAGAGAAGCTCTCCAGGCCCTAGGCAAACTCATGGGAAATCTGGGACTCAAGATGTGATGATTAAATGGACATTAGGGGTGGGTTACTATGATATAAGGAGACTTGATGTTAGGTAATATTGATGGTCATTATTGTATTGCTTTGGCCTATTGTTTCATGTGTATGTGTTTATGTTTAGGTTTTCTTGGTTACCTTGGTGATGACATGTAAATCTCCCTTCTCAGAGATAGTCCATTATAAGCTCTCTAAGTAGTTTCATCTGTAACCTGACTTATGTAAGTCTGATTATGAATCTATGAAAAACCTTATAGATTTGGATTATCGGCAGGTGATCCATGGGGAGAAGGGGTTGCCCACTCCCCCATAAATCAAAAGGGGGGAAATTGAGGGAACTGAGGGGATTAGGACAGCAAGTGGTAGTGGGAATTGAGTGACCACACTGACTTTATTTTGTTACTCAATTCTGGAGCTAGCTCGATTCCTTTTTTATTTAATTATGGGTCTAGTCCAATTTCTGACTTGTGAGAAAACTTTATTCAATTGTGGGAATTAGGAGAAAACCATATTGCACTACTTGAACCTAGTCCTGCATGACTGTGAAACTGACCACCTGTCCCTGCTGTTTAGACACCTTAACCAAGGACCTAAGTCATGCTGACCAGAAACCCAGTCAGACTCAAAGACTGATGCAAAGAGTTGTACATCTCAAACAACCTATATGTCCTATCTGAAAAATGGCCCCGTACTGATCAATCAGTTAATTATTTCCATATTCCTTTTATTGTTTACAGACACTTGGATCGAGTGGGAAACCTCTTTTTCTGAATTCGAGGAACTGCACTTGTTCACTCTCCCCTTCTGACTTGGTAAGTCCCTCATCTTTCATCCAATTAGAGATCAGATTACTCGTATTGTTTCTTTTTAATTAATTGGCGTTATTTGTTTAATTGTTTTAATGTATAACAGTCTGTCTCCCCCTGTATTTGGGATCTAGGCCTAAGCTTAGGAGAACTGGTCCCGCTTTGTTGGTTAACTGGCATGGATTGCCTAATAAATCGATATGCTCAGATGGTCAGACTTTCATTTCCTCAGTCATTTCTTCTTTGACCAACCACACACACACACACACACACACACACACACACACACACACTCAGAGACAGACACATATGTGTGTGTGTGTGTGTGTGTGTGTGTGTACATATAAAGAATCAGAAGAAGGCCTCCACCTCTGGGTGAATCTTCTTGTGGAGGATTTTCAAAAAGGCAGAGACAAGAATCAGCAGGATAAGCAGCCATGTGAAGGGTTGCAATTTGCGTCCAAGCATGGATCTGCTTAGGGAGCTGGACACTCCACCAGGAGCTGGACGGCGCCTTCTCTAGACTTAGTTTTAGACAGCTGCCTAGGCCACTGAGAGGTGCAAGGATCACGTGGTCTGTATGTATATGTATTAGAGACAAGACCTGAACCCTGTTCTTCTAGCTTCAAGGCTAGTTTTCTGATGTATTAAATAAAAACCTTGTGTAGCTGGATATAATCACACTTATAGATGATGGAATTGAGGCACTAATGGATTAAATAAAGTGCCTAATTAGACCCAGGTCTCTTGATTCTTACCTTTGTGCCCTCTTTCTACTAAACGACTCATCTCCCTAACTCTACATGAAGTATAGAGGGCTTCTCTGTCCGGTTTTTCAACAGCAGAACCCACAGATCGGAGGACAGGGGGAAAAAAGATAATTTGTGTTCATCTCGTTATTACCTTTCTTCCCTCCAAACACACCTACATTTGACAGGTGATAATTTTAACAATGTGAAGAGCCTTCATTTCTCATGCTCTGCCCCTGCTGATGTCCCAACTGCTGCTTCCAATTACAAAATTCTTCCTCCTCTAACACGTATTTTGTTTTACTTGCTTGGGAGGGAATGTGGTCAAGTAGTTAGAAGAGACTGGTTCTAGGTAAGCCGTGTCACTGCACAACTTGTGTGACCCTGTGTAACTCTTTACCCTCTCTCTATCTCGGCTGCTCAGTCATACTTTTCCTGGCTCTTAAGCAATTCAAGTAAAAGAGCTTGAGCTACATGGATGAAGATTATAATAACACCATGACCTTATATCTGAACCTGAATTCGTGAATGTGCTTGATTTCAACAGTGACTCGGATACTTGGGTGGATCTCAGACTCTATCAGTGATAATAAAGATGACTATGTAGTTCTTTAAAGTTTGCTAAGAGTTCTATGTATCTAATATCTAATTTGATCCTCACAGCAATCCCAGGAGTTAGGTGCTATTATTATACCTATTTTTATAAGGGCAACCAGATGGCTCAGTGGATAGAATGCTGGGTCTGGAGTCAGGAATACCTGAGTTCAAATCTTGCCTCAGACATGTACTAGTTGTGTGACCTCGAGGAAGTCGTTTAACCTTTGTTTGCCTTAATCCACTGGAGAAGGAAATGGTAAACCTCCCTAGTATCTTTGCCAAGAAAACCCCATGGACATTATAGTCGACTGGGGTCACAAAGAGTAAGACACAACTAAACAACCACAAATTATGTCTTATTTTAAAGATGAGGAAACTGAAGCTCTGACTTCCCAAGGGTCACACAGTCAGGATGTGTTTGAGGCAAGATTTTAATCCAGATCTTCCTGATTCCAAATCCTTTAAGATATCTATCTATCTGCTATGTGTGTTGGGGCCCTCTTTCTGGTTCTTTTAATATTTTAAGGATAATAATGCAGCATTCACGCTGTCATTCTTCTCTGTCAATTCCTGACCAGCTTTCCTCCTTTTCCAGTCATGTATGTCTTTGATGAAACCTTTTGTGCTACTTCTTGGGTATAAACCATCAATTGTGACTCTTAAGAGATTAAAAAATATCATCTTTCATTACCTCTTGCTTAGATTATTGCAACGGCCTCTTAATTGTTCTTCCTACCTCAAGTCTTTCTGCTCTAGTCTGTCTATATACTGTCCCCAAAGTAATTTTCCTTAAACATAGATCTGACCATGTGACTCCAACTCTAGTTGCCTTTATAAGAAAATATAAACTCCTCTGTTTAGCTTTAACACCCTGCAGAACCTGGTTCCAGCCTATCTTTCCAGCCTCATTGGACAGTTCTTTCCCTCCCACACTCCATGATCCAGCCAAACTGGCCTCCTCTCTGTTCTTTACGTGTGACACTCTATCTCCTTTTTCCATGACTTTCCATAGCCACCCCCTATGCCTGTAATGGACTTCCTCCTTGCCTCCTCCTCATAGAGTTTCTCTTTTGGAGTTTCATTCAGCATTGTCATCTTTATCAAGTCTCTGCTGATCCCCCTTCCCAAACTGCTAGTGCCTTCCTTCCCAAACTCAGTTGTATTTAACTACTTTGTATTTATTCATTTTGTATTTGTAATCTATATATCTATATCTATATCTATATAGGTTTGTTACCTTCCCTTTTAGAATATAAGGTCCTTGCAAATAGGAGTATTTTTTGTATTCATAACCCTAGTGCCTAGCATGGTGCCCAGAACACACCATGGTCTCAATAAATGCTTATAATTCATAGGACGACCCATATGTGTTATTTATTTTTTTACCTCCTCAGTTTTCTTTTTTTATCTTCATCTGTGATTTCATTGTCATAGATAACTCCCAGTGAGGAAATTACCCTACTAAGATAGATCAATGTATGGTATACAACTTATAGTCTTAGAGACTTGTCTGGGCCCCTTAGAAGTTAAGTGACTCAGCCAGGATCTATATGAGTTTGAGTAGAGAACCATTTCATTCTTATATGTTAGAGGTGGAATGAAATCATTACTGCTCCATTATTCACTTTGACTGGGAAGAATCTGCAGTATAAAAATCCAAAATGAAATAAAGCTTGTGGCTCCCCTACTAAACTTGTGAAGCTACATGAATGAGTAGAAGAAGGAAGAAAAAAATTGTCCTTTTCTTTTTCTGAGGAGTTCCCATTGTCTGCTGTAGACTGCATTAGGAATATGTATCAGATGTAAATGTGTAGAAATGTGTAGAAGAGTGTAAGAGGAACCAAAAGCCCTGTACAGTTCATCATAATCTTCCTCTCCTTCCATCTGTCCTGTATCACCCACCTGACTTCTCCTCCACCCTCATCATGCTCCCTTCTTACCCTCTGAGTCCATCTTCTTCACTCTGGTTTCACATACCACTATTCCCAGCTTTGATGCTTTGTGTTTCCATTTTAATGAATGAAGCAGGAAGGCAGGATGAGTAGGAAACCAGGGATAGCATGTGCCAGGCACATCTTCCCTCAGACCCTGATGGAGATAGCCCAAGACCCAGAAGACTCAGGAGGTAGCGCCAGGACTTAGTCTTCTCAATGAAGAGTCTTCTCAATGCTCCGTGAGTGGGAATTGGAGAATAGAAGAAAATATTCAGGACAGATGCTATGGCTCGGGGGTAGGGGATGAAATAGGGCTTCAAAAAGAGTTCTGCACCCATTAGTGAAGAGAGCAGTTGCTGTGGAGAAATTGTCACCACCAGCACCAGCTGCTGACCCACTGTCACCAGTGGGAAAGTAGACCCCACGAGTCCCAGCAATAACAGCATCCATCAGACCACTAGCCTTACTTCCAGCACATCCCACATAACCACTATCCCAGGAAATCAATCCTTGTGAAAATGCAGTCTAGCAACTGTTTCTGCAGATGACGACAACCTGTTTCCCTAAGTAGCCAGGGTTAGTAAAGACCCAGAAAAGAAAACTGTCACTGCTAGATTCCTTAGTACTGTCAGATGGTTCCACATCAGAGACATGCATGGTATTGGCAGTAGAAAGGGTGCCAGAGAAGAGGCTTTTCTGAGTTGTGTTTGCCAGTGCACCTTAGGGATCATTGGACCTTTGTATCTGACTTGCAGCTAAAACCTTGTACGTGTGTTGTCTAAGAGCCAGGACTATCTCTGCTTTCTTTTTAACTTCCCAGTGCTTTGCGAATGCAAGCACTTAATAAATGCTTTTTCACTCACTCATTCATTAACCATTACCTTAAAAGTTATTTTCTTTTTGACTTTTGACTCTTCCTAATTTTTGAAACTTCTAGCCTGAGTAAGTAAATAAGACCATCCAGTTTTTCACCTTTTCCTCTGGGACTTCTGAGCGTCCCTAGAGAGAGCCATGGCATTGAGCTGATTTCACCCAAAAGAAATTAATTGTTAACAGCCTCAGCTGGGTTTTTCCTACTGCTCTGTTATCCTAGACTCATAGGACCATGAAGCTTTTTCAGGAACGATCTAACCCAACTCTCTGATTTTAAAGATGAAGAAACTGAGTCTCAGAGAAGTTATGTGACTTCCCCTAAGTCACATAAGTGGTAATAGTCAGAAGTGGGCATAGAAATCAGGTCCTCTGGCTCTAGAGGGCCAATGTCCTTTTTGCTGCATCACATTCTTGCTTCCGTATCTCATCGCTTCCCGCACCCCCCCCCCCCCCCCCCCCCCCCCCCCCCCCCCCCCCCCCCCCCCCCCCCCGTCCATAGCATCTGTCTCAAACGTTCTCCTCCCTTCTCAAGCTAATTATGCCTCCACTCTTCGGTCATATAGCAGTTGGCTTATGCTTTTCATTGAGAGGACTAAGCAATGGGGGCACCCTCAGCCCCTCTCTTCCATTCATCAGAACTTGTCAGTATCATCATCCATTCATTCTTTCTTTTTCCTTGGTGTCTCAGCGGAGGAGGTATCTGCCCTCCTTGCTAAAGTAGATCTCTTGGATCCCATTTCCTTTAGTCTCCTCCTGCAGCTTTCTCCAGAAAGCATCCCTTCGTTCTCATGGGCCTTAAGCGTCCCTCTCTCCATTGGGTTTTACAAAACGTAGTTATGTCTCTTCATTCACAAAAAAGTTATCCCTTATTCCTCTAGTATATTCCTCATACAGTACAAACCCCGTTTGTCTTTTCGGCTTCACAGTTACACTTTATGAAAACATTGCAGACTCTTACTGCCTGCACTATTGCAATAGTCTCCTATCAAGTCTTTGGCTTTTGCCTTGTCTTAGCCCCTGCCAAGCTGCCCTTCACACTGCCATAAGCTTAGCTTCCTGATGCATATATTTGTTTGTGTCCCTTCTTTGGTCAGTCCCCTGCAATGGCTCCCTGTTGCATAATAAGTAAAATTTAGACTCCTAGGCTTGGCATTTAAGGCCTTCCCAATCTGTTATCAGCCTCTCTTTCTAGTCTTTGTCAATGCTGTTTTTTTCTGTATATTCTAGTATCCAGCCAAGCTAGACTAGTCACCATCTCTTGTGGACATATTTTTCTTCCCTCATAATTTAGCTCACCTTTCTATTCTTGGAATTCTCCCCTCCTCCCACTTCTACCTTTGGGCTCTTGGAATTCCTAGCCATCCACTTCCTCCAGGAAGCCTTCCCTGATCCCTACCACCTTCAAATTGGCCATGATTTTCAGATGTCACTTTGCTTGAATCTCTCTTATGTAGTGACAACGTAATATTTTTATTATGCTATGTAAAATGTTATACTATGTATGATAAAAATATTATTATACAAACAAGGACTGGTTTCACTGCTAGAGCAATGTTACGATCATTCCCATATTATTTATCATAATTTTTATCATACATAGTATAATAAAATGTTACCTGATAAAATTATACATATACATACAAAAATATTACCTGACAAGTATATTATACTCTCTATGACAGAGCCAGTGTGGTATAATGGATAGAGGGCTAGCCTCAGAGTCAGGAAGACCATAGTTCCAGCCCCAGCTCTGACACCTAGTGACTATGTGACCCTGGGCAAGTCACTTAACCTTAGTGCCCCAGACAACTCTCTAAGACTTGCTGCAAGAGCAAGCTCGATGTACATTGGTAGAGGGAATTCCCTTACTGAAAGTTCCCTACATCAATGAAATCTTTCAAAAAGGAAAAAAAGTTCAGAATTTGAAACAATTTTAAAGAGAGGAAAAAAACCAAAAAACTGAGTGTTACAGCACACACCCCCAGACTGTAAATCCCACAAAGGCAGGGAATGTGTTTCATCTGAACTTTGCGTCTCCCCTACCACTTGGCACTAGTAAACTGTAAATACTAAGTATTTAATAGATCCTTTTTGAATTTGTTGGGTCGAGTCCTAAGCCTGAAGAACAGACTCCTCTGTTGGATAAATTACATAAATTCTATAAATGCAGGGAACAAAGAGGGCTGGTTTCATTGCTAGAGCAATGCTCTGGCCATTCCCATAGACTCCCATTGTTACTTTTCCATCAGTAGTACCTAATGGCAGAGTATAATCATTTAAACAATGATCATGTAAAGGTGCCGACCGAAAGATAAAGATTGTGGAAATAAAAGTGGCTAAGGAAAAATCCAATATCTAATCTTTCTGTCAGCTTTTAAATTAATGAACTTCTTGAGTACTTTCTCTTGCAAGGCCAGAGAGTCTCCTATTTCCAAATGCTCCAGGGACCATACATGCTACATAAGTGAGAATGGTCATGTAAATTCTGTGCTTATTAAAGAACAGTCTCTTTGTATCTTCGTAGCACCCACCTTAGACTAGGATGAGGAGTGTTTATTTGTTCAGTTCATTGTAGCTTATCACAGAGGTGGGACTCCCTTGCACAGAACCTGCCACATTTTTAACCTCTGTATTTGGTGCTCTCTGGCTCAATAGACCTGGACACACAACTTTTATTTAAAAGAGAGACTTGATACTCATCACCTACATGACCTCTGGCCTCCATCTCCTCAGGAAAATGAAGGGGTTGGACAAGATGAGCTCTAAAATCCATCTCCCACTCTGAAATCCTATTATTCTGGGGTTTTCTTTCTTTCTTTCTGGGTTCAGTAGAGCACAAAGAACATTGTCTCTGGGGACCTTGACCTTAGCTCTCTTGTCTCCTATCCTGGAGTATTAGGCTTTGTGCCCTTGAATGACTTCAGGTAATAAAAAGGTTCTTGTTGTTAGCATGAACACTGTACCAGCACGTTCCTCAAGGACAATGTCTCAGCATTCTTTATTGAATTCACGAAGTTTATTTCATGAGAAGGGAAAGATGACAGATGGTCACCATCTGTATTAGGTTTACAATATGCTCATTGCTTAACACTTAGATTCTGTTGTTATTGTCCTTGTCACAGTCTCATATCCATTTCAGTCAGTGGGTAGAGTGTCCTATATACCCCCTCTTCCTCCTCCTCCCCAAATTGGCCAGGGTCTACCTGGAGTTTGTTCAACAGTACTCTAACAAGGATGTTACACAAGTATGAAATGAATTGGAGTCAGGAAGACCTGAGTTCAAATTCAGCCTCAGACATTTACTAGCTGTGTGACCCCAGACAAATCACTTAACCTGTCCCTGACTCAGTCTTCTCATCTGTAATATGGGATAATAATAGACCTGGGAGTTTTATTGGGGATGGCTAGAGGACCCAGTGGAGAGAGCACTGGACTTGGAGTCAAGAAAACCTGAGTTCAAATCCGACCTCAAATAACTACTAACTGTATGACCCTGCACAAGACACTTAACCTGTTTGCTTTAATCCACAGGAAAAGGAAATGGCAGATCACTTTGCCGAGAAAACCCTATGAACAGTATGGTCCATGGGGTCACGAAGAGTCAGACACAGCTGAACAGCCACCACCACCAACCAATGTTGTTGTGAGGATCCAATGAGTGAACATATGTAAAGCACTTTGCAAACCCTAAAGTAATATATAAATGCTATCCATTACTATTAATTAAATGGGTGATGCCCAAGTTCTGGCTGAATGTCACGCTTTAAAGAGAACTATAACAGTTCTATAACTGTAACGTCTCCATAAACTAGTTTTGCTTATCTTTTTAGAAGGAAGATACTATAGGCAGAACACTTATTGGGAAGTAATCACTGTGTCACAACAACATGTACACATAAAAAAAGAGTCATAATAAAAAGATCAAAAAGGAATACAAGAGGAAATTACCTTCTGATTGCCAGTGGTGTGATGAAGTTATTCTTCCTTTGTAGAGTTGGGGAAGCTGAGAGGTGGAACGGAATGGGCCTTGCATATGTCATCAAAGAGCCTGGGTGGAAGCTTGGCTTTGCCATACTATTCAATTCAATAAACATTCATTAAGCACCTACTGCATGCTTTGTAAGAACTGGGAATACAAAAAGAGGCAAAAGACAGTCTCTGTCTTCCAGGAGCTTACAGTCTAACCGGGGAGACAACATGCAAACAAACATATACAGAGCATGCTGTGTACAGGATAAATAGGAAATAACTAACAAAGGCAAGACATTGGACTGAAAAATGAATTATACCACCTTTACCTCTCTACTTCTTCATGGGTAAAGAGGACCAGCGGTCCGTAGATTATCTCCTTCTATTGGTGTTCTTGCCCCTTGAGAGAGAAGTAGCCGGGTACGATAGGGCAGAGCATGAATGTTAGAATGATAAACTAAGGGTCCTCTAAGGGCACCTAATGTCTAAGCAAGCTGAATAAACTCGGCTATGGCCAAAAGAGGAGGAAGCCAGGTACAGAGGAAATGGTGCTGACTTTGGTGTTGGAGGACGCTGCTTTCGTGATTGTTAGCAGAGTCATCTTGCTTCATGAAAACAGCAGCAACAGTAATAACCAGCATTCACAGAGCGCTTTAAAATTTGCAAAGTACTTTACAAATATTATCTCATTTTACTCTCACAGCAATCCTAGGGAGTCGTCGCTATCATTATCTCTACAAATGAGGAAACTGAGACTAAGAAAGGTTAAATGAGTTCCCCAGAATCACACAGCTGGTAAGTGTCTGAGGCTGGATTAGAACTCGGGTCTTCCTGACTCCATTTCCACCTCCCCACCTAGTTGCCAAATCTCCGAGGACCTTTTTCTTCACCTCTGAAGTAACAGGTGAACTAGATAGCTTCGAAATTCCCTTCTGGCTCAAAAATCTCTGATCCTCTAAGTAGTTTAATGCCATTTTGACACCAGAGTGGCCTGTGAAAGGCCAGGGATTATTTACAGTATAGGAATTGGGAGAATTAGAAGGAAAAATTCTAATTAAAGTCAGTGTATAATAGAAGGCTTATATGAATTCTTCAATGGCACCCATTATGAGCTAGGAGAAAGGTCTCTGGAGTTGATTTATTTTCAATTGTTCTAAAAATAGCCACTTTAGATTATTTTTGAAATGGGGCAGTCAGGAATTCATGAGTGAATGTGGAGATGATGAATATAGGCTACTTTTTAAATAAATATATATTATATATACATATATATGTATATTGTACATATAAGGTAATGTAATATAATGTAATACAATAATATATATAATGTATATTATATAAATAATATACTAATATATGATACAAATAAAATAATAAATATATAACTATTATATGTTATAATATATATTATATATATGTAAATATTCATCATCTCCACATTCATCTTCATCCCTTTGAAATCTGTTTCACAGTCAAAGCAGACACCTTGTAGTTTGGGCTACGTGACCTTTGCATCTCTTGTTGCCTGGCTCATAGTATCCATTGCCGCATCATAATTGTAAAAAAAAAAAAGTCACTGGGAGAAAGAGGAGAGAGCTCTGAAGAGGAATCTGAAAAGCAGAAATGGAAAGTGACAACAAATGTCACAGCCACCTTCTTTAATCTTGTCTCCAAATAACAGTCCAATTGAAAGACATCACCGGCTTGTTGCTAACAGCAGTAAATGCCACATCATTTCCCGTATTTCACCTTCTTTTCCTCAAGGTATTATCCTATGATTTCACCTGTCAGATCTAACCCCCTGGCCTCCCAAGTCCCTCCCCCTGAGCTGGTTGTGACGTCTTGTCTTTACCTCCATAATATCTTTCCCAGAAGCTAAGTCTCCTTCTCTCTCCCGATGCTGCTGCCATCCTGGTACAGGCTGCTCATCACTCTGGGCCTGCCCTATTGTGGTAGCCTGCTGGTGGGGCTGCCTGCCTCAAGTCTACCTCCACTCCTATCCATCATCCACTCTGCTATCAAAAACATCTTTCTAAACCAAAAGTCTGACCAACATACCCCTTCATTAAACTCCAGTGGCTCCAAGATTAAATATAAAATCCTCTATGAGACTTCGAAAGCCTTTCATAACCTTTTCAATCTTCTTATTTCTTAATCTCTTTCACTCACTCTGTGATGCAATGACATTGGTCTTGCTATTCCTAGAACAAAGCCTTCTATCTCCCAACAATGTTTCAGACGTTTTCACTGGCTGTACCTCATGCCTGGAAGGCGCTCTCTTCTCACATCTGCCTCCTGACTTCTTTAAAGTCTCAGCTAAAATGCCACCTCTGCAAGAAATCTTCCCTTGCCCCCACTTAATGTGGTCACCTTCCGTCTAAGATAACCTCCAATTTCCCCTGTCTGTATCTTGTATCTAAATAGTTGTTTTTAGATTGTCTCTCCCATTTGAATGTGAGCGCCTTGAGAACAAGGACTAGTTTGCCCCCTTTTTTGGTACCCCCAGAATTTATCAGAGTGCCTGGCACATAGTAGTTGCTTAATAAATGCTCGTCCAGTTGACTCGAAGATCAAGCCACCGTTAGCCTTCGACGGTATCTGTTGGTCATGGTTGTATAGATAATGCTATATAAACCTCAAAGCTCTGGATCAATGTCAGCAATTACTTATTTAGTGCTAGAGAGTCAGCTTTGGTTCAGTGACATTGGGCAAAGTTCTGAATGCCTTTGTTTCAGTCACCATGAGATATTCTGACCTTGTTCATGAGACAGCGTATTGATGAACCCAGGGGGCTTGGGTCACTGGCTATACATCCTGAACTTTTTCAACTTGGTTACTATGGCCAACAAGCCTTGGAAACTGCCTAGTAGGTTGACAGATAACCCAACTGTATATATTTCATATTTGTCTAGCCCATGAGTCATTACTAAAGGATGACTATAGATTTAGTGCCAAGTCAACAAACATTTCTTAAGTGCCCACTGGGGGTGAGGCACTGTGCTTTGCAGCACAGACAAAGATCAAAACAGTCTTTACCATCGAGGAGCTCACAGTCTAACAGGGGAGACCACATGTAAACAAGTATGTAGAAATGAGATCTATACAGGATAAGATGGAGATAATCTCAGAGGGAAGTTACTAACATTAACTGGAAATTCATGGAGTTGAGAGTTGGAGTATCTTGTACAGGAGTCACTGGAGTATGGAGTCCATGGAGATGGGAAGATTCTTGGTGGCACTTGGCTTATTGTAACCACAATACCTATGGCTGCAAATTATCAACATATGAAAAATGCTTCAAATCATTAATAAGAAAATATTAAGGGAAATTCAAATACTCACATCAGGAATCCAAGGCAACAAGTTCAGAGGTCTAAGAAGGCTTCCAGACTATTTAGATCATAGATTTAGAAACTATCTGGCTCAGCACCCCTCGCCCATTGTTCAGATGAAGAAACTGAAGTACCCGGTGGATAAGCAGCTTAGGCCAAGGCCTTAACAGAAGTAGGATTTGAACTCAGGTCTTATGACTCCCCATTTGGCCTTGGTTACACATTTACCATGGTAATAGCATGAATTCCTGAAGAATCCAAGGTGAAATGCCTTGTTGTTTGAACCACAAGATCCCTGTATCTCTTGCTCCCTGCACCACAGTATCCGTAAAACATACAGATTGAATTTAGAAAAAAAGAGTTTAAACCTATCAGATTATCATCAAAGAAGCAGTGAATGCCTTGAGTCACTGCAAGTATCTCAGTGGCATTTAGGTCCCATTAGTTGCACTGAGACATAGGATCATAGGTTTAGAACTGCCAGGGTGGTGAAAATGGCAGGGGTCTGGAGTGAGAGGGCAGTTAGGTGGTGCAGTGGATAGAGTGCCAGGCAGGGAGTCAGGAAGATTCCTCTTCCTCACCAGCCATGTGACCTTGGGCAAGTCACTTAACCCTCTTGGCCTCAGTTTCCTCATCTGTCAAATGAGCTGAAGAAGGAAATGGCAGACCACCCCTGTGTCTTTGCCAAGAATACCCCAAAAGGGGTCACGAAGAGTCAGACATGACTGAAAAATGACTCAACAGCGGCAACACCTGGAGTGGCAGGACCTAGGCTCAAATCTTTCTTCTGACATTCACTACCTTTGTGGCCTTGGTTAGACACAACCTCCCTGGACTTCAATTCCTCATCTGTAAAATGAGGGCATTGGACTACATGGTCTCTGAGGTCCCTTTCTAAATCTATGATCTTATAATTAGAGGCCATTTAGTACAGTGCCTTCAGTTTATAGATGAGGACACTGAGCCCCACAAATGTGACTTGCATGAGGTCACATAGCTAAGAAATAGCAGAGGTAGGTTTTGAACCCCAGACCTCTCCTTTTAAGGAAAAGACTGGTTCACTGGCACTGTTGATCCAACCTCCAAGACGTGTAGGGTTGAGAAACAAAAGACATTTTTCAGAGATGTAATCAGGCCAGTCTTGGTAGCATGTGTATCCGAGAGAGGATTCCAGTGCTCAGGTCGGGAGAGATGAGAAATGTGAAGTGACCATAATTCATACAATTAAAAGATGCCATAGTTCTTTAAGAGAAACACAGAATAAGCTGAAGGACCTGCCAAATGGATCTGAAGTTAATGCGGTTATAGTCAAGCACAGCATTTGTTCACATAGGACCCTGTTGGCCAGCTTCCTGGACAAAGCTGTCAAGCTAGTTTGAGGATATGGCTGCAGGGTGACCAGCTTCAGATTTGGGAAGGTAGCTTTATCCTCACATGGACAGTGGGGCACTGGCTTAATGACCTGTAAGAGCAACAAGTAGGAGTCTTTTTCAAGGGAAAAAAAGAAAAGAAAGCAATGGGTGAGAACCTTGGCCTGTCGTTCTGACACCATGGGAATTTGTCAGGCCTATTCCATGGACATAGGCTAATTCTGACATTATTCAACACATCAGCCAACCAGCATCTCTAAGTGCCTACTATGTGCCTTAGTGCTAAGTGCTGGAGCTACACAAGACAGTTCTCTCTCTCAAGGAGCTCACAATCTAATGGGGGAGACAACATGCAAACAACTATGTGCAGTCAAGCTGCACATGAAGCTGCACTGAAGATAATCAACAGAGGGAAACCACTAGCATTAAGGATGGAAACAGGAGAGGCTTTTTGTGGAAGGTGGGATTAAATCTGATACTTAGCCTAGAGAAGCTAGGAGGTTCCAAGCCCGGGAACAACCAGTGACAAGGCCAGGAGAGGAGAAATGGGGTCTCTTGTTTGTGGAACAGCCAGGAGCCTGTGTTGTTAAGCAAAATTGTCTCATTAGCATGGCTTTTGTTTACTTTGAGTGAAAGTACTTTCAGCTGTTAAGTGCTAAGCCCCAGGCCCAAAGCCCTATCAGGTGTGAAACCTGTGTGGGTGTAGATTGATGACTTAAGAGGGGCCAACTCGGGAACCAATGGTCTCTGGTCGTTGAGGCGGGGCTTGAGAATGCCAGAAGCTCAGCTGCGAGGAAAGGTGAGCCCAGAGACAACTACAGTGGAAGTGGAAGCTGTGGAAGCAGGAAGCTGGGGAGGCAGGAAGCTGGGGAGGCAGGAAGCTGGGGAAGCAGGAAGCTGGGGAAGCAGGAAGCTGGGGAGGCAGGAAGCTGGGGAAGCAGGAAGCTGCGGAAGCAGGAAGCTGCGGAAGCAGGAAGCTGCGGAAGCAGAGCTGACCCGTGTGTAGACCCAGGAGTGTGAGCAAGGACTTGAGGCCAGTAAAAATGATTTGGCTAAATACTATCTTGTTTTTCTGTGGCCTCCTGGTTACTCTTGTGAGGTAGGTTTTCTGGGCCTGGAGTCTTTTTGTCAAGATGTTGGAATGGGGAGGCTGGTTCACGGATCAGCTGTAGTGGGGCCTAAATAAATTTTTTGTTGTTTTCTACTTAGAGAAACTCTCATACCTTGCAATTTTGAACCATTCAAACATATACATGATTATAGTTGAGATTATAAATTCGGCCTTCCTACTACAGAGCCTGTGTTATTGGGTTGAAGAGTTAGAGGGAGTATAAGGATTGGAATGGTAGGAAGACATCAGGTTATGGAGGGCTTTAAAAGGCAAATTTTGTTTTTAGATTTTTTATTTTTAGTTTACAACACTCAGTTCCACATGTTTTTGAGTTGCAAATTTTCTTCCCCTCCCTCCCCTTCCCCCTTCCTCTCAAGATGGCATGGAATCCGATATATGTTCTACATATACCTTCCCATTAAACTTATTTACACAATAGTCAAGTTGTAAAGAAGAATTATGACCAATGGAATGAATCATGAGAAAGAAGAAACAAAACCAAAAAAGAAGAGGAAAAAAGAAGAGAGGCAAATTTTTAAATTTGACCTTGGAGGTAATAGGGAGCAACTGGAGTTTAAGGAACAGGAGATGGGGAGTGATGTGATCAGACTTGTGCAATTGCAAGGAAGAGCAATTGAGTGGAGAATGGCTTGAAGTGGGGAGAGACTTGAAGCAGAGAGATGAATCAGTAGGCTATTGCAATGATTGAGGCATGAGATATCAGAACCTCACAGATACTTACCCAGACAAGAAGGGAAAATCAGGCTGCATTGTGTACTTGCCTCTCTCATATAGATCATGAACAAGAGGGTGTTCCCTGCAAGGCTCTTCCTCCTATTCAGTTGCTCATGGGCAGCTTGTGGCTCAACAGCAGGATCCTGTTTAAGTGAAAGAAAATAGAAATTTAGAACTCTTTCTTGGAGAGAAGGTGCTAGGTGTTGTGATAACAGGTATACACGGTTCAATGTCTTAGAATGTCTCTTGTCTCACAAGAAAACTCAATAGGGTATCCACAGAAGGCACTGTTCCTGAGAGGTTTAAGTTCTCAAATACAAAGGCATTTGCTTCCCTTGGAAAATAATTCTTTTTTATTTTTTAATGCAACCTGCACAGAAGAAGGAATAGAATCATAAATTGTCACAGCCTTTTCTTTTTTTTTAATAGTATTTTATTTTTTCCCCAATTACATGTCAAGACAATTTTTAGCATTCATTTTTACAAGATTTTGAGTTTCCAGTTTTTCTCCCTTCCTCCCCTTCCCTCCCTTCCCCTCTTTCAAAAAATGGAAAGCAATTTGATATAGATTATACATGTGCTATCATGTAAAACATATTTCCACATTAGTCAGTTGTCAAATAAGAAACAGATCAAAAGGGAAAAAACACAAAAAGAATAAAATAAGGAAAAATTATACTTTGATCTGCATTTAGAGTCCATCAATTCTTTATCTGAATTTGGATAACATTTTCCTTCATGAGTCTTTTGTACTTGTCTTGGATCATTGTGTTGCTGAGAAGAGCTGAGTCACTCACAGTTGATCATCACACAATGTTGCTGATACTGTGTAGAATGTTTTCCTCGTTATGCTTTCCCGGTTCTGCTCATTTCACTTTGCATCAGTTCATACAAGTCTTTCCAGGTTTTTCTCAAATCTTCTTGTTCTTCATTTCTTATTGCACAGTAGTATTACATTACATTCATATACCACAGCTTGTTTAGCCATTCCCCAATTGATGGGCATCTCCTCAGTTTCCAATATTTTGCCACCACAAAAAGGGCTGCTATAAATATTTTTGCATATACAAGTCCTTTTTTAAATGATCTCTTTGGGATAAAGACCTACTAGTGGTATTGCTGGATCATTTCTTGAAAGATGCTGTCCAGGTCCTCCTTTTGATTATGGCTTTCAGGTAGTCCAGTAATTCTGACATTGTTTCTGCCTGATCTGTTTTTCAGGTCAGTTGTTTTTCCAAGGAGGTTTTTTAGATTTTCTTCTACTTTGGGATTCTTTTGAATTTGTTTGATTGATTCTTGATGTCTCATAGAGTCATTGGCTTCCCCTTGCCCAAATCTAACTTTTAAGGAGTTATTTTCCTCAGTTAGCTTTTGTACTTCCTTTTCCATTTGGCCAATTATACTTTTTAAATGGTCGTTTTATTTTTTCATAATTCTCTTGCATCACTCTCATTTCTTTTCCCAATTTTTCTTCTACCTCGCTTACATGATTTTTAAGCTCCTTTTTGAGCTCTTCGATGATTTCTTTCTAAGCTTGGGACCACTTCCCATTTTTCTTTGGGGTTTTGCCCATAGGTGTTTCGACATTGTTGTCTTTTTTTTGGGTTTGTGTTTTGATCTTCCTTGTCATCATAACAACTTTCTGTGGTTAGATTTTTGTTGTTGTTGTTTTGCTCATCTTTTTTGGCCTTTTTCCTTTCTTTTAAATTTGATCTCTGCTCTTGGGGTGGAAGGGGCACTGTCTCAGGCTTCAGGCCCTGGCTGTTTACCTGGTGCTGCACTGATACTACTTGGAGGCTCATGGTGGACCTTTGTCTCTGGCACTGATCTAAGGGAATGGGGTGGAGGCATAGCTGGTGCTGCTGGTGCAGACCTCCCCTCCCCTCTCCACCCCTGTAGGTGTCTGGCAGCTTACCTGATGCTGAGCAAGAGGCCTAGTACTGGTGTGTGGAGTGTGCTGAGGCCACTAGGATGTTTCTGCATTTCCCCAGGGCTACAGCTATGCAAGGGGCTGGAGGCTGCCTGTTTGCTTGGGGCTATGCTGAAGGGTGGGGCAGTGCTGGTGGCTGCCTATTTGCTTGGGCATCTAGAGAATTGGCTCTGCCTATTTGCCCAGGGCTATGTTGAAGCATGCTAAAGCATAGCTGGAGTCTGCCACTTCCCTTGGCTATGCTGAGGCATGGGGATGGGGTGGGGTCTTGGTGTAGACATTTGCTTTTTCCATGGTACTGGGGCTCAGGAACTCCTACTGGTTTGCTGTGGTTGGGCCTACTGCTGGCTTGCTGGGATGCTTCCTGTCCTGGACTGTGTTCCTCTTTTACCAGAGTGAGACAGAACCTTCTTACTGATCTCCTAAGTTTTTTCCACTAAAAGATTGTTTCACCCTATCTTTTTCCTGGTTCTTCTGTTCTGGAATTTTTTGGGGGAGGTCCTATTTTATAGTTGTTTTGAGGTGCATATGGGAGAGCTATAGCAATTTACTACTTACTCTGCAATCTTGGTTCCCAGAAGTCAGAGTCTCACAGACCTGTCTTAAAGGGAAAATATTGTAATCACATGTTGCATATTTAAAGACCATTCTATTTCTTGAACAGAAATGGTGATGTCAAGCCACTTTCAAGCCAACAGTTAAATTGCGTCTTAATGCATGCAATGGATGCAAAGATATTAGGATGAGAGAATAGAGTTGTTTTTTCTTTCTTTTTTCCTTTTTTTTGACTTGTAAAACAATTATTGCGAACTTGATAACATCAATAAACATGAATTTTTTTTTATAAAAAGAACAGGAAAAGAGAATGCGCAAAATTGTGCACTTCTACTATGCCCAGTACAACTTGGTTTTTTAAAGCATATATTAAATTTGTCTGAGTACCAACACTGCCTTGCTTACCTGTATCCCCTTCTGAACTCCCTTATATTCTCTTCTGTATGTAGTTTAAATGTTTTGTTGACACTCCTCTTCCTTTTTTAAGCGTCTCTTTAACTACCTTCTCTTTCTCATAATTCTCAAAAAACCCCTTCTTTATAATAAATAAATGTGATCAAGCAAAACAAATCTGTACATTGGCTGCCATGTCTGAAGAGGTGTATTTTATTCTGCGCCTCTAGTCCATCACCTCTCTGCCAAGGCATGGGAAGAATACTTCCTTATCAGTCTTCTAGAGTGGTGATACATTATGGCATTGATCATAGTTCTTAAGTCTTTCATAGTGCCCTGGAGTTTGGCACAGTGCTTGGCACAGAATAGGCACTTACTAAATATTGTTGACTTGACCCGATTTTGCAATGTTGTGGTCATTGTGTAAATTGTTCTGTTCATTTCCCTCAGCATCAATTCATGCAAGTCTTCTCTAGTTTCTATAAATCCATTCCTCTTGTAGTTTCTTTTGGAACAACAAATTTACATTTGCATACCGAACTATAATTTGTTCAGCTCCAATTGATGGGCACCCACTTTGTTTCCAGTTCTTTGAACCAACTATGCTGCTATAAATATTTTTCTACATATGAATCCTTTACCTTTTCTTTCATGTCTTTATAGCATGTAACTAGCATTGGTATTTGTTGCAACAATCTGGCTAGCAGCTGCTGTGGGGGTGTAAAACCAACAACAGCCAGCTCACAGAATCCTGCAAGCCCAGGTTCTTTTGATCTGCTTTATTAAGGAAAGCAACGTTAAGGGATTAACAAGCTTACTTTAATCCAGCATACAAATATCATTCACTTAGTTTAGGGGAAAAAGCCACCACTCTGAACTTCAGAGCAAATACAGACAAATTACAAACATCAAGATTGTCTGATTCAAATCCCAATACATAGTTACTAGAGTATAACAAAGTCCCAACATCCGGTTTCCGAACTGGAGGACTCTTAGCTACAGCTGCCCAGAGCCTCCACATCAGCACCACCAAGAGTGAGAGCCTTAAGCAAATAGCTCTGTCTTCCCTTTTTATGCAGTTTCAGACGTCATCAAACATCATTTGAGTGACCGGAACTTAGGCCCCTTCGATTGGCTCTGGTGTTAGCACCTCCCTTCACTGGCCCCACCTGGAGCCCCACCTTAGTTACCAATCCACACCCACACAGGCTTAGCACCTAATAGGGGTTTTGGCCTGAGGCTTAGCACTTAGTAAGGCTCAATCAAAGACACTTAATTAATCATTTTAAAACAGTAAGAAAGTCCCAACTTAATTGATATTACAGTATTTCTGGGTCAAAAGGTAAAGATACAGTTTAGTGATTTTGGTGATAAAGTTTCACATTGCTTTCCATAATGGTTGGATCAATTGACAGCTCCATTAGTGATGTATTAGCAGTGTCCCTTTCTCCCCACAAACCCTCCCAAAAAAATCTCATTTTCATTTCTCGTCAACTTGGAGAACATTTTCTTCATTATTATTGCTGATAGCTTGCTTTTCTTCTTTTGAGGAGTACCTATTCAGATCCTTTGCCTATTTTTTAGGGGAAGGGCCCTTGTTCTTACATATATTTGTATTCATTCTTTGGATATCTTGGTTATATATCATGGATATTCTTTTCCATGCAAAGTGGTTTGGGTTCATTTGTCACATTTGTGTTGTGTTTTTGTTCGATTTTTAACCAGCAACACCTGAATTATCTTTCTCTATTTAATTCACGTAAGCATTTAGAGATGAGAAAAAGAGAAGCACTTTCACTGAATCCCATGTTTTTGTATGCTGTCTCATTATTGTCATTCTCTTGGATGAAGTTATTGTTTCTATGATTTGTTGTTTGACCCACTCATTCTTTAGCATTAAATTATTAGTTTCCAATTAATCTTTAGTCTATTTTCCATGGCCCTTTATTACATGTAATTTTTATTGCATCATATCTGAAAAGGATGCATTTAATACTTCTGTCTTTCCGCATTTGATTGTGAGGTTTTTATGTACTAATACTTTGTCATTTTTTGTGTAGGTACCATGTACTGCTGACATACTTCTTTTTATTCCCATTTGATTTTCTCCAGAGGTCTACCATATCTAACTTTTCTGAAATTCTATTCACCTTCTTAACTTCTTTCTTGTTTATTTTGTAGTTGGATTTATCTAGTTCAGAGAGGGGGAGGTTGAGGTCTCACACTGGTATAGTTTTGCTGTCTCTTTCTATAGCTCCCTTAACTTCTCCTCTAAGAGTTTGGATGCTATACCTCTTGGTGAATATATGTTTAGTAAAGATATTACTTCATTGTCTATGGTGCCTTTCAGCAAGATGTAGTTTCCTTTCTTATCTCTTTTAATTAGAGCTGTTTTTGCTTTTGCTTTGTCTGAGATCGATTACTGCCCCTGCTTTTTTTTTTACTTCAGCTGAAGCATAATATATTCTACTCCAGTCTTTTACCTTTACTCTGTGTGTATCCCTCTGTTTCAAATGTGATTCTTGTAAACAACATATTGTAGGATTATGATTTTTAATCCATTCTGTTATCTGCTTCCGTTTCATGGGAGAGTTCATCCTATTCACATTCACAGTTATGATTGCTATCTGTGTCTTTCTCTCCATCTTATTTCCCTCTGTTTATGCTTTTCTTTCTCCTTTCTTCTTTTCCCTCCTCACTAGAGTTTTGCTTTTGACCACCACCTCCCTCAATCTACCCTCCCTTCTGTCAGCCCTCTCCCTTTTCTTTCCCTTTTCCCTTACTACTTCTTCCCTCCCTTCTATCCACCCCTTCCCTTTTCTTTCCCCTTTCCCCTCCTGTTGCCTATAGGGCAAGTTAGATTTCTATATCTAACAGTATGTTGTTCCCTCCTTGAGCCAAATCCAATGAAAGTAAGTTTCAAACAATGCTCATCTCCCTCCCTTCTTTCTCTCTACTGTAATTTGTCTTGGTGCTTCTTCATGTGATGTAATTTATCCTTTTCTACCTCCTCCTTTCCTCTTCTCCCATTACAATCTCTTTTTATCACTTACTTAGGTTTTTTTTTTATCACTACATCAAAGCCAACTTATACCCACCCCTCTGTCTATGTATATCCTCCCTCTGTCTATGTATATCCCTTCTCAATGTCATAATAAAGATACACTTCCCAAGAGTTACAAGTATCATCTTCCCATGTAGGCATGTAAACAGTTTGCCCTTATTGCATAACCTGTAGTTTATTTTGTTTGTTTAACTTTTTATCCCTTCTTGAGTCTTGTGTTTGAAGATCAAATTTTCCATTGAGCTCTGGTCTTTACATCAGGAAGGAGTGGAAGTCTCCAATTTCACTGAATATCCATCTACTCCCCTGAAAGATTATGCTCAGTTTTGCTGGGTACTTGATCCTTAGTTGTAATCCAAGCTCTTTTGCCTTATAGAATATCATATTCCAAGCCTCTCATTCTTTTTTATTTTTAAAATTTTTTTATTTAATTTATTTAATATATTTAGTTTTCAGCATTGATTTTCACAAGAATTTGAATTACAAATTTTCTCCCCATTTCTACCCTCCCGCCCACTAGAGGATGGCATATATTCTGGTTGCCCCGTTCTCCACTCAGCCCTCCCTTCTGTCACCCCACTCACCTCTCATCCCCCTTTCTCTTCTCTTGTACGGCAAGATAATTTTCTACGCCCCATTGCCTGTGTATCTTATTTCTTAGTTGCATGCAAAAACTTTTTTTTTGTTTTTGAACATCTGTTTTTAAAACTTTGAGTTCCAAATTCTCTCACCTCTTCCCTCCCC
>CM053623.1:266008651-266061372 GCA_028646595.1 Phalanger gymnotis | reverse complement strand
GTTTTCTCGCATCCTTCTCATTTCTCTTCCCAATTTTTCCTCCACTTCTCTAACTTGCTTTTCCAACTCCTTTTTGAGCTCTTCCATGGCCTGAGACCAGTTCATATTTTTCTTGGAGGCTTTTGTTGTAGGCTCTTTGACTTTGTTGATTTCTTCTGGCTGTATGTTTTGGTCTTCTTTGTCACCAAAGAAAGATTCCAAAGTCTGAGACTGAATCTGGGTGTGTTTTCACTGCCTGGCCATGTTCCCAGCCAACTTACCTGACCCTTGAGTTTTTCAGCAGGGTATGACTGCTTGTAGAGTAAAGAGTACTTTGTTCCAAGCTTGAGGGGATGCGCTGTTGATTTCAGAGCTATTTCTATACAGCCAGCTCTGCCACACCAGCACTCCTCCTTCCCCAACTGGGAGTTGAGGTAAATCTTAAGCACGCTCTGCACTCCTGCTCTGATCTGCCACTTAATTCCTCCCACCAGGTAGGCCTGTGGCCAGAAGCAACTGCAGCTGTAGTTCTGTAGTTGCACCACCCCTGCTCCCCTGGGGCCGTGGCTGAACCACAAACTCTGTGCCCTGCAGCTTTTCCTACTAACCTAGTCTATTGTCTTTGGTGCTTGTGGGTTGAGAAGTCTGGTGACTGCCACAGCTCACTGATTCAGGGCACTAGATCCTGTTTCGCCCAGCTCCTGGTCTGGTGGGTCCTGCCGCCACCCACACAGGGCTCCGCTTCCCTCCCGGCTCCCCTTCTCTCCGCTCTGTGCGTGATAGACCTCATCTAGTGACCATCCAGGCTGTTCTGGGCTGGAGTCCTGCTTCCCTCTGCTATTTTGTGGATTCTGCAGTTCCAGAATTTGTTTAGAGCCATTTTTATAGGTTTTTGGAGGGACTTGGCAGGGAGCTCAGCCAAGTCCCTGCTTTCTAGCCGCCATCTTGGCTCCACCTCCCCCCCTCCCATTCTTTTAATGTAGAAACTGCAAAGTCCTGCACAAATAATCCTGACAGTGGTTCCATGTTATTTGAATTGTTTCTTTCTGGCTGCTTGCAGTATTTTCTCCTTGACCTGATAATTCTAGAATTTGGCTACAATATTCCTCGGCATTTTCATTTTGGAATCTCTTTCAGGAGGTGACCAGTGGATTCTTTTGATGAGTATTTTACCTTCTAGTTGTAAGACCTCAGTGCCCTGGCAGTTTTCCTTGATGATTTCTTGAAAGATGCTGTCCTGGCTCTTTTTCTGATCGTGGCTTTTAGGTAGACCAATAATTCTTAAATTATCTCTTCTGGATCTGTTTTCCAGGTCGCTTATTTTTCCAGTGAGATATTTTATGTTTTTTCTCTATTTTTTCATTCCTTTGATTTTGTTTGATTGATTCTTAATGCCTCATAGAGTCATTAGCTTCCACTTGCCCAATTCTAATTTTTAAGAAATTGTTATCTTCAGTTAGTTTTTGTATCTCCTTTTCCATTTGGCCAATCCTACTTTTTAAGGGATTATTTTCTTCAGTATGCTTTTTTTTTTTCATTTTGTCAATTTTATTTTTAAGCAATTGTTCAGTTTTTCTTCTACCTCTCCTATTTGACTTTTAATATCCTTCTTGAGCTCTTCCAAGAAGTCTTTTTGGGCTTGAGATCAGTTCATATTTCTCTTTGAAATTTTGTATGTGAGTATATTGAAAATATCCTCTCCTGAATTTATGTTTTGATCTTCTTTTTCACCATAATAATTCTGTATGGTCATTGTTTTTCTTTGTTGCTTTTTGCTCATGGTGTTTGCCTTTTTCCTGGCTTTTAAAGTTGATCTCTGCTTCTGGGGCACAGGGGACACTGTCCCAAGCTTCTTGTGCTGGGGGCTAGAGCCTGGTTACTGGCTTTGTGTGCCGGGGCCTCAGATACTGGCAACTGGAGGCTGTAGGGATCTGGTAGCTTACCTGGTGCTGAGCTAAAGCTGGTGGTGGTGGCTAGTGTGAGCCATGGGCAGTAGAGTTTTTCTGTATTTCCCTGGGGTTACACTGAAATTTTGGGGGTAGGGGTGGGTGGTCTGGCCATGCTTGTGGATGGTTATTTGCACTGGCATCTGCTGATTTTCCTGGCTGTGCCAAGGCACACAGGGGGCTCTGCTGTTGGCACTTAACTTGCTCCACCACCCTGGGCTCAGGATCTTGCACTGATTTACTGAGGTAGGGCTTGCCACTGGCTTGCTGGGGATGCCTCCCATCCTGTATTGGCCCCCTTCAGCCACAGTAAGAGGGACTTTTCCCATTAATCCTCCTAGCCTCCTGAGCTAAAAGTTTCCTGCTTCCCATCTTTCTACTGGCTCCACTGTTCCAGGATTTTTACTGGGTTGGTATTTTCTGGGTTTTTGAAGGTCAGTAAGGGAGGGTAAGAGTGATTTGCTGCTTACTCTACCATCTTGGCTCCCAGAAGTCCAACACCTGAATTATCAATCAGCCATTTCTAGTCCCTGGAGTCCTCTGAGTATACTCACGTCCATGTGCGCAGCAAACCCTGCAGCTTTGCAACTGAGAATTATTTAATTAAATTTCCTCCCTCAGACCAAGGAAATGAAAAACAGTGTCTTTTAGGCTTTTAGTATAGGATGCTAATCTAATTTAAAGAGAGTTGTTGAATGTATCTGTGCTATTTATTTGTTTGTTTTTTAATCAGTATAAACAGTTTCAGTTTTTTTTTTGTTTGAATTTTCAGTGCAACCTTGTGTTCAGCACTGTCCAGTCTAAGTGATTCCTTTTTCAGGGAGGTACAAAATAAAGTTAGTCTGCTTCAAGTATGTAATTGATTTCTTAAAAGATGTTTTACAGTCTCAGAGATGGTTAAATCATAATAGTCACTAGGCATCTGCTGAGTACTGTAGTTATTACCATTTCAAATGAAGTAGAGCTCATGGAATTTAGAGTCAAATGAAGAAAATAAACACATGTATATGTGTATAGGTGTACATATATGCACATATATACACATACACATATACATATACACACATATGTACATATTTTGTATGTGTGTGTATCATGAGTCTGGGAGAAAAAAATCCTGTGAAATTAAAAAGACTAAATCTGTATGACTAACTACAACTATGCAGAGAAGTATACAATTATTTGGGGAGGCTGAACAATGAATTATATGTGGTAGTGGAAACTCTTTTCTTGGAGACATGTACTATCTTAGCATGTTGATCAAAAAACCAGAACGGTCTCCTCACTCATATTCCTACTGATTTCAGTGCCTAGCCCATAGTAGGCTGTTATCTTGCCTTGGTTTGCCTTGCCTTGCCTTTGGCCCTCAAGCACCTACAATGCCTGGGGTGGGGAGTGGGTCTTTTGTGACCAAAGATTGTTGAACTGAGCATAAGGGTTTCAGACCTGGGATGTGGGGGAGAGAGGAATGGCATTCTGAAGGGAATCCTGAGCTACTGGGGAATCAGATCAGGATATATGTCTTTTTTGACTTCTATATTAATGTCCATGTGAGATAAAAATTACACAATATCAGAGAAAACCGTCAACATTGAAATTGGTACTGATATTCACCTCTAGAGAACTGAGAAAGCAAGAAGATACTCACTTAAGGTAACCGCTTCATATTTCTGCCTAATTTCCCTTCAGCACAGTGATGATTATATCCATTATTAAATGTATCATGGTCACTTTGTGATAAGTTTTATTTGATTACAAAACAAAATGTTGTTATTGCTTTCTTAGCCTTTGTAATTTGATGTTCAGGTGATATGATTGCTCACAACTTAAAATGAATTAGAACATTGGGCCACCATTACTGCTACACAACCTCGAAAGCAAGAGACATCTTCATTTCATGAATAAGAAAACTGAAGTCCAGTATGGAGTCTGAATACAAATTGAAGCACACCGTTTTCTTTTTTTGTTTTATGTTTTTCTTTCTCATGTTTACTCCCATTCATTCTAATTCTTCTATACAACATGACTAATGTGAAAATATGTTTAATAGGAATGTATATGTAGAGCCTATATCAGATTGCATGCCATCCTGGGGAGGGGGAAGGAAGAGAAGGGGAGAAAATTTAAAACTTGAAGTGAATATTGAAAACTAAAAATAAATAAATTAACTTTTTAAAAAAAAAGAAAACTGAAGTCCAGAGACAGTCGGTGGTTTGCCCATAATCATAGCTAGTAGCAAGCCATAAAGCCAAGTCTAACACTATCCATCATGTTGCCTTTTCATATGTCTTAGGTGTTATTGCTTACTGGTGGAGGAAAATATGTGAGAAACACATAAATATTGCTTAAGTATAGGGGAGAGCCTTCTTCAATGAGAGATGACATGGGAGTTGACCACTTGACCTCTCGAGTTTAGTTTCATCAGCGCAATAAGGAATTAGATTATTTCTAAAGTCCCTTCAAGGTGTAAATGTCAGTGATTCTATTCATTCTCTTCCAGCACACTGACCTCCTATTCCAGACAGCTAGCTCTACTCATTGCTTGCTTTGTCCCAAGTTGCACAGGTTGGAGATAAGGGAATGGAAAGAATAGATGAGATAAGTAGTTCATCTCTATGGAAAAAAATAAAGCAAAACCTTGTGACAGTTCAGAGATAAAATGAAAAAAAAATAGATATGATTTCAGAAGCTTTCATAGGAAAAAATATTTTCCTTGACAGGATATTGTAAAATGCACCAGGTGCTGTTAAACAGAGCCAAGTCCTAGTACACAGATTAAAGGCTCAATAAATATTGGTTGATTTGATCATCGGTCTGCTAATTGAAGCAGCAGAAGAATTCAGACTAGATATTTGTGCCAAAATTCACAAATGGGTATGCTAGCAAATGATGCTTCATTTTATAGACGAGCATCTGACACTATTACATTCTTCAAACAGATGAATGGAAACCATAGATTTTTTGGCAACCAAAGAAAGAATTCAGGCTAGTGACAGAGAAAGTTTAACTTATAGATGTTTAGGAAGCAGTGCAGTGAGTTTAAATTCTGGAACCTCCAGCAAAAATGTCATGAAGGACCTTTTGTTAATGGCAAAATGAGCAGCTCTCTCGTAGAGATCTCATCACCCCTCAATGGCCTCTCCTACTAGGCAACATGACTGGTAACTTCTCTCTGGTGTAGGATCTGGAGGGGTCTTTGTTAATAGGAATAATACTAAAAGCACATTGGATAGATTGCTGGGTCTGGAGTCAGGAAGACTTCTTTTCCTGAGTTTGAATCTGGCTTCAGATACCTACTAGCCATGCGATCCTGGGCAAGTCACTTACTGTTTGCCTCAGTTTCCTCATTTATAAAATGAACTGGAGAAGGAAATGGAAAACCACTCTAGCATCTTTGCCAAGAAAACTCCAAAAGGGGTCACGAAGAGTTGGACACAACTGAAAAATGACAACAGCAAGAAGCTCAGAGGAAATGATAGGTCATATTTATATAGTACCTTTATAGTCTGGCCCTATCTCACATTTCCAGTGTTGGTCATATTCTATTCTGGTCATTTACTCTGGTTCAGTCATCCTGGCCTGCTTGCTGTTCCTCACATACAACACTCCATTTTCCCTCTCCAGCCTGTGCATTGGCTATCCTCCCACACCTGGGATGTTCTTGCTCTTCACCTCTGTCTCTAGGAATTGCTGGTTTTCTTCAAGAGACACATTTTCTGGTCTCCCCAGTGGCTAGTACCTTCTCAAAAAGGTTACCTTATATGTTGGATTTATTGACTCAGAGTGAGTGTGAATAGCAATTGTTTCTGTTCTGGCCAGAAACTCGGAAGGTCTTCTTCCAAATTGATTTTTTTGGATTAGGTAAAAGGGGCCATATTTGCTTCATTTCTTACCTATCCTCAATCATGGAATGGTTTTTGCCTTGAACCAAGGCCTGCGAAAGACCTTAGCTTAAAAAGGCCAAGGTCTTCCACTGCTGCCAGGACCATCTTCAGTCATCCTGATATATGTCTTGCCACTGGACCCTGATGACTCTGGAGGAGAGAATGAGGCTGATGACTTTGCACAGCTCTGCCTCACTTAAATTCATTTCACTTGCAAGTCAAGACATCAACCTACTTATGTCATCGGTCCTCTTCAATAATGAAGGACAAACAGGGGCAGAGCCAAGATGGCAGAGTAAAAGCAGGGACTTGTTAGAGCTCTCTCCCAAACCCCTCCAAATACCTGTAAAAAATAACTAAACAAATTCTAGAGCAGCAGAACCCACAAAAAGACAGAATGAAACAAATCTCCAGCACAACACAACCTGGAAGGATGACAGGAAAGGTTTCTTGTACTAGACTGAAAGAAGAGTACAGTCCAGCGCAGGCTGTGCCAGCACACATGGGGCCCTAGCAAACCTGGAGCAGGCCTCAAGGGACTGAATCACTGGCAGCTCTGGCGGTTTCCATACTTCTCAACCCACAAATGCCAAAGACAACTTAGAAGGTCAGTAAGAAAGGGCTGCTGGGCTTAGACGAGAGAAAAGTGCAGTCCAGCCCTGGCCCCAATACAGCCTCAGTCCCCAGCAAATGAGGGGCAGGCCTTAGGAGTGACTGAATCAGTAGTGGTGGCAGTGGCTGTTTCCAGAGCTCTCAGCCCACAGATGGCAAGGGGGTCAAATAACTTGTCAGAATGGAGATTACAGGGGTCTCTTTGCTGGCACTGAAGCAGGACTTTGTTGCTTTGCCCATATTTGGTTTTGGGTCACAGTCCTGGGTGGCAGTCCTGAGACAAGGAAGAGCACTGGCATAGCAGAGCTTGTTGCAGCAGTGGAGAGGGAGCCCTCCTCACAGTTCCAGGGCAGAAAAGAGTGCCTGTGGTCACTCGCAGACCAGAGCACAGGGCAGGAGAGGAGTAAACACCTCTCCTTTGATCATACTAGCTTGGATGAACTGAAAACTTACATGTCCCTAGAAGCATCTCTGAAAACAACTGCACAAAATGTAGCTTGGAATAGTACAACCTCCATACTGGAAGCAGAGCCCTACCTTAACGAAAAGTTAAAAAGTCAAGAAATAGGCTGGAAAAATAAGCAAACTATGGCAAAAAACTCAGGCTATAGAATCTTATTTTGGTGACAGAATATCAAAATATACAACCAGAAGAAGACAACAAAGTCAAACTTCTTACATCTTAAGCCTCCAAGAAGGACATGAATTGGCCTCAGGCCATGGAAGAACTCAAAAAGGATTTTGAAAATTAAGTAAGAGAAGTAGAGGAAAAATTGGGAAGAGAAATGAGAGTGATGCAAGAAAATCATGAAAAATAAGTCAACATCTTGCTAAAGGAGACTCAAAAAAATACTGAAGAAAAGAACACCTTAAAAAATAGACTAGACCAAATGGCAAAAGAGCTCCAAAAAGCCAATGAGGAGAAGAATGCCTTAAAAAGCAGAATTGGCCACATGGATAAGGAGGTCCAAAAGACTACTGAAGAAAATAATTCCTGACATAGAAGAACATAAAGCATTCTCGAGAAAAAAATCTTATCCTACGGGAAAGCAGGGGGGGAAGGGGATAAGAGAATGTAGGGTGATAGAAAGGAGGGTAAATAGGAGGAGGGAGTAATCAGAAGCAAAGACTTTTGAGGAGGGACAGGGTGAAAGGAAACAACATAACTATCATGGAAGTGTTTTGCATGAGTACACATGTGCAACCAATATCGAATTATTTGCCTTCTCAGTGAGGGTGGGTTGGGAGGGAGGAAGGTGAGAATTGGAACTCAAAAGTATAAAAACAAATGTTAAAATTGTTTTTAGAGGAGGATCCAAGATGGCGGAGTGAAACCAGTGACTTACTGGAGCTCTCTTACAAATTCTGTCAGGTACCCCTAAAAAAGTGAACCTGACTATATCTGAGATAGGTAGAGGCCACTAAAAGACAGTACGGCAGATTTCCAGCCAAGGAGAGTCCACAAGGTTGATGGGATAGATCTGTGGGCTGGGAGAGTGCCAGGCACATGGAACTGCACCCAACCACACCACCTGACTACATCAGAGCAGAAGTAGCATTGGAACACAGCCAGCAGACCAGGCTGGGAGAGCACTGGGTGAGTGGCACTAGACCATACTGGAGTGGGAGCAGGAGCAGACCTGGGGCTGAATTGCTGAATTGCCAGCTGTGGTGGCAAACCCAGGCTCTTTGCCACAGGACGGGAGTCTGTCAGAGGTAAGTGAGACAGCAGCATAGAGCCTGTGGCTGTGGCAGCAACTTCCTGAGGCTTTCAACCTACAGTCTAAAGGTTTGAAATTTGTCTTCTTGAACTTCTGGGAGTCATGATGACCGAGTAAAATGGCTCTCATCCCTCCCTTCCTCACCCAGAGAATATTGCCCTGGGAAAAACTCTGGAATAGAGGAACCAGAAATGGGGGTTTAGCACTCATTTAGCTCAGGAGACTAGGGAGACAGGCCCCTCCTGTGGTGGTGGAAGGAGACTAGTGCAGGAAGGGAGACTTCCCAGCAGGCCCCACCTCAGCAGACCGGTGGGAGTTCCTGAACCCCGGGGGATGGGGGTGGGGTGGACCCGGCAAGCTTCAACACCAGGATCCCAGACGTGCCTTCGCACAGCCAGGGGGAATTGGCAGACACCAGTGCAGACAACAGCTGAGACCACCCATGCTATAGCACAGCCCTGGGGGAAGAAGAGATTTCCAGCAGCCAGACCACCATCCACCACACCTCACACTGTGAGCTTCAGTGTAATCCTGGGGAAACTAAAAAAGACATCACCTGGCTTTGACCCCGGCACATACCAGCCCTCTCCAGCTCAGCACCAGTTGAGCAGCAGCATTTATTGCCTCTAGCTGACAAAACCAGAGGCCACAGCACACAAAGCCAGTAATCAGGCTCTCAGTTCCCAGCACAAGAAGCTTGGAACAGAGCCCCCTGTGCCCCAGAATCCACTTAATCAGAGATCCACTTAAAACCCAGGAAAAAGGTGACCACCATGAAAAGAAGCAAGCTGGAAAAGTAAAAAGTCCATTGAATCATATTATGGGGACAGAGAAGATCAAAATATGAATTCAGAAGAAGGCAGCATTGACACTATACCAACATCTGAAACCTCAAAAGGGAACATGAACTGGTCTCAAGCCTGAAAAGCATTCATGGAGGAGCTCAAGGAGGATTTAAAAAACAAAATTAGAGAGGTAGAAGAAAAAATGGAAAAAAAAAATTCACTGATGAGAAACAAATCTTTAAAAAGTAAAATTGGCAAAATGGTTAAGGAAGTGCAGAACCTAATTGGAGAAAATGACTCCATGAAAAGTAAAATTAACCAAATGGAAAAAGAAGTACAGAAGCTAAATGAAGAAAACAATTCATTAAAAATTAGAATTGGGCAAGTAGAAGCTAATGAATCTATGAGGCATCAAGAATCAGTCAAACAAAATCTAAAGAATGAAAAAATAGAAGAAAATGTAAAATATCTCATCAGAAAAAACAACTGACCTGGAAAATAGATCCAAGAGAGATTATCTAAGAATTCTTCCAGAAAGCCATGATGAAAAAAAAAGAGCCTGGACAGCATCTTCCAAGAAATCATTAAGGAAAACTGCATCGAAGTCCTAGAAACAGAGGGTAAAATAGTCGTCGAAAGAATCCACTGATCACCCCCTAAAAGAGATCCCAAATTGAAAACTCCAAGGAATATTGTAGCCAAATTCCAGAGTAATCAAGTCATAGAGAAAATATTGTAAGCAGCCAAAAAGAAATAATTCAAATATCATGGAACCACTGTCAGGATTATTTATGCAGGACCTTGCAGCTTCTACATTAAAAGAATGGGAGACTTGGAACATGATATTCTGTAAGGCAAAGGAGCTTGGACTACAACCAAGGATCAACTACCCAGCAAAATTGAGCATAATATTTCAGGCAAGGAGATAGACATTCAATGAAATAAGGGAATTCCAGACCTCCCTGATGAAAAGGCCAAAGCTCAATGGAAAATTTGATCTTCAAATACAAAACTCAAGAGAGACATAAAAAGGTAAATAGGGAGGAAAAAAACCTTGTTATTCAATAATGACAAATTCTTTACATCTTTAAATAGGATTATATTGATTTATACATGTTATATTTATGTTAATCTTGAGAGTGGTATAGTTATTATGACAATCAAAAGGGATATACATAGACAGAGGATATGAGTAAAAATTAATTGATGTGATGAGTAAAAAAAACATTATTAAGGGGTACAAAGGGATTGTTCTAGAAGAAGAGATATGGAGGAGGTAGAACAGGGTAAACTACATCACATGAAGAGGCACAAAAACATTATAGTAGAGGGAAAGAAAGGAGAGAGAAGAGCAATGGTTGAGCTTTACTCTCATTGGATTTAGTTCAAGGAGGGAATAACATAATCTGATAAGTATAGAAATCGAACTTGTCCTACAGGCAATATGAGGGGAAAAGGGAAAGAAAAGGAGGGAGGTGGTTAGAAGGGAGGGAAGAAGTAGTAAGGGGAAAAGGGTAAGATAAGGGGGGGGCTGAAAGAGAGGGGAATATGGAGGGATGTGGTGGTCAAAAGCAAAACTCTTTTGAGAGGGGGAAGGGACAAGGGAGAAATAAAAACATAAACGGGGGGAAATAGGATGGAAAAAAAGATGCAGATAGTAATCATAACTGCGAATGTGAATAGGATGAACTCTCCCATAAAACAGGGGCTGATAGCAGAATGGATTAAAATCCATAATCCTAAAAAAAATTTAAAAATAAAAAAATTAAAAATTTAAAAAATTTGAAAACCCATAATCCTACAATATGTTGTTTACAAGAAACACATTTGAACCAGGGGGATACACACAGGGTACAGGTGGAGTAGACTATATTATGCTTCAGCTGAAGTTAAAAAAAAAGCAGGGGTAGCAATCCTAATCTCAAACAAAACAAAAGCAAAGATAGATTTAATTAAAAGACAAAAGGAAGGAAACTTTATCCTGCTAAAAGGCACCATAGACAATCAAGTAATATTATTACTTAACATATATGCACCAAATGGTGTAGCATACAGA
Source organism: Phalanger gymnotis (assembly GCA_028646595.1). Classification (NCBI taxonomy): domain Eukaryota; kingdom Metazoa; phylum Chordata; class Mammalia; order Diprotodontia; family Phalangeridae; genus Phalanger; species Phalanger gymnotis. Next base: position 266,050,389 of record CM053623.1, on the reverse strand, counting down.
TTCTTAGAGAAGAAGTTAAAGGAGTTATAGAAAGAAATAGACAGCCAAACTATACTAGTGGGGAACCTCAACCACCCCTCTCTGAACTTGATAAATCTGACCTCAAAATAAACAAAAAAGAAGTTAAGGAGGTGAATAGAATTTTAGAAAAGGAAGATATGATAGACATCTGGAGAAAACTGAATGGAGATAGAAAGGAATATACCTTTTTCTCAGTAGTAAATGGCACATACACAAAATTGACCATGTACTAGAGCATAAAAACCTCTCAATCCAGTGTAGAAAGGCAGAAATATTCAACGCATCCTTTTCAGATCATGATGCAATTAAACGTATTAGTAATAAAGGACCATGGAAAGATAAACTAAAAATAATTGGAAACTAGATAACCTAATCCTAAAGAATGAGTGGGTCAAAGAACAAATCATAGAAACAATTAATAACTTCATTCAAGAGAATGACAATAATAGGACAACATACCAAAACTTATGAGATGCAACAAAAGCAGTTCTTAGGGGAAATTTTATATCTCTAAATGAATGCTTACATGAATAAAATAGATAAAAAGGTGATCAATGAATTGGGCATGCAACTGAAAAACCTAGAAAAAGAGCAAATTGAAAATCCTCAATTAAATACCAAATTAGACATACTGAAAACCAAAGAACAGATTAATAAAATTGAAACCTAGAAAACTATTGAACTAATAAATAAAACTAAGAGCTGGTTTTATGAAAAACAATTGATAAAATTGATAAACCTTTGGTCAATTTGATTAAAAAAAAAGAAGAAAACCAAATTACCAGCATCAAAAATGGAAAGGGTGAATTCACCTCAAATGAAGAAGAAATTAAAACAATAATTAGGAATTATTTTGCCCAATTGTATGCTCATGAATTTGATAATTTTAGGGAAATGGCCCAGATTAACAGAAGAGGAAGTAAAGTACTTAAATAACCCCATCTCAGAAAAAAAGAAATTGACTAAGCCATCAATGAACTCTCTAAGAAAAATTCTCCAGGGCCAGATGGATTTACAAGTGAATTCTATCACACATTTAATGAACAATTAATTCCAATACTTTGTAGACTATTTGGGAAAATAGGAGAAGAAGGAGTCCTACTAAATTCTTTTTATGACACAAATATGGTACTAATTCCTAAACCAGGAAGGGCCAAAACAGAGAAAGAAAATTATAGACCAGTTTCCCTAATGAATATAGATGCAAAATTTTAAACAAAATATTAGCAAAAAGATTACAGCAACTTATTATGAGAATAATACAGTATGGCCAGGTAGGACTTATTCCAGGAATGTAAGTCTGGTTCAATATTGGGAAAGCTATCAGTATAATAGATAGTTTCAACAACAAAACTAGCAGAAACCATATGATTATCTTAATATAAGCAGAAAAAGCTTTTAATAAAATACAACACCCATTCCTATTAAAAACACTAGAAAGCATAGGAATAAATGGAGTCTTCCTTAAAATGATAGGAAGCATCTACCTAAAACCATCAGCAAGCATTTTATGTAATGGGGATGAGCTAGATGCATTTCCAATAAGATCAGGGGTGAAACAAGGATTTCCATTATCACCTCTATTATTCAATTTGGTAGTAGAAATGTTAGCTTTAGCAGTAAGAGAAGAAAAATAAATTGAAGAAATTTGAATTGGCAAAGAAAAAACTAAGTTATCACTCTTTGCAGATGTTATGATGGTATACTTAGAGAATCCTAGAGAATCAAGTGAAAAACTACTTGAAATAGTAAATAATTTTAGCAAAGTTGCAGGATATAAAATAAACCCACATAAATCTGTGGCATTCTTATATATTACAAACAAAGCCCAACAGCAAGAGATGGAAAGAGAGATTCCCTTTAAAGTTACTGTAGACACTATAAAATATTTGAGAGTCTACCTGATGAGACAAATCGAGGAGCTATGTGAACACAATTACAAAATACTAATCTAAATCAGATCTAAATAAATGGAAAAACATCAGTTGCTCATTGTTAAGCCAAGCTAATAAAATAAAAATTACAATTTTACCTAAATTAATTTACTTATTTAGTGCCATACCAACCAAACTACCAAAAAGTTATTTCATAGAGCTAGATAAAATACTAAAACAAATTCATCTGGAAGAACAAAAGATCCAGAATATCAAGGGAATTAATGAAAAGAAATGCTAGGGAAGAAGGCCTAGCCATACTAGATATTAAACTGTATTATAAAGCAGCAATCATCTAAGAAATCATCAATCAGCTAAGAAACAGAGTGGTGGATCAGTGGAATAGGTTAGATACACAAAATGCAGTAGTTAATGAATACAGTAATCTACTGTTTGAAAAATCCAAAGAGTCCAGCTTCTGGGATAAGAACTCACCATTTCACAAAAATTGCAGGGAAAACTGGAAAATAGTATGGCAGAAATTGGGCATAGATCAATATCTTACTCTGTATACCAAAATAAAGTCAGATGGGTTCACATTTAGATATAAAGGCTAATACCCTAAGCAGTTTGGGAGAGAAGGGAATAGTTTACCTGTCAGACTTATGGATAAGGGATGAATTTATGACTAAACAAGAGATATAGAGCATTATGAAATGCAAAATGAATAATTTTGATTATATTATATTGAAAAGCTTTTGTACAAACAAAGCCAGTGGACCAAGATTAGGAGGACAGCAGAAAATTGGGAAAGAATTTTTACAACCAGTGTCTCTGACAAAGGCCTCATCTCTAAAATATACAGCGTACTGAGTCAAATTTATAAGACTACAAGTATTTCTCCAATTGATAAATGGTCAAAGAATATGAACAGGTAGTTTTCAGAGAAAGAAATTAAAGATATTTATAGTCATATGAAAAAATGCTCTAAATCTTTATTGATTAAAGAAATATAAATCGAAACAACTCTTAGATGCCACATCTCTTCTGTCAGATTAGCTAACATGTCAAAACAAGGGAAAATTGGAACACTATTGCATTATTGGTGGAGTTATGAACTGATCTAACCATTCTGGACAGCAATTTGGAACTGTACCCAAAGGGCTATAAAAATGTGCAATACCCTCTGACCCAGCAATACCACTTCTAGGGCTATATCCCAAAGACTTCACACAAGGGGCAAAAGGACTCATATGTACAAAAATATTTATAGCACTCTTTTTGTGGTGGCAAAGAATTAGAAATCAAGGGGTTGCCCATCAATTGGAGAATGGCTAAACAAACTGTGGTATATGAATGTAATGGAATACTGTTGTGCTATAAGAAATGAGGAGCAGATGGACTTCATAAGAACCTGGAGAAACTTATATGATCTGATGATGAGTTAAGGGAGCAGAACCAGGAGAACATTGTATACAACCGACAGACACATTGCTTCTGTGATGACTAACTTTGATAGACTTGGCTCTTCTCAATAATGCAAGGTTCTAAGACAAATCCATGATGGAAGAAGCTATCCACATCCAGAGAAAGAATTGTGAGTCTGAATGCAGATTGAAGCAAATTACTTGCTCTCTTTTTTAAAATTTGATTTGATTTGATTCTTGGTTTTGTTTCATCTTTCTCATGGTTCATTTTCATTGGTTATAATTCTTCTTTACAACTTGATTATTGGGAATATAAGTTTAATGGGAAGGTATATGTAGAACCTATATCAGATCACATGCTGTCTTGGGTGAGGAGGGAGGGAGAAAATTTGGAACTCAAAAACTTGTGGAACTGAGTGTTGTAAACAAAAAAAATTTAACTTTAAAAAAATTGTTTTTACATGTAACTGGGACATAAGGTACACAGGCAATGGGGTATAGAAATCTGTCTTTCCCTATAGGGAAATGTTTCAACAATCCGGCTAGCTGCTTCTGTGGGGGTGAAAGATCCACCCACAGCCAGCACCCAGAAAGCTGCCAACAGCACAGGTTCTTTTGATCTGCTTAACTAAGGAAAGCAAGGTGAAGGGGTTGACAAGCTTACTTTAATTCAGCATACAAATATCATCCACTTAGCTCAGGTGAAAAAGACCAGCACACTGAACTTCAGAACAAAATACAAACAAATTACAAACATGGACAGACAGACCTTGTCTGATTCAAATCCCAATACATCATTATTTTCAAAATCATTATTTTCCACTACCCTTCCCTGATTCCATAAAATGACCAGGTAAACTACTCCTCCTCCTATTGAGTAGCCTGTAATGCAGCTGAAAGATCAGCAGCCCACTGTCATTAATTACTCTACTTTCCTCTCAACATTTGCACCCTTGAAGAATCTATACTTGATTCGACCCAGCCCAGTTGGTCCCCTCTTTTGCTGGACATCCCTGCAGCACTGCCAGGCTCTGCATGTATTATAGTCATTTTCACTCATTTATACTTAGGTGTAATATCAATTAAGTTGGGATTTTTTTTTTACTGTTTTAGAATGATATTAAGTGTCTTAGATTATCTGTTAAATTATTACCATGGGGGCAGCTAGGTGGTGCAGTGAATAGAGCACCAGCCCTGGGGTCAGGAGGACCTGAATTCAAATCCGGCCTCAGACATTTGCAACACTTACTAGTTGTGTGACCTTGGGCAAGCCACTTAACCCCAATTGCCTTGCCTTCCCCCCTCCAAAAAAGAAAAGAAATCATTACTGTGAAAAACCAACATATTTTATAAACTCTAAAGCATAAAGTATATATAAGCCATCATCTTTATTACTTTTATGATAAGCTGTTTATTCTGTTTTAAACTCCTCAAGGGGAAGCAGTAATTAAATTTTGTATTTCTTTTTTATTTCTCAATTCCCATCCCCCACCATACATTCTGTATTGCAGAACATGGCATTCATTCAAACAAATTAGAAACTGATTCTATTCTTATAGGGCACAAATTAGGTAAAGATATGAATCAGAATTACAAATGTACATCATTCTAATCTCAATATTGTCATTGTATTTGTGTGTGTGTGTGTGTGTGTGTGTGTATAAAATAGCTGGTTACAAAGAGAGAGAGAGTGTAGCTCCTACTCCAAACATGTACACATACATTTAAAGAGGGCAGAGGGCTCAGGATACAGGTTACCAGCCTTTCATTTAATAGTATTTTTTTTTCCAAGTACAGGTAAAGACAATTTTCAACATTTATTTTTTGAAAGATTTTGAATTCCATATTTTTCTCCCACCTCTCCTCAAGATGGCAATCTGATATAGGTTATACATGTGCAATCATATAAAACATATTTCCACATTAGTCATATTGTGAAAGAAGAAATAGAACAAAAGAATAAAATACATAAACACCCCCAAGAAGTGAAAATAGTAGCTTTGATCTGCATTCAGACTCCATAATTCTTTCTCTGGATATGGATAGCATTTCTATCATGAATCTGTTGGAATTGTCTTGCTGAGCACAGCTAAGTCAATCATAGTTGATCATTGCAAAATATTACTGTTACTGTGTACAGTGTTTTCCTGGTTCTGTTCACTTCACTTTGCATCAGTTTCCATAAGTCTTTCCAGGTTTTTCTGAAGTCTGTCTACTCCTCATTTCTTATAGCATAATAATATCCCATTACATTCATATACCACAGCTTGCTCAGCCATTCCCTAAATGATGGGCATCCCTTCAGTTTCCAATTCTTTGCCACCACAAAAAAAAGCTGCTGTAAATATTTTTGTACCTGTAGGTACTTTTCCCCTTTTTATGCTCTTTTTGGGATATAGACACACTAGTAGGTTACCACCCTTTCGAAAATTGATTAATGTAAAGCAATTTCATTTATTACAGGGTAATTTGGGAAGTAGAGCACTAGCAGTTAAGGGGATCCAGAAAGGTTCTATGAACAAAATGAGACTTCAGCTGCATTTTGAAGAAAGAAACTCAGTGAAGCCAAGATTAGGAGGTTATGTATATATATATGTGTGTGTATATATATATATATATATATATATATATATACACATACATATATGTGTGTGTGTAAGTATATTATTATACATTTATTGTTCAGTCCTTTTTCAGTCATGCTCAACTCTTAGTGACCCCATTTAGGTTTTTCTTGGCAAAGTAGCTTGCCATTTCCTTCTCCAGCTCATTTGACGGGTGAAGAAACTGAAACAAACAGGATTAAATGACTTGCCCAGGGTCACACAGCTAGTAAGTATCTGAGGATGGATTGGAACTCAAGTCTTCCTGACTCCAGGCCCAGGCACTCTGTCCACTTCATCACCTAGCTGCCCATATTATGCATACGTACATATAGTATATATGCCTGGGGTGGGGGGAGAAAGAGACAGAGAGAGACAGAGAGACAGAGAAAGAGAGAGATCTAGGGAGAGAGCACAAAGCTGTCCTGCTTTGCTAGTCCTTCCTGATATCCCCAGCTCCTAATGCCTTTATCACCAAATTACCCTGTATCTACTCTGTACATCCCTACATGTATGCATATTTTCTGCAGATAGGATGTTACTTTCTTCAGTTCAGGCTATTTTACTTTTATTTTTACATCCCAGTGCCTAGCACAGTGCTTGGCATGTAGTAGATCCTAAGTAAATGTGTACCGAGTAATCGATTTCACAAATTCAACCATTAATCACTTTTAGTATTCCAAAAAGCTAAAAACAAAAACAAACTAATCACCCCAATGATAGGCGCTGAATAGTTTAGACAAAAGTACATCTAGGAATCTAGGGTGGAGCTTGGGGCAGCTGAGTGGCACAGTAGATAGAATGTCAGGCCTGGAGTCAGAAAGACTCACTTTCATGAGTTCAAATTTGACCCCAGACACTTACTACTGACCCTGGGCAAGTCAGTTAACCACATTTGCCTCAGTTTCCTCATCTGTCAAATGAGTTGGAGAAAGAAATGGCAAACCACTCTATTATCTTTGCCAAGAAAACCCCAAATGGGATCACTAAGAGTAGAACAGGGCTTACTCAACAACAATAACAGAAGGGGGGGGCGCAATGTGGTTATACCTGGTTCAAGGTCAGACTTTTTCTCCTACAACTGACAAGTGACCCCTCCTGTGGATGTGGAAGACAGGACAGGTAGTATAGTGACCAGAGTGAAGGACTTGAAGTGAAGACCTAGATGTGAATCCTGCCTCAGACGCTTAGTTCTGTGACCCTGGGCAAGTCACTAACCTCACTCGGCCTCAGGCACCTATCTCACCAAGTTGTTGAGGTCAAGTGAGATAACATATAAAAACAATTTGCCAGCCTTAAAGCACTATGGGAATTTTAGATGTCATCAGTATCATCATCATCATTACCATTACAATGCTATTGTCAGGGAAAGGAGATTGGACTTTATGAGGTAGAGAAGGAAGGGGAATGGGGAGACGAGTTGGTACTGAGAAACACATAAGAGACTCATCCCCCTCCCCCAAACAGTGGCATAAAGTAGACCTGGCTGTTGGACAGTTAAGACCATCATCCCCTATGCTTCTACACACAGACTTTGGCACCCATCAGGCTATGTGCTGTCTTTCTGTGAATTCTTTCCCCCTTTAAGACTGCTATTGATATTAGTTTTAAACTCATTTCAGTTGTATTACAACAGCATTTCTCCCAGGCCTACATCTTCCTAGATTGGCAGCCTTTGACAGCAAAATTGCTTTTCATTAATCAGTCTTTGGAAAGTGGCAAACTGTATCCTGAGCTCTCTGTCCCTATAAATGTGCATGTTGTGGTGGGAACCACACTCTTTCTCCCTTTCGAAATTAGCTGGGCTCATACAGATTTCCACATGTCTGATTTCACCTTCACTTCCCTTGGGTTGGAAAGTGGGAGAGAATTCCATTCTCAGAAAACTCCTGAGTCTTGAACTCAAATACAGGAATGGAGGAAAGGGTAAAGAAATGTGAGACTTAGATTTTATTGCCCTTCGTCTGGAGACGTACAGCTTAGTCTACAGAGAGACGGCAATAGTGCCTTGGATGACTTAAGCAAATGGAGTTCATAGGTCTAGTTTCTTATCCATCCATGAGCCAAGCATCAAATAGCCCATTTTCTTCCATCAGTAAATTGAGATCAGTGCTTATAATCTGTGTCGAATCTGCTATCCTTTTCAGAAGTCAAATAGATAGCAAAATAAGAACTTAGGATTTAAAGTTATAAGGTCACAGAATCAAAAGATTTGGAATAGAGGTTCTGAACCTTTTTTTTTTTGGTGCCATAGACTCCTTTGCAGTCTGATAAAGTCTATGGACTCCTCAGAATAATTTTGGTAATGCTAGAAGGACCAGAATTTAAGAATACCTGGAAGGACTAAGCTGTGTCAATTGATGTAATGCATTTTTAATCCATAAAGCAAAAAAAAATATATACATATATGTATATACATATCTGTCTATCTATGGAGAGATGAACATTTTTATTTCAAAGTAAGATTAACATAAAATTTTTGCACCAATTGATATATCCTGGCCTTCCAACGTCAGATGCATAAAATAAAATACATAGGGCTACAAGGGAAAATGATTTATTGAAATAGTTATCAAAATATTTTTTACTTTTTCACAAATAGTGAAATTGAGTCCCAGGGAGGTCAGACGGCAGGTCACATCACGGTGAGTAGAAGAGAAGGGGTTTGAGACTGGGTCTTCCGATCCCAGAGCAGTCCTCTTTCCTTGTCTTTGCCTCCTGACTTCCCTGGCTTTTGTCATAATTCAGCTCCGACCCCATGTTTCCCATGCAAACTGCTGCCCTTCCTCTGAAACTGTCTTCCATTTACATTGACTCTCTCTTATATGTACATGGTTATTTCATGTCATCGCCCCTCCCCCATCAGACTGTGAGATCCTGCAGAGCAGGGACTGTCCTTTGCCCTTCTTTGTATCCCCAGCACTTAGCCCAGTGCCTGCACATAGCACGCTTTATAAATGCGTATTGATTGACTGGCCGACGGATCCTTTCCATCATACAAAGAGGCTATTACTATGACCAACAGAATAAAGACAGGGGCAAATTAACAGTTACCTGGAGGTAAATGGGCAATGGGAAGGGGGTTCTGATGTTACCTCTGTCACTAGTTTACTGTGTAACTTTGGAGCAAGGGCCATATCCCAAGGGAGCAGAGTAACACAATAGATGTCAGACCGATTTCAGAGTAGCTGAGAGTGTGTACAAATGTGAAGATTGCTCACATGAGATTCCAGCCAACAGAAGCCCTTCTGGGCCTCAGTTGTTTTCCTGTTTCTGGGAGAATGATTAAGATAACCGTCTCAGTTCCCCTACTTGAGTTTCTCATGAGAAAAGGGCACTTTGAGACCATCTAGTACAAGATCGTAGGTCCTTAATAAAGATATATTTGTTGGTCTGGTCCAGCCGCCTCATTTGACAGACCAGGCCTAGGGAGTTTAAGTCACTTGCCTGGGGTCATAGAGATGGTAAACATCAGAGGTGGGATTTGAACTCAGATCTTTTAACCTTTCCACTACACCATGTTGCAAATCACTATATTTGTAGGGTGGGCTTTCAAAGTCTGGCTGTACTATTATGGGGGGGTGAGGGGGAATGAAATTACTTGTTATTGAATTGATACTTTGACAAACACCTTTGTAACAGTTCACCCTATGCCTTCTTTTTTCCTCTGACACTGCTACCACCTTGGTGGAGGCCCTTATCACCTCATGCCTGGATTTTTTTTTGAGGCAATTGGGGTTAAGTGATTTGCCCAGGGTCACACAGATAATGAGTGTCTGAGGTCGGAATTGGGCCCAAATCCTTCTGATTCCAGGGCTGGTGCTCTATCCACCTGCCCTTCATACCTGGATTTTTTGCAAGAGCCTGTTAGTGGGTGTCCCTGCCACAAGTCTCTGCCTACTTCAATCCATCCTCCACTCCATTATCAAAATGATATATGTAAAGAACTTATCTAACCATGGTACTCCCCGAGGAGTCAGGGTCAAATGTACAATTCTCTGTGGGGCATTCAAAGCCCTTCATAACTGGTCCCTTCCCACCTGTTCTTACACCTTGGCTCTCTGCCCACATACACTGTGATCTAACATCACTGGCCCCCTTGGTGTTCCTGTCATAAAACACTCCATATTCTTCTCCATGCCTTTTCACTGACTGTTCTCTATGCACAGAATGCTCCTGCCTCATCTCTACCTCCTGGCTTCTTTGGCTTCCTTCAAGTTCCAGCACAAATCCCAGCTTCTCTAGGAAGCCTCTCCCATTCCTCCAAGTCAACAGTGACTTGTATAAAGAAGTTGAAGGAGGGCTGATCGGCTTCAGTAGGAGTGTTTCTGCAGAGGAGAAGGGAGAAATGTAGAGAAAATCAAATGGTGTCCATGTATGCCACACCCATCTTATAATGAGGGGCAAGAGGAATGGAGGCTGCATATGCTGTGCAATAGTGCCTTGCGCCCAACCCATTAATAGCTGGATATAATAGTCAAACATATTGGCCAGTCTCTGCTGGTGATCTCTTGATCAGAGCCCTTTCTCTGTTGTGTACTAAGAGGAATTACTCCGTTGTGGGAACTCAGGTTTGGCCAGCTTGGCATTTGCTCAGGCCTATGATAGCCCCCATTGCTTTTAGCATTCTGAGCATCCTCTTCTTGCGTATCCATGGAGGTTTCATGTGTTTTCTTGGGCGTCCATGACAGTGGTAGACTACCTACAAAGATAGGTTCTTCTGTTCATCAGTCTGTGTTAGTCCGTAAGCAAAGAACTCATCAAAACAGAATTAGCACAAGGTTATAGTCAGTTCTAGGGGCAGCTGGGTGGCGCAGGGGACAGAGTTCCCAGCCTGGAATCGGGAAGACCTGAGTTCCAATCTGGCCTCAGACACTTCCTAGCTGTGTGACCCTGGGCAAGTCACTTAACCCTGTTTGCTTCAGTTTCCTTATATGTCAAATGAGCTGGAGAAGGAAATAGCAAAACACTGCAGTATCTGCCAAGAAAATCCTAAATGGGGTCACGAAGAGTTGGAGTCGACTGAAAGCACTGAACAACAACATAGTCAGTTTTGGCCTAAGTCCGACACTCCTTTTTTGCCTCAGTACTTCTCACATGTGGTTGAAGGACTTCTCAGTGTTTTCCAGGAAGAAGAAGGATTTTGAGAAGATGAAATAGCTATCAATCAACCAGGAAGAAGATTATAAGATAAAATAGCTATCAATCAACCAGGAAGAAGGAAGATTGTAAGAAAATAAAATAGCTCTCAATCAGCAAGCTTCCATTAAGCATCTACTATATGCCAGCCAGTGTATAAGAAAGAAAGAGAGAAAAAAGGAATCCCTATTTTCAAGGAGTTTGCATTCTGTCAGGAGAGACAGTATAGTTAACATCTACATGGCACTTTGTATGCATTAAAAAGCATTCGCAAAGTGCTTTCAATATGTTATCTCATTTGATCTTTGACATTACATTATCTATAATAGGACAAATGTAAACAGAATAAATACAGGACAGGAGGTAGTCGGGGAGGGAGGATACCAGCAGTTGGAAGAATCAGGAAAGGCTTCCGGGCTAGATCTTAAAGGAAGAGTGGGGAGTTCTTTGAGCGGGAGGTGAGGAAGGAGCACATTCCAGATGTGTCTCCAAATCTGAAGAACTGTTGTATAGACTGTGTCGCTCTACAGGGCAGAATCATAACTGTTGAGTGGAAACCAGAAGGGAGCAGGTAATGTTTCAATGAAGATTTTTCAGCAAACTAAAGCTGTCCAGTATTGGAATAGTCGGCATCTGAGACATCTTCACTGCATCCAGAGACTGAACAATCATTTGCAGAAGGGAATTCTACATTGTGTGTGGGAGGTTGCACCAAATGACCTTCCTACTTTCAGTTCCATGAATTGCTAAACACCAGAAACTAAGCAATTCCACTCTGTGAAATTTCTGGTCTGAGTAAAATGTCAGCTATCTCTTGTCTATTCCATAGTATTAAATAGGGCATATGCATCAAAGGTCATAAGGGACATTGGAGCTCATGAAGTTGGCTGGAGGAAATCCTCCAGGCATAAACCCCAGATAAAGTCATTATGCCAAGGTGGAAAGGCAGGAAGGGGAGATAAACATCAACTAGTGGTTGATAAAATCAATTAAGCCCATAAGTTAGGGGGCAAGGGCAATGACTCAGCTAAGGCCCTAGAAAGAATAGGACTTGAGACAGATCTAAATAGTATTGGAAACAAAGAGAAAAAAGGTAAAAAAGCCAAGAAATCTGTCCCTACTCAGCAATTAGTAATGTCCCTTCCCTTTTTCCCACCTAAATGTTATCAACCTCTTCAGGCTAGTGTGATTTTCCCCAATACCTACCCTGCCCCCAGCCCTAGCCTGAGGCCCCACATCCTTCCTCAGTGACTGTTAAGGAGCAGGTATACTGTCATGCCCATTAGCCATAGTGTCAATGTAAAGCAACTGTCCCCTTTTTTTCCACCTTACTAAGGACTCTGTCCTCTTAGTATTCCTTGACCAAAAAAAAACAAAAACCAAAAACTATTCAGCAGTTTCTAAACAAAATGGCAGCTCAGACTCTTAAGACTCATCTCTTCTCTCCACATCTGAGACCCCATACCTCCTTCAACCCAGCGGTTTTGACGGTCAGCCCTGGTCAGACACACAGTTATGTGTGTTACTTGATTTCACTGTTAAATCTTAGCAAGTTAAGAGCTTAAATCAGGAAGCTCTTTTGCCACCTCTAACTAGGTACTTCAATATTTCAAAAGATGGTATAGTAGAAAGAGTATTGCCTCTAGATTCAGAGGACCTGGGTACAGATTCCACCCCTGTGTAAACTTGGGCAAATCTAAAATGAGGATTGGGCTAGATCCTCTCTGAGCAGCCTCTGATCACAACCTCCTCAGTCCCCCTACTAATGCACATTGCCATTACCACTTAATCAACTTCCCACCTTGCCAGCTGCTTTGCACAAAAATTTTTGATTACCTGGTGGCCAGTCTTCTGGTAATGAAACTCTCTGAATCTACCTAAACTGGATCTGAGATAAGAGATCCATAGTCTGTCCTCCCAGTCCAAGCCTTTCCAATTGTATGGGATGTGCCAATGCTTCCTTTCCACTGCTATAACTTTTGAGAGCTTGGAGATATCTCTGTGCCACAATGAGATATTGGAGAATGTTACTTTAGTGACTATTCTGACTTGGTAGTTATCCAATGAAAGAATATTCCTACCACAATATCGTAAAGCTCAAAGACCTCTGAATCTGGACTTTGAATCAGGTGACGTGGGTTTGAGTTTGGGTCCCGCAGTTTACTACCTCTCTGAAGTGAAGTCTCTTAAATTCTCTAGGCATTAGTTTCCTTTGTGAAATGAGGAGACCAAACTAGATCAATCAGCTTGTCTTTACTTAAGAGCCTGTAATATCAGACCAGATGGCCTTGAAATGCTTTTCCAGTTCAAAGTCTATTTCCTTATAATAAATCAGAATCACAGAGTCTGAAGGTTAGAAGAGACCTCAAGTAATTTAATCCACCCGAGCTGTGCAAGAATTCTCAACAAGTGCTCACGGAGCCTCTCCTTAATGACCCCCAGTGAAAGTAGGAACCCTACTACTTCCTGAGGCAACTCACTTCACTTTGATATAGCAGGTTTTTCTTTAGCTCAAGCCAAAATCCACCCCTTTTCAACTTTCATGTATTGTCCCTAGTTCTTCCCTCTAGGGCCAAACAGAATAAGACTCTTCCCGGTAGCAACCTTTTGAGTATTTGAAAACAAAAGTAGAAGGAAGAACCGAAAAGAACAATAGACACTACAGCTATACAAAGGAAGGCAACTTAAAATGTAAAGAAAACCAAGGTCGTATAGAAGAGGCAACATTGGTACGAACTTACCAGGGTTAAAGCACATGCGCTTCCTTTCTTCTAAAAGAATAGTAAGCTCCTAGAGAGTAAGGATGGGGAAGTTGTATTATTTTACTTAACTGATTTCAAATATTAGACTTTAGGGAGGAGTGTCATAATTGTGAGCTGGGATGTTTATGATATGTCAAAAGAAAATATCAGTTAAAAAAACCTCACATATGTTTGAAGACAGCTGTCTGTCATGTCTGTACCTCCACCCACCCACCTCGGTCTTCTCTTGGGTAAATATCCCTAATTCCTTCATCTGATCCGAATTTACCTGGTTCCGGGCCTTCACTCATTCTTCAGCCCAGCGTATTGTACTGCTTGCATTTCCTCACAAACTGATGGCTCACCTGCGATCTCCATGCCTACTATACCTGCTCCTCTGATCCGGAATGCACTCTCTCTTCTCCGCCTACTCTTAGGAGACCTAGTTTCCTTCAAAACTCAGATCAAACACTAATATGAGGCCTTTCCCAATGCCTTCAGCTGCTAATGACTCTCCCTGACAAAATCACCTAGTATTTATTTTGCGCACATTTTGTATACTTGTATGTCTATGTGTGCAGGCCAGCCGAACAACCACAACCTCAGCCACCTCTCTCCCTCACACCCCAGGAGAGACTGCCAAAGACCCCAAACCAAGCACCTTGGGGATAGCAGCGCCCACTCCTCCAGAGTGTCAACCCAAGATGTGCAACCATCAGTGAGGGGAACAGTCACCGTGAAGAAGAGACCCATTTTTGTTGTCACCATCAATAACAATCGGTCAGTTGCACTAATGGAGAGGTTAGTGTAAGAGCCCTAGGAGTAGCTAGCACTTCTGGCCTAGCCTCCATCCCCACTCCAATAGTCACAGCCAATGAAAACTTGTAAAATAAAATTCTCACCACCACAGTCCTTGGCACTATCAAATGGTTCAGCATCAGAAGGGATATGATTATCAGTAGAAATCATGCTAAAGAAGATGTGTTACTGTCCGCTGTTGCCTCTGCAGCCCCATGGCACCTTTCCATCGGACTCGAAGCTGCATTTTCAGCCTTTTTAGCCTGACTTGAACTTCTATGTGTTGTTTATCCCGCCAGATATTGAGAGCAAGTATCAGCTAGCTTTTCCTTTTGTATACCCAGTGCTTATCCAACACTTTGCACCAGTAAGAGGTTAATACGTTTTTTTTCATTCATTCATTCAGTGTTGTCTCTATAGAATGTAAACTCCCTGAGAGCAGATACCTTTCCGTTTTTTGTCTTTATATTCCCACACCTAGCACTGTACCTGGCCTCTAGTAGGTGCTTCATGAATGTTTGTCACGTGCTTGCTTAATAAGGTGGTTCTCTGGGACGCCTCATCATCCTAGCCACTCTTCTCCAGGTGCTCTCCAGGTTCTGATGAACCTTCCTAAAATGTAGTGCCCCCAATTAATTATAATTGACCCAACAAGAATACAGTTAGTAGAGATTTAGATTGATGGAGTATTGGATTACCCAGTTTTTTCTCTACTATGCAATTATTTCTCTATTATGCGATTAGTCATAGAAAGCTCACTTTCACTCTCTGTTGATTTTAATAGATTTCCAAACAAGGATTTCTTTTGGAAATGTCCAAGATTTAAAAAAAATTCTACTTCTATAGCTCCTTAATATTTGCGACATATTTTCCCCACAATACCCATGTGAAGAAGGTAGGATAAGGGATCTCATCTTCTTATTAGCAAGGAAGAAACTGCTCACAGGTGAAGTGACCTACTCATGGTCACCCAAATCCCAACTGTTAGAGCAGGAAGTTGAGCCAAGATCTCCTAACTCCATTTCCTATGCCCTTTGTCCACCATTTCTCTGCCTCTCCATGTTTGTTGAGCACCCAAGGCCCAAAGAGAGCTGCTTCAGGGAGGAGGCTGGAGGGATAGGAGAAGGGGAAAAAGGAAGAGAAGACAGAAGAAATGATGCATGAGGGTAAGGAAGAGAGCTAGATTTGGAGTCAGAGAATTTAGTTTGGAATCCCAGCTCTGCTGCTTAAAACCTGTGTGAGCTTGGGAATGTAATTTAACATTCCTGGGACTCAGTTTACTCACCTGTAAAATAAAATGTGAACTCCAAAGATAGTCTTTGTTATGTGAGGCGACTCTCTGGGAGAAGGGGGAAATTAGGTGATGCAAAAGCAAATATGTATCAATAAAATTTATCGTTAAAAAAGAAAGGAATGTGAGCTCTTGGAGAGCAGGCACCATCTTGTTTTTTTCGTTTGACCCCCAGCACTTAGCACAGTGCATTGCATATAACAAGAGCTTAATACATGGTTGGTTTTTTTTTTTTTCATTCATTCCATTAAAGTCCTTCACAATCTGACTCCAACTTATCTTTCAGGCTCATTATGAAGAATATTATCCTTCACAATTCTATCCTATTTGCAGTACCTCATAAATGTTATTTCATTTTCCACCTCCATGCCTTTGCCCAGGCTGTTCCCCATGCCTGGAAACCTCGTCCTTTTCCCTTCCTTTTTTGCCTCTGGAAACTCTGAACTCTCTTCAAGGCTCTGTTTAACAAAGTCCCATCTGGCTTCAAAGGGCCTTTCGGGATTCTCTAAGTTGTTAGTGCCCTTCCCCCAATCATTCGGTGTGACTTTGTATGCAGCCTATAATTATTTGTATGTGTACCCATTGTAACATCCTCTTATACACACACCTGTAGAATATAAACTCGTAGAGGGCAGGGACTCTCTTGATTTTGTATTTGTATCTTGAGCATGCGGCACAATGCCTGATCTCAGCGTAAGTACTTAATCATGTTTATATTGATTCATAGTTGAAGGGGTCAAACCTGACCACTGACTTTCCTTCCAGTTCTAAATCTATGAACCTGTGATCCTAACAGGGAGACAAAACAGTCTCTGCCATCATGGATCTTATGATCTAGTCCATACAGAGATAACAGTAGTACCAAATGTGTGCCAGGTGGGCACCATGCCAAGTACTTTACAACTATCAAGTGATCCTTACAACAATCCTGGGAGGTAGGTGCTGTTATTATTACTATTTTACAGGTGAGGAAACTGAGGCAAACAGAGGCGAAGTGCCTTGCCCAAGGTCACAAAGCTAATAAATGTCCGAGATTGGGTTTGAACTCCGGTCTTAGTGACTACAGCCCCAGACTATCTGCTGTACCTTCTAGATGCCTGCTTCGATCCTAACTGTCCTCAGCCTAGAATCTGAAATACCATCTCTGAGAAGGAAATTTTATTTGGGCTTGAGAAACTGGCATTGAGAAGATCAGATACCCCATTAATGTCTGTCTGCTAAGGGCTGGACTGAGGGCCCACCATCCCATGTTATATCACACAGAGAGCTCTCCAAGATTAGTGATGTCCAGCTGGCTGCAGTGTCTTTTCTTCCCTACTAGTTTTACAGCTATTTGAAGGGCCTAGCACAATGCCTTAAGTGTAGAAAGTACTCCAAAATGTTTGCTGAATTAATGAAAGATAATGGGAGAGCAGTAATTCAGTATGCTCTATTTAGCATGTTCACAATGTACACACCCAGATACTCCAGAACCTTTGGGCAGAGGGAGGTGGTGGAGGGAAAAATCACCTGACTAGTGATTGTTTTTTAGCTTTTGGAGTCATTTGACTGATTTGAGGAAATTGGATTTGCCATGCTAAAATAGGCCCTTTTATAGGAAAGGGCACCACGTCTGGGCATGAACTTCTTATCTCAGAGGTGGAGAACAACTAAAGAAGACATACTGAGAGCCTTCAAGGCAGGAGCTTTGAAAAATCCACTTGGAAAATACATTCTTTCAAAGGGAGAGACACAGAGAGTGAGAGATCAGAAGAGATGTCAGTGCCCAAACCAGGCCAAAGCTAGAGTGGATGGCAAGAAGCAGTGGAAAGGCTCTCCTCAACCATTTTTGTCATTGGGTCCAAATCCTGCCCTGTATGACCTTAGGCAGGTCACTTAACCTCTCTGTGCCTCAATTTCCCTATCTGTAAATGAGAAAGTTGGACTAAATGCCTCCTAAAGTCCCTTCTGGTTCTAGATCTAAAAGTGGTAGACAGAAAGAAGGGCCCATGGAGCCAAGCCAAGTGAGCCAAGGGATCCTCAAATACTTTTGCTACTGTTGCAGCATAGCTTCAGTGAGTCACTGCTGCCTACACCTACAGAGAAGGCAAAGGACTGGGGAGTGTTTGTTGCTGTTGAAACTTGCATGGGATTAGGTGTGAGAACCCCAGGACCTTTGCATTTAGAGCTGATTACAGATGAGGAAACTGAGTCCAAAGGCACAGGTTTCAAACCCAAGTTTTTCTGTGCTGTTTTATCCCCTACCCCAGGCTTCCTGTCTAGGGCACCACCATTCCTCCAGGCACCTCCTCACCTCCTAGTGCTCTCTCATACCACCTAGCCAACCAGTTGCCAAGTTTTTATCGCTTCTATTTCTAAGACAGATCCACCTAACTTCCCCTTCTCTCCACTCATAGAACCACCCCCCCAGTTCGGACCCCCACCACCTCGTTGGAGCAGCTTCCTATTTAGATGGCCTGCCTCAGGGCCTCCCCCCCTACAGCTGCCAAACTGCTGGTTTGACCATGAAACCCCCCCACTCAAGAAATTCCGGCTGCTCCCTATTGCCTCTGTTCATCATTTAAAGCTCTTCACAACCTGGCCTCTTCCTACCCTCCATGTACACTACAGACTAGTCATACTGAACTATTTGCTGTTGTGCTAGCTCATGCTACACACACACACACATACACACACACACACACGCACACACACACACACACACACACCCCTCATCTGCATGCCTTTGTATGGACTACCACCTAGGACTGGAATGATGATCTCTCAACTTGCAGAAGATAGGTGGTAGGGGATATAAGGAACAGAGTACTGGGACTGGAATTAGGAAGACCTGAGTTCAAATCCTGCCTCAGACACACGCTGTGTGATCCTGGGCAAGGCAATTAACTTTACTCAGCCTCGGTTTCCTCATCAGCTTCATGACACCCCCTTCCCCCCAACTCGCTCCCCAAACTATCTTCTATCACTTTTACACATATTCTGTAACTTACAACATTTGTTCATGTTGTCTCTCTTTTTAGAATGGAAGTGTTTGCCTCACTTTTATCTTTGTCTCCCTAGCACTTAGCACTGGGTCTGGCATATATTAGTACTTAATAACCGCCTGTTGATTAGCTGGTGTTAAAAAGGGGGGCATTTAATGAATTGTTGAACTGTGGTAAGAGTTGGGGGGGGGAGAGATTACAGGTAAGAAGTCATAAGGTGATAGATCTCTAAGGGATCTCTGAGATCCTCTGGTCTCCCCTCTACCCTTAATTTACAGCAGGGACCACTGAGCCCTAGAGGGGTTAAGTCATTTGCTTAAGGTCACACAAGTAGTTAATACTGGAGATAGGGTTTGAACTCTGGTCCTCTGACTCCAGAAAAAGCTGTACCATGCAACAAGTCCAGCATCCTCATTTTTACAGGTCAGAAAGCCAAGACTCAAAAATGACTGAAGCAAATGAATTACTCAAAAATAGTGAACAACCAAGGTGAGATTTGAACCCCGGCCCTCGGACACCAGAGCCAGCATTCTTTTCCCTCCCTACAATACAGTACAGCTATGTTACTCATAGTGTTTGGCCTTGGCTGTTTAATTCTTTTGTGTCATCATGGCTGTGTGGTGGTATTGGGCGTGCATAAAAGATGAGATGGTAACCAGTGGATTTTTACAGAGGAAATCCTGGCACTTTGATGGGCATCTCAGAAAGGCATTTTCTAGAGCCAGAGATATCACAAGCTTCTACCTCAAGTTTCTAAGACCCAAAGCTTTTACGCCATTGCCTTCGTTGCTGGTCAGGAGCATGGGTATATACAACACATAGATTTGTTTTTTCCTTTTCCTTTTTCCCAATTGGGAGGGTAGCATGGGAAAGAGAGAAAACAAATAATTGTTAATAGAAAAATAAAATAAAGAATCTTTAAAAATCAAATGATTCTTACTAGGTTAAGAATCTTTAAAAATCAAATGATTCTTACTAGGTTAAATCTTCATCAGTAAGTCAGGGAGCGAAAGTAGTTGTGGTGAACAAAGAACATTAGCATGAAAAAAAGAGCTAGAAAGAGCACTGGCTTTGGAGTCAAAAGATCTGGATTCAAATCACACTTCTGCCACTGCACGACTTTGGACAGGTCACTTCGCTGAGCTGGGAGTCAGTTTCCTCAGCATAAAGTGAAGAGGCTGGCCTAGATCCCCTCGAAGGTTCCTACAATCCCATGATCCTTTCAGATCACTTGTGAGTTGGAATATTTCCTACTAAATGTGTAGAACTGATGTGTCAGAAGTCACCAACTTCAACCCAGTTCAACTAAGGACTCGCTATCTCTGTTGAAACTGCTTTTCATGAAACTGGCCATTTAGATTTGACCCTTGAGCTTCACATTTTGATTTCTGCAGGTTTTCTTTGCCCTTAAAAATTCCCCTTAAGAGGCATTTCATTATTAGGAAAAGTCAGCATAGGGGAGACATATTTCTTCAATGCTTATGTAAGTCTCCATGTTGATATTTTACGAAAGCCAGCAGTGTCTTGATGAGAGAAGCACCAAAGTAGACATTATGCAAGTTTCCCCTTCTGTGTGGCAAGGGAAGGCTCTCAGGGACTTGAGGTAGGAGCCTATTCTGTTGACAATTTTACAAGAATGGGAACATTGTGTGATACCCATTTTGAAATCCCTTACTAGACTACTCAGGTGCTAATAAATCAACTACATTTAGAAGGGGGCAGAGATGTTACTCTCATCATTCTGTTTTATGCCACTGGTGAGAGATGTCAGAGGCAGCAACAACTGACATGGTCGACTGGGTGGTACACCGCACTGAAAGTCTGAATGGATGTTGTGATTCAGAGAAAACATGTTAACCATGTCAATAAAACAGGCCTTTGGTGCTTTTCCTTAGGACCACGGAGGAGAGATTTCATTCACCATTAGTGAGATTCCACATGAAAGCACCTTGATTAAAACCCAAAGAAATGCATTACGGGAAAGACGAAGAGCAACGGTTGCTCGTCACTCTGGCACCATGATGTAAGTAACAGGGTTTTCCTTCTAATTTTTCTTTGACTCCATGGTGTTTAGAGCTGTCAGAGCCTGGTGACCTTGCACAGCCCTCCCTCACTCAAATCAAAGTCAACTGCAAGTCATGTCATCATTTCCCTGGTGTCATGATCCTCCTCGAGAATGAAGGACAAACACAACAACAACAACCACAACCATAAATGGCATGGATGTATATCCCAAGATTTTGTCTCCTTAGACACTTCTATGGAGTCATGATCTCTTGGGTGTGGTATTCTCTTTACCACTGAGGAGTGTAACCCCTACATACTTTGTCCTCCTATGAAGTTCTTGTTCATGTCCTCCAGAGAGGATCCACCTAACACACTGGAGATAATCCTCTTGGGGTTTTTGTTTTGCTTCTACAGATGCCAGGACGTAAATCTGGGCCATAAATCCATTATCCCTCAATCCTATTCCTACAATTTGACTATCTCTCGTAGAGTTGATAGGATTCTTATGAAAATGTTTTCTACCAATTAAGAAAATTAGTCTTTACCACGCCCCCACCTCTACCAATCAAAAACAAAATGATAGTATCTTTTTTCATGAATAATGGAATGCCCCCATACCAGATGTTTGTGGTATTATCCATTGAACAACTGGCTAATACATTCTATAAGGTTTCTTTCAGCCTTTTGACAAGACACTGACCCATATCAGTAATTGGTGACATTTCAGAGGCCAGCGCCAATTCTTTGCTTACCGTCTTCGGAACATTAGATTAGACTGATAGTAGTTGTTTATGTTGTTGTTTGTGCTTCACGCTCAAACAGGACCAAAATGATGTCACAGTGTTGGGGTCAAGGTACAGTGTGTTCACCTGTAGCTGATCAGACCAGTGCGAGCTTGGAAAGCTCTACCTCAGGTTGGGAGAAAATAGTTTGTGTGAATGTTTGGAGTAGAGACGTCTCTATGTTTGTGCACCTCACATTTGTTTTCAGGTATGCGATTCTGCTTTGCTCGTGGAGCATGGCACCTTTGATGTGGGCATGCCATGCTAGGCCTCTCCCATGTCTCACAATTGATACTAAAGTTCATCAGAGAGGCCTTAAGAGTACGCTTATATTGCTTCTTCTGACTTCCGTGTGAGCAATTGCCTTGGATGAGTTCTCCATAAAAATAGTCTTTTGGGTAAATGTATGTTTGGCACAAGGTTACCCATGAGAAGCTTGGAGAATGAATAAATGGAAAAAGCATTTATGAGTATTTAGTATGTGCCAGGCATCTAAGGAACAGAAGACTTGGGGGCGGGGCATGATCACTCTCCTTAGGTATTTATCTGTCAGGAGGAAAGAGATTCAGATTTGTTCTTCTTGGCCCCAGGGGTGCAGCCAGGGACAGTGGGTAGGAGTTATAAAGAAATAAATATAGCCTTGAAGTAAAGAAAAACCTCCTAACAATAAGAGTTACCCAATAGCATAACAGATTGCCTCAGGATGTCAGGTCTTCAAGCAAAATCTGAACCATTTGCTTGGTTGGTTATAGAGAAGGTTCTCATTCGGCTGTAGGTACCTTGTGAAGCCTCTTCTAACTCTGAGATCCTGAGAGAGTCCTTATGTGTCAAGTCCATCTTGTAGTCATGGACCCTGGAGGGGAGACCCTCCTAAGCCTTAGGATTCTGGGAGCAGCAGCAGAAGAAATGCGGAGCAGACAGTGGGATCTTTTCAACCAGAATGTATTAAAAGTTATGAAATGTCCTCCTCCAAGACCCACGTCCAAGCCTGTGTCCTCTGAAGAGACAGCACGGCAGAGGGCACAGGGTTGGACTTGGAATCAGGTAGACCTAGCCCTATCTTGTGCACTTACTAGCTATGTGACCCTAGGAAAGTCACTGAAATTCTCTGAGACTCAGTTTTCCTATCCACAAAATGGGAATAATAGTAGCACCTACCTCACAGAGATATTATGAGGATCACATGTGTAAAGTGCTTTGCCAACCATAAAGCTCTATGATGCCAGACGCTGCTCCTGCTTCTACTGAATAGCCATTTCCAGCCCACAGCCCCACGATTACTATCTCTCTCTCTGTCTCTTATTGTCTCTGTCTCTCTCCTCCTTATTGCCTACAGCTCTCTTGTGACACCCTTTCTCTAGCTACACAACAGTATGTGCTAAGAAAAAGCTCTGAGCTGGGGTCAGAAGATTTGAACTTGAGCCCCAGCTCCACTGCTTACTGCCTGTGTGATGTGGGACAGGTTCCTTCCACTATCTGAGTCTGCTCTCTCCTACACAAAGAGGAAAGCTGGGTCAGAAAGTTTTCGAGGCCCGTTCCAGCTCAGATTCTAAGAAATCTCATGCTCTTCAGTAGCTGAAACATTGTATGAGAAGCAGCTGTGGAGAAAGTTGCTTCTGGAACACAGATGTCAGCATCCTGCAGCCTGCCAAGGCTGCAGAAAGGCAGAAAGAAGTGGATTGGAAGCTGTTAAATGGATTTTAATGACACGGCCCAGGACAAAGCCAGAATGTCTAGTCAGCCTCTCTGCAATATATGGCCAAGGGAAGGATTCTATTCCAATTGAAAAAGTTCCAGAAAACTACGAAATGGAAAATGAATTGAGAAAGCTTCATTGGAAGTTGGAGGAAGGAGAGTAAGAGTCATGAGTGTCTGAATAAAGACAGCAGATGTGATGAAAATTTAGGGAAGAGGAATGAAAACGGAAAACTTCCCTTTTCAAGTCTAAATCTTCTCACAAATTCTGGAGACCACGGTATCCTACCAACCTCCCCCAAAAAATGAACAAAGGAAAAAGGCATCAGAATGGAACAAGGAGGAAAACAGGATTCTAATGATTATTTTGTAAACATTGGCATGTACTTTTTCTTACTTTTTTAAAATTTATTTATTTTTAGTTTACAACATTCAGTTCCACAAACTTCTGAGTTCCAAATTTTCTCCCTGCTCCCCAAGACAGCACGTAATCCAATATAGGCTCTACATATACGTTTACATTAAACATATTTTCACATTAGTCATGTTGCAAAGAAGAATTATAACCAATGGAATGAACCACGAGAAAGAAAAAACAAAACAAAAAAGAGAGAGCAAATAGTTCACTTCAATCTGTATTCAGACTCCATAATTCTTTCTCTGGATGTGAAAAGCATTTTCCATCATGAGTCTTTTGAAGTTGTCTTAGATCCTTGCATTGCCAAGAAGAGCTAAGTCTAACAAAATTAGTCATTGCACAACATGGCTATAACTGTGTATAATGTTCTCCTGGATCTGCTCCCCTCACTCAGCATCAGTTCATATAAATCTTTCCAGGTGTTTCTGAAGTCTGCCTGCTCATCATTCCTTAGAGCACAATAGTATTCCATTACATTCATATTCCACAACTTGTTCAGCCATTCCTCAATTGATAGGAATCCCCTCAATTTACAGTTCTTTGCCACCACAAAAAGAGCTGCTATAAATATTTTTGTACATATGGGTCCTTTTCTCATTTGCATGACGTCTTTGGGATATAGTCCTAGAAGTGGTATTGCTGGGTCAAAGGGTATGCACATTTTTGTAGCCCTTTTGAACATAGTTCCAAATTGCTCTCCAGAATGGTTGGATCAGTTCACAACTCCACCAAGAATTAGTGTTCTAATTTTCCCACATCTTCTCCAGCATTTGTAATTTTCCTGTTGTGTCATATTAGCCCACCTGACAGGTGTGATGTGGTATCTAAGAGTTGTTTTGACTTAGCATGTGCTTTTTAAATGAAGTATAAAAAATGCGGAGTCTGCAGTTTTATGGGTGGTCCATGTAAATGCTATGTCCCAGCCCACTGATGTGAGCAGGCATGGCTTTTCATTTTTGTGATTGTGTTGCTAGTCACACAGTAGGTGCGTAATACAGGCTTGC
Source organism: Phalanger gymnotis (assembly GCA_028646595.1). Taxonomy (NCBI): domain Eukaryota; kingdom Metazoa; phylum Chordata; class Mammalia; order Diprotodontia; family Phalangeridae; genus Phalanger; species Phalanger gymnotis. The sequence continues at coordinate 266,025,605 of CM053623.1, read as the reverse complement.
TGGAATGTACTGGAGTCATTTTTCATTTTGTTTTTGTTGTTTGACGGCAACTAAGTTTAGAATGAAAATATTTTAAAAAGAATTCAAAAATTCAAAAACCCTGGACTTGGAACTAGTTTGCCCGGTTTAAAAACTTGATTCCATCTCTGCCATTTCCTAGGCTTAGGGAAGAGGGCTAGTCACCTCCCTCCCAATTCCTGAAATGAAGACTGTAATTTTTGTGCTATCTTTTCTGTGGGATGTCATCAAGGCCAAATGAGACAGTGTAAACAAAGTGCTTTAGAAACCTGAGAGCCTATGCACTGTCAACTATTTATAAAGGCATCAGTCCAATCCTCCTAACATTCATATGTAAGACATGTGAGCTCAATAATTAAATCATTATATGATCACAGACTTAACGCTGGAAGAGAAGTTAGAGGGCTCTGGGTCCAACTTCTTCATTTTGAGGGTGAGGAAACTCAGGGAAAATAAGGGAATTCCAAGTGTACAGAGGCCTCCAATTCTACCTCCCACTCCCCAAGTAGGGCTTGGCCCCACTCTGTGGTATGTAATGAGGAAAAAGTGAAGAATGGGTTAGGGCTGGAGCCTCGGCAATCCCACCATCTCTTCCTCCTACTGAATGCCCAGCCCAGCACATCATCCCTCTTCAGTTCTAATGGATTAATTGAATGAGCTGGCCATCTCACTGCTCCTCACAATCTGGGCAATATGTATTCTCCATTTATTTTGTCTAGTGTTGATCTCTTTTCTTATCTCATTCCACACCACTCCCCATAGTACAAATGAAAGGCAATATCCTAGTAGATGGAGAGCTGATCCTGAAGCCGGAAAGACCTGAGTTCAAGACCCACTTCTGATATATACATGTAGTGTTGACCCTCGTCAAGTCATTCCAAGACTCTTGGTTGCAGAGCCGGTGCCAACCAGCATCAGTAGAGGGAGTTTCTTCATTGGTTCCATGTACCAATGAAATCATAAATCCTCTCCAAAGCAGAGCTCGACAGCAACAAAGAACCAGTGAAGAAGTAGTAGTAGTAGTAGTAGTAGTAGTAGTAGTAGTAGTAGTAGTAGTAGTAGTGGTAGTGGTGGTGGTAGTAGTAGTAGTAGTAGTAGTAGTAGTAGTAGAAGAAGAAGAAGAAAAAGAAGAAGAGGAAGAGGAGGAGAATAATAGACATTCAAATGTTTTTTAAAGATGTAAGCACAAATGTATGGCATGACATTAGCCATCCCCTTCACTAGCATTTCTGTGGCATTCTAAAGGGGCATGCTGATACCATAGATGGCCAGCTTGCTTCTGAGCCAAATGCCTAGGCAGGAGTTGGGGAATATGACAGGTGTGAGAGACACAAAAGTTCCCTTATTTCCAGTTGTGCAGAGGAGGCAGGCAGCACACAAATTGCAACGCTTGCTTGGAATTCAGGGATGGTAACATTCTCTGTATATTGCTACCAGAATTCCGGGGAAACTGAATTCATCAGCCATTTTGTCCTTATCGAAATCCAACAAAACACTGCCCCTCTAAGTACCAGTAATCTCAGCATGCCGCAGAGGCAGAGTTGTCACCACCTCATTGGTGGCAGGTCTGTGGACTAAACCTGCTCCCTAAGAAGCTTCATACCCTTGAGATAATTTATTCATACTGAATAAAACCTACCCAAAGGACTCCTGAATAAAACCTGCCCAACAGATTGTCTGACCCTTTACCTCTCCTAAAGGAACAGGAAAGAGTGGGTGAGGAACAACGACTCCGCGCTGATGGCTAGTCCCTCGGTATTACCACCCCTGTGATATGAATGCTAAGCACTTATTAACCCCATACCGATATTCCAGGAACTGGGTTCATTTGGCCCCACTCTGTGGTATGCAGTGATGAAGTGAAGAATGGGCTAGGGCTAGAGCCTTGATGTCAAGGATCCCCCATTCTGGATGCTCCTCAATGATGAAAGGCTCTTGGGATGGTGACAGAGGGCAGAGAAAGTAGATAAAACCTTGATCAGCCTGTGTGGAGGGCTCACAAACTCAGCCCCTGGGAGGAGCCAGGGTTGGAGCATCTCTAGTTACCATGCAGATGATAGTTACTCAGCTCCAGTTCCTTCCCAGTCCAACGAATCAGAGCCACACTGTGCTGCCATGAAGCAAAAGAAACAATTCTCCCTGGCCACCAATCCCCTTAGTACATATTATCTTTCCCTAAATGAGGCATCAGATGTCTCTAACGCTGTCAGCTCAAACCCCCATTCCAGTGTCTTCCCCCTTTGGTTAGTTACCAGTGATTAGCATCCTAGGTCCATTTAACCAAGTAATATACATTGATAGAAACAGTGATATTATTGATTTGATTACTGTTCAGATCAACAAATGGTGACATCAGGACTGATGGCAACAAAATAATCTGGACAGATGGATGGATGAGATAGGAAGCATGGTCTGGGGCCAACGAGGCATAGTGGACTAGATGACAAGCTACAAATATCCACTATTGTGACCCCCGACCTGTTATATTAGATACACCCAGTGTTGTTTTCACAAAACTGGACCTACAGTGACCAGGCCATATACCCCTGACAGGAAGATGGCAGAACAAGCCTTAGGACCTTTCTCCATAACCCAAGGAATATGTGTGATGGCTGTTCAGATAGATGCCGCACCCAACTGGCCCCTGCTAAACTAAACATGTATGGATCTGGACTTTCATACCTTAGATCTTTTACCAAGTCCAGTGCTTATGGAGGAACAGAAAGAATTCCTCCTCTAGGAAATTTGTACTCACAGAGACATTGGAAATGCTGCCAGTACCTGTTTGGGGCAAGGGGGGGAGGGGAAGCTGGCACCTCATCTTCACACTTCCTCTTGATAGAAATGTCCCTTCAGTGACACTGGGGCCAAACCTGGGGAGAGACGGAAGTGGAGGAATGGTTCTATTGCCAAGCAAAGTGACCTTTTCCCAATGGATCAACTCTTCTTATTCTAATATTAGTAAGGGAAGCAGTAGGGCATAATGGATAGAAAAGTGGCCTTGAAACTAGGAAGTCCTGGCTTCTACTGTGGCCTCTGACATATACTAGCTATACATACATACCCTTATACTTTGAGCTGGTCTCTTAACTTCTCATTACTCTATGCAGCTTTCTAAGACAAGTTGCAGAGTGCCAACCTGCACTGGTGGAGGGAATTTTCTTACCTGGGAGTTCCCTACACCAATGAAATCACAGATCCAAGTCCCTATCCTCTTAGAATAATGTTGTTCAGTCATTTTTCAGTCGTGTCCGACTCTTTGTGACCCAATTTGGGGTTTTCTTGGCAAAGACACCGGAGTGGTTTGCCATTTCTTTCTCCACCTTATTTTACAGCTGAAGAAACTGAGGCAAACAGGGTTAAATGATTTGCCCAGGGTCACACAGTTAGTAAGTGTTTGAGGCCATCAAGAGGATGAGTCTCCCTGATTTCAGGCCTGGTACTCTAACCACTGTGTCTCCTATAATGACATTAGAGGTCACTGGGTCCAACTTCTTCATTTTAAAGATGAGGAAATGATAATAGTAAGTATAATAAAGGAAAGTATGATAATATTGAGAGTAACAAGGGAACTATACTTACTGTAATTATAATCGTAATAAAGATAAATCTTACTAAGTTTAAAGGTAAGACTTCTGACCACTCCAGTCAGTCATGAACTTCTCAATCCATGGGGGAAAGTCTAAACAAGGAGCCTTAACAAAATCCATGCCCTAATCTTCCCCTTGCCTCCCGCTGGGGGTATGGCCAGGGACAGGCCAGTACAGTGGCTGAGGTTATGACTTTTTTATGAAGTAGGTTAAGAAGTTGGCAGAACATCTTGGTCTGGGCAAGGCCATGTCCAGCGGTAATGGTTCCGGGAGTGAAGGCAGCGTAAGCAAGAAGGAAGACTTTCCTGAGCCAAAGGGCCGCTTATCATGTGGTAGCAAGCAGGCAGGGAGACATTTCAGGTCTGGAGATGTGGGTCAACAGTGTGGGAACGTTAAGATTCAAAGGGTGTGGTCTATTGTCTGGCAAGAGTCCCAGGCATATGGCAGGAACGGATTTGAGAGTTAGCCTCAAAATCCAGGTGTAAAAGACTGTTGATAATATTCACTGTGCTGAGGGAATTAAATTATAAAATACTTTTTTTTTTTACTTCAAATCTTTTGGCAGCAGTCACTCAGTAGCAAGACTCTGGACTTCTTCCAGAGTGCAACTGACCGCATTCTCCCTCAGGTTGTTAGGGTTCTAGCCCCCAAGAGGCTGGAGAAGTCTTTTTCTAACACTATCAGTTTAAGCCCCAATTGTGGTATGTTTCCCCCACACAGAGTGATTAGTCCCGCCCCCCCCCATTTAACCAATGAGCTTTTACAATTGGCTTTTACAAAGGGATATTTACTTTATAGGTAAAGCATTAACAGAAGTACAAACACCTCCCACGCACATATCTGGGAGCACATTTGTCCCAGTGCCACTAGTCCGTAGGGAGAGTGGCCTCAAATATAATGCATTCTGCACCTTAGCATTTGCTCCCATCAAATCCATTTCCATATGTGGCATAGCTGATGGGTGGGTGAGGGCGCATTTCTGCTACTGGCAGGCTGAGGCGAGGAGGTCACTTAATGTAGTGTATCTTTGCTCTTCACCACCTGACTTTTGGCAAATCTCAGCATGGACTCCAGCCCCCAGACTTCCCGTGGTTTGCTCTCCTGACCTTTTGAAGCTTGCAAGGTCATGGCCAAGTTCCTTTGCCTAAAAGAGGAAGAAAGAGTATTCACAATAGAGACAGAAGCAACAACAGGATCATGTGCCCTTGACCTCTGAGTGAGAGAGGATCCGAGCTCCTTCCTAAATGGAGTCCTACAGCGGGTCATCCTCCTGGGCTGGGGTGGGATGTTGGGGGGGCAGTTAGAAGCCAGACCAAAAATAAGACACTCACTTTGTCTGCTTAGTGCCTTTTGAATGCAGCCCGTTTCAGCTCCATAACCCACCAAAAACACTCCTCTAGACTGGAACCAGTTACAGAATGTCTATACCTACTCCACATAGGGATTACATCACCAAGCACCTTTCCTTCCCCCCCCCCCCCCGCCCCTTACATCTTACAGAAGCATTTCCTGCCCCCTCTCATGTCTCGTTTGGCTCCAACAGAGTACACAGTCTAGTTGGCACTGGCATTTCCCACATGTGACTCATACCCTTCTCCCATCTCCACAGTCTCTGGTCACCTTCCTCTCCTATTCTGTGACCCATATCGTCTTTAGTCAGATTTATACCATGTCTTCTGCCTTATTCTTCCCATCTTTGCCCCCAATCAATTCCATCTTCCCTACTGTGGAATCCTCAATTAATTAGATTTCTTTTTAGTTCCTAGCCCTTAATAGAAAGTAGAAAATCACAAGACAAGCACATGTCGGATATTTATTACCCATATCAAGTTTCATGGCACTTTAAAGATTCATCTCAAACTCTTACATCTCAGTAATACTGATTCTCATAAGTTGATAGTTATTGCTTAGAATAATAACCTTTAAATATTGTTAGGTTTTGGGTCTCAAGGGAAGACTAAATATGGAAAGAATACTCTGCTTACTAAAGCACGAAAATCTAACATCGCACATTTGTGTATTTCTTTCTTCCCAACAATCCTATGAGGTAGATAGTTGAGTTCCTGTTTACCTATGACGTAGAGACAGAAAGTCCAAGAAGTTAAAGTGATTTGCCCAGGGTCCCACAGCTAGTCAGTGTCAGTTTGAACTCAGAATCAAACTGACCTAAAATTCAACATACTCCCTGCTTCTCTAGTATAAAATTTATCCTTATGTAACCCAAATCTGGTACATGCACAGACCCTATCAGCTTGTTCCATAGGTGCAATTATCCCATATGAAGGAACTGGGAAGCTCCCTTTTGTGGTGATGTCTAAGAGAAATGTCTTAGAGAGACAACAGAGCATGTGTAGACATTCTATAGCTGGTTCTAGTCAGCTAACCATGGCAAAGAGGCACCTTCTGGCTTCAGAGGCTTTCTTTCTTTCCTTCTTTCTTTCCTCCTTTCTTTCTTTCTTATAATAATATTTTATTTTTCCCTCAATTACACATAAAAATATTTTTAAAAATTTTCTGGGTTTTTAAAAAAGTTTTGAGTTCCAAATTCTATCCCTTCCTCTCTCCCCTCCCTCTCCCTGAGATGGTAAGCAATCTGATATAGGTTATACATGTGCAATCATGTAAAACATTTCCATATTAGCCATTTTGTAGAAGAAAACTCAAACAAAAAAAGGAAATGGAAAATAGTGTGCTTCAGTTTGTATTCAGACTCCATCAGTTCTTTCTCTGGAGGCAAATGGCATTTTTCATCATGAGTCCTTTGGGATTGTCTTGTCATCAAATAATATTGATATTGTACAATTTTTTCCTGTTTCTGCTCATTTCACTCTGTTTCAGTTCATGTAAGTCTTTCTATGTTTTTCTGAAACCATCTTGCTCATCATTTCTTATAACACAAAATATTCTATTATAATCACATACCACAACTTGTTCAGTCATCTCCCAATAGATAGGCATCCCCTCAATTTCCAGTTCTTAGCCACCACAAAAAAAAATCTGCTCCAAATATTTTTGTACAAATAGGTTCTTTTCCCTTTTTTTATCTCTTATGCCACAGACATAGTAGTGGTATTGTTGAATCAAAAGGTATGCACAGTTGTATCAGGGGCTTTCAAAAAGGCCCTCTAGCTTCAGCCTCTTCCTCTTTGCTTCATATAGGTCTAGGGCATCTTGGTACCAAACTGTAAGAGGAGAGGTCTCAGGACCTTGTCCTTGTTGCAGCCATGTGCCCTCCCCACTAAAAATGAGGTTCAGGCCTTTGCCTCCATTTATTTTTTTCTCCTGTTCTTGGTGAAATAAGTGGAGTCTTTGAATTTGTGAGTTCAAAAGGTATTGACTAAAAATCCAGTGTTCTTTTCGCTATGCTATGATGGGAGAAAAGAAGAAAAGGAAGAAAATTAGCATTTATTAAGCACCTACTATGTGATGGGCACTGTGCTTTTATAAATATTATCTCATTTGATGTTCTTCACATCAACCCTCTCAGGCTGTGATGGCTACAATGTCCTTAGAGACCTAATTTGGGGAACCAGTAAGACATTGATCTCTAATGCATCTTTCTTTAGGATTTCATTCCATTGATATGTTTTTTAAAATTTATTTTTATTCTTAACAAAAAATTAATAAAATGGCCATTTCCACATACATAAAAAAGGGAATTGTAAGTAAAACTTAAGGTCTCTATTATGTATTGACTGGTTTTCTTTTTAAATATATAAGCCCAACTTGCAGCTTTCAAAACGGCCTGCTTGTCTGTGCTTCCTTATGGCCTTCCTTCTCTGTGTTAAAAAATAAATCTATCTCAATGAACTTTTTAAAAAAATTCCTTTTCTTTATAATCATAAAATATTAAAGCTAAAATGGAATTTCAAGATTATCTAGTCTACACTTCTCATTTTACAGATAAGGAATCTGAGGGTTGTAGTTTTGCCCCTGCTATTGAGGCAACAATCTAGCTAATAAATGAATTATAATTAATAAATAAATAGAAGACCAGCAAGAGAGAAACAGCAATAGGTGAGGCAATTTCTAAAATCTGATCAGGAGTAGAAGATGGAAGAGGTAGAAAGAGATTCGAAATGGCTGGTGATTTGATCTTGGTTGAGATCCTCCCACAAACAACTGTGGGCAGTAGTTTTTGCCTGCATTAGGACTTTGCCAGGAAACATCTAATTGCCAGAGTCTATGGAGCAAGCTAACATCATCTCCCAAGAAAAAGCTATAAATAAAACCTCACTCTTTGGCCGCTAGCCTGGTGAGCAGGCAGTTTGTCCCAGCACTTAACCATGAGACAAGAACAATCAACACAAACAGCATAGGACTGATGATTTTGGCTATGATAAGTATGGAGGATAAGAGAAATAACTCAGTGCCCTCAGAAGAATATGCTATGTTTGCAGTTCTGCTGGTGCCAGTCAGTAACCATGAAACCAAAAGACAGAGAGGTTGGTATGCCTCCTAAAATAGGGGGAGAAATGGTCAGAAGAATATCATCTTTTTCTCTCCAGGTTATCATGAAGAATGCAGTATTCCCTCCATAAAAAAAAAATGAAAGAGGTGATTCTAAAGGAAAACAAAAGGGAACACTCCACCCCAACAAATCTAAGACATTTAAGAATCCTATCACTGGGTATGCAATTGGAGGACTTAGTTTGGGATCTCAGCTTTGCTACTCATTATCTATGGGAACTTGGGCAGGCTCACTTAACCTTTGTCGACTCTGGTTCCGTAATCTAGAAAAAGGAAGAGACTGGACTAGATAACCGTCGCTGTCCCTTGCTGCTCTCTATCTATGGTCCTGTCTGGTGTGGGAGATCAGAAGAAGCTGACCCAGAAAATGAAAGCAAGAAAGACCATTGGACACTGGGAGCTAAGTAATGACTATAATGTTCTTTCTATAGCGGGGGCCACTAGACCCTCTCAGTGAAAGGCGACTTCTGGTGTTCTACAGAAGGGTGATGTGGGTGCCAAGGTGCCATGAGGGGAGAGCTTGTACAGTAATGGTAGGGGGAAGAAGAAATGACTAATGGAGTCTGGTGACTCCCTACCTGAGGGGTCCTGAAGTGGTTCTCGTCCTGATGTAAATAACAGAAGGACCCGCCCCCAGAATGTGATAGAAATCCTTATGAGTTTTAAAAAATCTGATGATCAGATTGCTTGCTGTCGGGGAGAGAGGGAAGGAGAAAAAATTTGGAATTCAAACTCTTATGAAAGTGAATGTTGAAAACTATCTTTACATGTAATCAGAAAAAATAAAATACTAGTAAGTAAGAAATCTGATGATCATTACCCACTCCTACTGATGCACATAAGAATAAATAAGAGAGTCCAGCATCCCTCTCTATAAAGATGGTGTGTGCTGGTAAATAAATGTTTAACAATCAGGTCTTGGGGGGGGGTAGAATTTACACAACACCTTTTAAGTTAATCTGTATTATGAACATTTTCTCTATCATTCCTTAAGTGCAGACAATCAGCAAAACCAGAAGTTGAGTCCTGATTTATAGCATTTGTGGATTTCTAAGGTGTAAATGTTCACCCTGAAAATTTAAGAATCAGCTCTCTGAAGTATGCCGGCCCCAGTTTAGGATGGCTCCAGCACACCCCTGAGTTCATGAATAGATTTCATAGGGAGTCTCACAACTTGGATGGGAAGAAGTTACATCTTTAATTAAAACAATTTTAGTCCTAACTAATTGAGATTTAGCATAGTTATTTAAAAACATTATTCTGAGAAGGGATCCAGGACCAGCCAGCCAAAGGCACTCAGGACACACACAAAAACTTTTGCCCTAGGGGATGAGGATTTCATCTTTGTTGCTTTTTGTCCTTTGAAGAGGACCAGTGATATCAGGAAGGTGGTTGGTTGAAGGCAGGCTTCTGAAGACAAAGTCAGATTTGAGAAGTGAAGACCTGACAAAGAAGATGGTATATGCGGATAGAATTTGTATTTCTAAACTACAGCTTAAAAATAGGGAAATGACAGGACCTTGTCCAGGAACAGAGTATAGCTAACAAATATTGGTAAATATTTGTCTAGCATTTTAGAAATCTGACAGAAGATTTTATACTGAAAAGGAAAAAAAAACTATCCATGAAGACCTACCAGCCTTTTGCCATAGAGAGTAGCAGGTACAACAAGGAAAAATTCTTAGTAGAAAAGATTCATCAGTCTTTCACGGGAGGTGAAGCCTCCAAGAAGTGAGCCTCCAATAAAGTCCAAGACCTCAGATGTCTATGTACAGATGCACAGGGTACAAGGAATAAATAAGGTGAACCAGAGAGCCTGATGCAAGGAGGCAGAGTGGATGTAGTTACCACTGGTAAGACGAGGCTGACCGCTGAGATGTGACAATGGACAAGCATAACATCCAAATGAACAGATGTGATGAAGTCACAGGGATTTTCAAGAAGATTGAATCATATGACACAACAACAATGGGGAAGAACGGGTGGGGGTATTTAGGTGAGGTTCAGTGGGAGAATCAAAAGCAATATGGGTGTGGGTACCAGTCTCCTTTAGCCTATGAGATCCTTGAGAGCCAGGACTGTTCTGGTTTTGTTGGGTTTTTTGCCTTTTTTTGTATCCCCAGAGCTTAGCGCAATGCCTGGAGCAGAGTAGGTGCTTTATAAGTACTCTGACTGACTGACTGACAGTGGTTCTTAAGTGTGATCCCCTTTTAGGAGTCCTTAGGGGTAAAGGCTAGTTAATTACTATTGCAATGTTTTCATTTCTAATATGGTAAATATGGATGAATATAACCCACATAAACAAAAGCTGAGGGGACGTTTAATAATTTTTAAGAGCATAAAGAGGGCCTAAGACCAAAAAATTTGAGAACTGCTGGTTTATAGGTCACCTGGACAGAAGGAAGAAATAAAATTAAAAGATAAATCTGGCACAGAGAAATGATCTATTAATGATAAAATATTCCATTTGCTTAGACACTGAATCTCTGTCTGCCACACAATATGACCCTAAGCATCTTCATATAGATCCCGCCCCCTGTGCTGGACCCCACCAAGGTAAAGAGCCTCTTGTACATATGCCATCTAGAAAGACTCAGATGAGGTACTCAGGTCACGTCAACGTTGTGTGGATCCAATTCAGTTTGATAAGCATCTTAACTGTCTATTATGAACAAGGCACTGTGTTAGGCCCTGGAAACTGGTCCAGGATTTTGACCTGTGTATATGGCTGGGTTTTTCCATTCCAGAGCTAAAATTGCATCTCCCTTGGCCCTTGGGGCTCACAGTAATGTCACACCTGGCCCAGGAGCACCCCTTTCTCTGACTATTGTTGGAAACCAGGAGGAACCAATGAACTCTGGTACCCAGAGTTATGTAGAGGGTGAAGCTGGAGGTAATTTCTAATATATACCGTGTCCCCTGAGAGATAGGGCAGAGATTAATTTCAAGTGAGACGATCTATAAAAAGCACTTCATGACCTTAAAGCATTAGATAGGGTGTCTTTGGAGTAATGTTCTACACTAAGACTTGTGGGACATCTTGCTGTTCTGAATAGTAGTGATGGAATCCTAATAAAGCTGCCCCCAGCCCCAATATTCTAACTTCCTCATAGGCCCTACTGAACAACAGGCCCACTGCCCCTACCTAGCCACTCACCCCCTCCCCACAGATACACATTCAATATCCTAATTTCTTCATGTATGCCTCACTGCTCACCAGAACAATGGGTATGTCCATGAATTCATGTTTCTCACAGAACAGCAGGCATGTCCATGTGATGGGATCCCAGCCACTGCCTTTAGCTAGCCACTGCCTCCAGACCCATTCCTCATATTTCCCACAGAAACAGCAGGTGCGTCCATGTACTCAACCACAACTACATCCACCTAACTTTAGGACTACAATACTCAGCCAATCAGAAGGTAGCACCACCAAGATGTCCAAGCAGGATGTGGACCCCAAAACAATAGAAGAAACTTTCTCTAAGTAGGTACCTGCACAGTAACAGTAAAGAACTGACCTAGAGTGAACTTATGATGTAGAGAGACTTATTATAATATCGTTATCATACATACATACCTCCCCAAATGGGTTTTTCTGTATGCATTGTGGGTAATCACATATGCAGTTTCACTGTGGCTGGGACTCCTCCCCTATTAGTTAATCCCTTAGCAAACGCCTCCTGCCTTTTTCGTATACATAATTTCTGTTATGTAACTGCACCTTTACCCTATAAAAGTCCTTCTTGCTTTCTCTGAAGTCGCTAATTCCTCTTGGAACTTAGCCCACTTCATGAGAGGCGGCAATCTGATTAATACCTATACTCGGATTAGAGGTGGTCTGACTGAATTCTTTGATACGGTTTCACCACAGCACATCATGAAACCCCAGCAGTTTTTGGTGTCCCTGGGTGGGCAAAGTTGAAACCCCAACAGTAGGAAATAGCATTAGTATCAAATTGTTAGAGGACTAGGGAAAGAGATGTGGGAACACTGTCCTACATTGGCTTGGTTTCCCAGAATTTTTCACCTTCCTTTTTTTTACTCCAAATCTGAGTACCGTTCAAAGTGTACAGAGGGAATTCTCTGTCCTGGCATCACCATTGTGAGGATGTTGTGTGTGGTAGTGCAGAGAACACTACCATGTAGCGAGAGAACATGAGAAATATATAATGTAGGGGAAAGATCATTGGGCTTGGAAGCAGAAAGCCTTCAGGTTCAAATACTAGCACTGACATCTCCTACCCATGTAAACTTGGGCAAGGTCACGTCCCTATTTCCACAAAAAGAGAGGGTGGACTACTATGTCTGTTTACCAAAGAGATCAAAGAAAAGGGGAAAATATTGATAGCAGCACTTTTTCTGGTGGCAAAGAACCAAAAATTAAGAGGGGTCACCAACAATTGTTGTTGAATCATTTCTTTTTTTCTCAGCCAAGGAAAATGATAAAGTTTATTGAGGGTTTGATATAATGGGTTGTCTTAAGAAATCCCACCCTTTGTGATGCCTGTTTTCACAAGCCGGCCAGATTCAATCTGAGCTGAGCTAGATTGAATCTGAGCACCTTCGTAGAGGCAAGATGAGACTTATATACACAAAGACTGTGGGAGGGATTGAAGGGTTGTCTGGGGTGACTAGAGGAGGGGTTTAGGGAGGGTCTTGAGGAGGAATCTAAGGAGGACTGAGATGAGGTCAGACTCCAGGGTGGGGAAATAGCTGAAGGCTACCTGGAGATGACAGACAATAAGAGAGCTAGGGTATATTTAATCATTTCAGTTGTGTGACTCTTTTGGGGTTTTTTGTGGCAAAGATATTGGAGTGGTTTGCCATTTCCTTCTCCAGCTCATAAAGAACTGAGTTAAGTGACTTGCCCAGGGTCACACAGCTAGGTAAGTATCTGAGGCCAGATTTGAACTCGAGTTTTCCTGACTCCAGGCCCAGCACTATCCACTGCATTACCTAGCTGTCTAGGGGGCAAATTTGTTAAGATGAAAGATATTTTGTTACTTTGTTGGGTCTTTGATCTCACTGATGTGGGCATTCCTGATGATGCATATTGCTAACCATGATTACGTTCTGTATTCTGGGTGACTCTTATCCATGTCCATACAGATTCCGCCCAGTGTGCTGGAGGCCTTTCCCTAGGTCCTTTGATATTTTTGTTGATACCAATGGAGCATCTGAGCTGTCCATCTCTATCCCTCTTCTCAGTAGATGACCAAGCCCACCTGGCTGTTCTCCTGTCCTTCACCATTCTCTCCAGAAACCCATCTTCCTGCAAGATCACATCAACTCTGAAAGTCACACCTTCTCATTCCCACCCTCTCCCCATCCCTCTCCCTGCCCCAAAGGATCCTCCCCTCCTTCTGATTGGAAAACATAGAGGGTAGACATCAGAGATCATCCCTAGATTCTCTATTTAACAAGGAGCCATCCTATCATTTCCAGCCTGATTGCCTTTCTCTGGATTTCCTCATGCCTCCTCACTTTTCAGCTGCTTCTTTTTGTGTGTTGTCTTCCTCTGTTATATTATGAGCTTCTTGAGGGCAAGGACTGTCTTTTGCCTTTCTTCGTATATGTAGTGTTTTGCACAGTCCCTGGCACATAATAGGCTTTTGATAAATATTTATCGACTGACTGACAGGCCACTTCTTTTTTATAGTCATATATCTCTCTGATGACTGCTCTTACACTACAGCCCTTGTCTGATTTGTACTAGGTCTCATGAATAATGTGTTGCAGCCCACTACATCCACCATGTGTACCTCCATTGTCCTTTGGGAGGTGTTCAACTTTATTTCTTCAGACACTCTAGTATTCCATGACTTAGCCATACGGTATCACCAAAAGAATATTCTTATTTTTTAAAAGAGGCGAAATTTAAGAGGGATAAGTAAAAGGTCCTGTGCTTATTCTCAATAAAAAAAATCAAGAAGAGTGAGATGAAGGAGACGTGGCTAGACAGTAGTTTGTATGAAAAGATCTGGCAGTAATGGTGGGCTGAAAACTCAATATAAGTGCAATATGGTAGGCCAAAAAAAATCCAACAGAAACTTGGGCAGTTTTAAGAGAGGCCTGGTATCCAGAAAAGGGGAGGTGATAGCATACCGCGGCCTGGTCAGACCACATTCTAAGAAGGATGCAGCAAGCTGCAAAAGCGTTCAAAGGAAGATGACCCAGACAGGGAGAAGACTAGAGACCATAGCCTCTGAGGACTGACCAAAGGAGCTGAGCAGGTTTAATCTGGAGAAAAGACTTAGAGGAAACATGATAGCCATCTTCAGGTATCTGAAGGCCTCTTGTGTGGAAGAAGAATTAAGACTCATTTAGAACACGCCTAATTCTGACCCCAGAAAGCAGAATTAAGAGTAATAGGTGGGAGCTACAAAGAAGTAGTTATAGGCTCTATGCAAGAAAAAACTTTCTCACAATTCATTGAGCCCTCCAGAGGTAGAATGAGCTGCCTCTAGAGGTCAGGGGTTTCCCCCTCACCAGCAGTCTGGTGATAATAGAGGCTGAGTGACCATCATCAGAGATGCTGTCAGGGTTGGACCACCAGGCAAGGCCCAGGGTCCTTGCCTTCTCTGAGAGTCTAGAAATCAAATAAACATATAAAATTACTCAGAAAGGTTTTTAACCATTATCTAGTCTGAGTGTCTCATTTTAAATTTAGGGAAGTAAGACCTTGGAAAGGTACAGTGACTTCCCCAAGATTACATTACTAGACGGTGGTAGATGGATGGGGTGCTACAACCTCGATCTGAATTCTTTTTACAGCTTACATTCGTCTAGGAGTTCTTAACTTGGGGTCCATGATATATTTCATGGAGGTCTGAGAACTTGGACAGAAAAAAAAATATGTTTCAAAAAAATTGGTTCTCCTTGTAATCCTATGTATTTGATTTTATATATTTCATAGTATTTTCTAGGAAGAGAATCTATAGGCTTCACCACATAGTCAAAGGGGTCTGTGGTACATATATGGGTGCATGTGCACGTATGCACACAAACACACACACACACACACACAAAGTTAAGAATCTCTGGTTTAGTCCATTGATCATAAGATTTAGACCTAGAAGAAGAAGACAAGACATCATCAAAAAGCATCTGTGAAGTGAGAAAAGTACTAACCATGGAGTCATTGGACCCGAGTTAGAATCCTGGCCCTACCACTTGCTATCTGTATGACCTTTGGCAAATTGCTTAAGACCTGGGCCTCAGTTGCTTTATTTGTAAAATAAGGAGGTTGGACTAGGTGACTTCTAGCTTAAGATCGATAAGCTTATTGTGATCAGCATTCTATCAATGAGGAAATCAAGGCTCAGGAAGGTGAATCGATTGCCCCCAAATTAGAGAATAGGACTGGGCATCAAACCCTGACGCCATGACTCTGAAACCAAGGCTTTTCTCTCTGTGTCACATGGCCAGATTTTCTCCTGGAAAAACAAACCCAACTTCCCTTTGTATTTTACCTCCTTGGCTTTTTTCATGTGATGCAGTGCAATGCATATAATTCCTTCTTTTTGTCTAAATCTCTTTTATTTCCTCACTAATTATTTCCCACTTTGGGTCATTTAGCAGTATCCTTCTATTTCCCAGGCAACTGCATCATGGTAAGTAGACAGTTAGGATAGAATATGTGGGATGTGACGAGTGGGAGGTGAAAGCTGCCTTAAGGAATATGAAAAGATTGTCCTGTTTGTTTTAAACTTCTCCACATACCCACATCTTCCCCCCATCTTCTCTTTTAGATTCTGCTCTTTTCTTTATATCATACTGTTCTCTGCCTTGTGTCTTAACTTTTTTATGTTAGCTTTTTCACATTGGTAGGTTAGTAAGCAACACTTTTGCCTCATTTGCTGGCTAGGGTCATTGGGAATTTTGATGTCATGGGCTTTGGGGAGATGGGCGAACCTTTCCCAGTTTGGAAAACTGGAGAAGAGGGAGTGGGGAGGCAGGGGACTGACAAGGCAACACTGAAGTTCCTGCACATGTAGGAAGGGGTCAGAATCCCAGCAGAAACAAGCCAAGAACCATCCAGCAGATAGTTGGGTGAAAATGGTGTTTAAAAAAGAAATGTGGTCAAAAGTCAACAATGACAACAATGTCCAAAGCGGGGCTAGTGAGAGATGAGGTCTGGAGTTCAGTCCATAACAGATCAGGAATAATTATAGCTAATAATTTTATATAGTGCTCTAAGGTTTGCAGAGCCCTTTATATGTTAACTTATTTAGTGCTCAAAACAATCCTGGGAGGTGCTATTGTTAACTCCATTTTGTAAGTGAGGCTACTAGCAGTTCAGTGACATGTCCAGAGTCATACAGTAGGAAGTCCTGAGCTTTATGCACTGTACCATCTAGCAGCAAATTCTAGAAAAGTAAGAAAGTGTCAAGCTAAGCAAAGAGTTAACTCCATCTCCTAGCTGGTCTGTGGACACATGCTTGTTTTTATGCCCAACTCTTCTGTGGTTTGTGTGTATGTATATGTTTTGGTTTGTTTTTCAAAAAAACCTGTCAGCTTGATAGAGGGGTGATGCACTAAATATTCAGAATAAAACACACAATTTTGGACATGGCCAATATGAAATTAGTGTTTTCTTAATTATGCGTATTTGTCATAAGGGTTTTGCTTTTCAAGTTTTTATAGGGAGGAGGGGAAAGTGGAAGGGAGAAAAAAGAAATTTAAAAATGAATTAAATTAATTTTTTAAAAAATTCATTAAAAATGAATCAGAAGGGGGAGGAGCCAAGATGGCAGCTGGGAAGCAGTGACTGGCGTGAGCTCCCCACCAAGTCCCTCCAAAAACCCATAAAAATGGCTCTGAACCAATTCTAGAGCTGCAGAACCCACAAAGTAGCAGAGGGAAGCAGGGCT
>CM053623.1:265973332-266008151 GCA_028646595.1 Phalanger gymnotis | reverse complement strand
TAGGAAAGAAATGCTTTTTTGTTTGTTCATCCCATGTTTATTAGGCTGAGCATTTTCATTTGAGACCACAAGGTGGCAGACAAAGTAGCGAGCCAAAGAACTTAACCATTCAGATTCAAAAGCTAATCAGTTTGAATCTGAAATTATAATGACTGAGCTAGACCCCAAAGAAAAGACATGAGGAGGCATCCCTTCATCCCACTGCCTGCCTTCTGGGGAACTATGGGCATGAAGTACTACAGAAAATGTCAGGGTTTTGTTTTTTTTTCCCTATGCATTGGTTCTTTTTGCTCTATTTTTTTCTTTACCCATTCTTTGTTATAAAGCATGGGTCTCTGGATGGGGAGGTGAAGTATTTCCCATATTGGGAAATGTAAGTGATATATAGACAAGGTGTTCGTTTTCTTAGATCTCATCACTTTGCAAGAGCCAATCAGCCTTCTTTCTCACAACTCATCTTTGCGGAGAGGTGCTAGAAACATCTTCATGTAAGCAGGGAAATGTGCCTGCCACCTCCTCATTTCTCACCTGGCTGCAGTCATTTGGGATTTCTTTGATGGATGCCATTTATCATTCCTGCCATTCAGCTTTTTATTGTGTGGATTGTTAGCTCCTTGAGGGCAGGGACTGTCCTTTTTTGGAAGTTATATCCTCAATGCTTAGCACAGTACGCAACACACAGTAGGAACTTAATAAATGTTTATTGACTAACAAATAGAAAAACAGTTGATTTTCCAATATCATCCACTCACAAGGGTTAAACAGAGTATTTTGGTGAAACCACTTTATCAGTTTCTAGAAATTCTGTTTAATTGTGTATTTTTGAGGATGGACTGATTGTTTCTACTTTTGAATCTGGGTCTCCCTATCTCACCCAGGCCAGCCCCACCCACCACAGATTGGCAGGAAGCTTTGACCTGCTCCCCCTCCAACCCTCACGAACAGACTGGCAGCACCTTACTCCAGAGAGCTCATCATATTGGTGCCTTAGTTAGTGGGGATACCCAATTACAGCTCAGAATTCCTAAATTCTCAGCAATCCACTAACCTTTCAGCCTCCTCAGTAGCAGGGATTACAGGCATATGTCACTAATTCCTTGGCTTAAATGTGTTTTTAAAAGCTGGAATAAGCTGAAATTTTTTAGGAAGCAGTTTTCAGTTCAACCTGTGTTAGAAGGGATAGCTATTTAAATGACCATTAAATGTAAGGACTATTAGATTTAAATCTCATCTTGGGTGTGGTTACCCAAATATGATATTGGTGAGGTGAAGGAAGGAGAGAAGCTTGGAATGATTTAGTATCAATCGCCAAGAAACCTGACTGTGAAGGGTTAACTGTGAGATTTCTGTGCAGCTGTGGTCATGGTGCTGGCATTACTCTAGCCACCTGTGAGCGGAGAGGTTGAAATCTGGAACCAGATGCCCACAGAAATGACTTGATTTTTCTCTTCCTCTGGCTGTTTCTCACGCCAGCTGAAATGAGGAGAGGTGATTTTTGAAGGTTCAAACTGTCTGAGGATTGGTTCTTTGTAGGATAGGTTTCCTTCACTAGATAGAACAAACAGTACTTTTTTTATTCCAAAAGATCTAAAGATTTGAAGTTTTTGAATTGTGAATGCGCCTTATGACTAGGATGGGCTGAAAAAAGTGGTCTAGGCCAGGCTGGAGCTGTGACCGGTGATTGATTTAAATAGGAAGTGCTAACGGTTAAAGAGCTAAGAGAAGGGAACCAAATCTTGCCTAAAATAGTTTTTGTTAAAAAAAATTCCCACCTTTCCATTCAAAAATATTTTTAAATAATATTTCTGTTTTTTAATTTTTTTAAATATCTATAGGAAGCTTTGGGGACAGTTAGACCATAACTAAGATCCCACCATAGTAAATTCTTACTAGAAATTAACCTCTCAAATGCTAACCTTATAAATCCATCTATATAAAGTACAGTAAATTTAACCTGTGTTTTTTCACATAAAAATTAAATTTTTCCCAATTTTTAGAAATTGTTTGGAGGATATGTAGGCTGCACCGCGGATAGAGCACTGGGCTGGAGTCAAGAGGACAGGAGTTCAAATCCAGCCTCAGACACTGTGTGACCCTGGGCAAGTCACTTAACCCTTATTGCCTCCCCACCCTCGAAAAAAATTTCGAAGGAGAGAGGTGCATTTTCTTGAAGTCTGAAGTCATACTATTTAGCAAGTGGATGGTAAGTCTGCTGATTTACAGTTGCTCCCACAATGCACATCATTTCCTCTACTAGCTTGTCCCTTATGCCTAGAATGCACTCCCTCCTTACACTCATTTCTTTTTTGTTGTTGTTGTTTTGTTTTTGGAGGGGGGAAGGCAGGGCAATTGGGGTTAAGTGACTTTCCCAAGGTCACACAGCTAGTGTGTCAGGTGTCTGAGGCCTGATTTGAACTCAGGTCCTCCTGACTCCAGGGCCAGTGCTCTACTCACTGGGCCACCTAGCTGCCCCTACACTCACTTCTTAAGAGACCTGAGTTTCTTTTAAGACTCACCTCAAGCAACACCTTCAACACAAGGAGGCCTCTCCTGATTCCTGTGGAACAAGTGGCCCCCACCCCAATCACCTGGTTTCTATTTTGCTTAAGTCTACTGTTGTATCCCTTGAAGATCCTTGAGCCTAGCATATAGAAGTCACTTAATAAATGCATATTGGTTGGTTGTTGATTGATTAGTTGGCTCCTAATTTGGCACAATTCCTTTTATAATACTGAATGTCTCTTTGTCTCTGCGTCTGATTCCTCTTTTGCAAAGAAAAGGTAATAAAACCATCACAGAGTATGTACGTCACAGATACATGACGGTGCCTTGAAACATACAAAGCGTACAACCATACACCATTATTATAAGGGAATATTTTCTGGTTTCTCTTGTGTTAAACCTGAAAGTTGGTTAAAGGAGGCAAACAGAGCTAGGTGATAGAAAAATTCATATTACTTTTTTATTTATTCATTCCTTTTAAGCATAGTGGGCAGACATGATCATGGACTGAGCCAGAGAGAGTCTGACTGACATACAGAAACATGAACAGGTTTTATACTTTTTTAGAACAATCACAATTCAGCATGTTACTCAATTTTATTATCCCTATGTATGTTTAACCACAAGACAAAGATTTTCCTTAATGGAATAGGTTTGTAAATACAATAAGATAAAGGTGTTGACAAGGGTCAGTTAAAACTACAACCCAGCGCTTCTGTGTTTCGTTAACATTCCATAACATAGCATATGCCCATAAAATGTTAAGCAAGGTAGTCTTCTCGGGATTAGGGTCTCACTCGTAAGATGAAAGACAGTATGCAATACTATGTTCCCTTCCTCTGGAGTGAGCCATTCAGAAAGGATTCTGAAGAAAAAAACTTCACAATCAAGAATGTTCTTCCAAATGCATGTGGAGCTTATAATAAATATAGGATAGGAAAACCAGATTGTATTGTTAGGACTGCAGATTATAGTTCAATGGAAATATAATACAGGTGAAAAAAACAGCCTACATGTAACTTCTTGTGTGGAAACCAGAACACTTATTTCCTCTTGAAGCAAGTTATGACTTGCCTGGGATTCCTTCATTACCTGACAAGAGAAATTCCCCATTCTGCAGGGAGCTAGCCCCAGCTCAGACAGAAAAGCAATTTGTTCATATCTGAGGCCTTTCCCTAATATGAACTGGTGGGGAATCAATGTAGGTAAGAAAGGATTTCCAAAGCCAGTATTCATGAGATACCTTCTCAGACCTTTAGGTTCCCGACAGATATCTCCGTAGAGAAATATCTGTGCATTATATCTCTCTTCCCAGGGACTGTAGGCATAGAGCGGAGAATGTACCCCTGGGTGGGGAGAATTTTTTTTGACCTTGCTATACCTTCTCAGTAAATATCCCTTTTGTAAAAGCCTTTTTATGATTTGGAGACAGAGCTTGAAGTATCTATAGATGTCCTAGATTCTGGGATCCGGAACATCACAAAACAAGATTAGGCTTAGGACAGACTCATCTTAAACTAATTTAAACAGTGGGTTGGTTGGGGATTATATTTCTAGGTTTTTTCTCCCTTTTTAAAATGTATTTTGCAGTGGACCTGTGGTTTTTATTGGTACAGGGAACTTCTGGTGAAGGAACTCCCTCCTACCTTGTATGTCTTACCTAGGGTGGAAGAAATTAAGCAACTTGCCCAGAGTTACCCAGTCAGTACACATCAGAGGCAAGATTCAAACAAGAAATGCTAGAGAAGGTGGCCTTGCCATACCAGATATTAAACTGTACTACAGAGCAGCAGTCATCAAAACTACCTGGTACTGGCTAAGAAACAGAGTGGTGGATCAGTGGAATAGGATAGGTACACAAGATGGAGAAGTCAATGACTATAGCAATCTACTCTTTGATAAACCCAAAGAGGCCAGCGTCTGGGCTAAGAATTCCCTATTCCACAAAAACTGCTGGAAAAATTGGAAAATGGTGGGGCAGAAACTGGGCATAGACCAATATCTTACACCATATACCATTTTGGTCAAAATGGGTTCATGATTTAGGAATAAAGGCTGATACTATAAGCAATTTGGGAGAGCAAGGAATAGTTTACCTATCAGATTTATGGAAAAGAAAAGAATTCACGACCCAACAAAAGATAGAACACATTACAAAATGCAAAATGGATAATTTTGATTATGTTTAATTGAAATGTTTTTGTACAAAAAAAAAACCAATGCAACAATGATTAGGAAGGAAGCAGAAAATTGGGAGAAAATCTTTACAACCAGTGTCTCTGATAAAGGCCTCATTTCTAAAATATACAGGGAACTGAGCTAAATATATAGGAATACAAGTCATTCCCCAATTGAGAAATGGTTAAAGGATATGAACAGGCAGTTTTCAGAGGAAGAAATTAAAGATATCTATAGGCATGTGAAAAAATGCTCTAAATCACTATTGATTAGAGAAATGCAAATCAAAACAACTCTTAGGTACCACATTTCTCCCCTCAGATTGGCAAAAATGACAAAACAAGAAAATGATAAATGCTGTAGAGGATGTTGGAAAATTGAAACATTGTTATATTGCTAGTGGAGTTGTGAACTGATCCAGCCATTTTGGAGAGCAATTTGAAACTGTGCCCAAAGGGCTATAAAAATGTTCATACCCTCTGACCCAGCAATGCCACTTCTAGGGTTGTATCTCAAAGAGATCACACAAGTGGGAAAAGGACCCATATGTACAAAAATATTTATAGCGGCTCTTTTTGTAGTAGCAAAGAATTGGAAATCAAGGGGATGCCCATCAATTGGGGAATGGCTGAACAAGCTGTGGTATATCAAGGTAATGTAATACTATTGTGCTATAAGAAATGGGGATGACATGAACTTCATAACAACCTGGAAAAACCTACATGACATAATGCTGAGTAAGCGGAGCAGAGCCAGGAGAACATTATACACAACCACAGATATATGGATTCTGGGATGACTAACCCTGATAGACTTTGCTCTTCTCAGCAACACAAGATGCAAAGATAACTCCAAAGGACTCACAATGGAGAATGCTATCTACATCCAGAGAAAGAACTGTGAAGTGTGAATGCAGATTGAGGCACACTTTATATTTGCTTTTTCCTTTTTTTTTCTCTCTTTTGTTTTTGTTTTTCAGGTTTTTTTTTTTTTGGTTCTGTTTCTTCTTTCTCATGATTCATTCCACTGGTCATAATTGTTCTCCACAACTTGAGTAGTGTGTAAATTAGTTCAATGTGAAGTTATACATAGAAGATATATCGGATTCCATGATGTCTTGGGGAGGGAGGGAAGAAAATCTGGAGCTCAAAATTATGTAGAACCGGGTGTTACAAACCAAAAATAAAAAAAAATTATAAAAAATGTTTAAAAAAAGTTGTATTAATTGACTTTGTTGCAGATCTGAAGAATCTCTCTGTTCATTCCTCCTGTTTCCCCCAAGTAGAATTTTCTCTTATGATAGGCCCCTTAAATGATGAGTTATTTCCTCTGCTAATATCCAGTGATCTATTTGGAATATAGCCCTAATTAGCCACAGAATTTCTTTACACATATTCCCTACTTTAAATTGAGTTGGGTTTTTTTTTGTGGATGGAGTCCTGGGACTGCAGTCAGGAAGACCTGAATTCAAATCTAGCCTCAGCCACTTACTAGCTAAGGAAGTCACTTCACCCTATTTGCTTGTTTCCTTGTCTGTAAAATGGGGATGATAATCGGCCCCACCTCCCAGGTTTGTTGCGGGGATCAAATGAGGTAATAACTGTAAAGCACTTGGCACAGTGTCCGGCACACAGTAAGTGCTATATAAATGTTAGTTATTGTTATCCCCAGAGCGTAGCACAGTGCTTTGTACAGCAACGGCCCTTATTAGGTCTTTTTTGATTTGAATTTCGATGGGTTCATGAATCCCAGTTTGCCAAGAGCTGTCTTCATTCTATGTACAAATATGCACAACTGGATTCAAATCTTGCCATTATCTCTGATTTACCTGGGGCAAGTCACAGCCTTTCTGGGCTTCGAGTTTCCTCATCTGTTAAAAATGATAGGGTCGGACTTCAGGGCCCCTTCTAGTTCTAAATCTTGGATCTTATGATCTTATTTGACATTCAGGCCAAATTGGACTACACTCCTTCCACCACTAGGGGATTCTCAAACGCCCTTATCGTACATTGTAGCAATTACCTTTTCGTTTGATCTTTAAAACAAAGTATGAGCTTCTTGAGGACAAGGAGGTAGTCTTACTCACCTCTGTAGTTTTGAAAGCTGTAGCAGCTTCGTGAATGCTATTTGAATGTCGCCGTCTTTGGGGCTCTCTCAACTGCTAATGCCCTCCCCGCCCTAGTATTTCACTACTTTGTATTTAGCTATAGAGACTCCACTTGGGATTTCATTGTTACAGAGGACACCCTGGCAAGGACGTTTCTACCACTACAGGCTGGCAAGTTCTCTGAACACAATACAAAATTTTAGAGAGTTGCCCAGATCGAGGAAAGGTTAAGTAATCACACACATAGTGTGAGTCAGAGGTCAGATTTGAAACCCCCACCTCCAAACCCACCCCCTCAACCCTTCCCTGAGTTTGGGGTCTTGTTCTCCATTCACCATGTTACTCTGCTCTCATTCACTTTATATTGATTCTGTATAGAATTATACTGTTGTATATAATACAACATAATACGGTATACATATATACAGTATATACTATAACAATACAGTATACTGTATATATTGCATTATAATAATACAATATATATTGTAATACAGTATATAATTATATGTAAATATAATTATATATGTCCTGGTTGTCTCCCTTAATACAATTTCTTTAAGAGCGTGGATTGCTTCATTCCTTGGATTTGTACCCCGAGCATTTAGCAGTATAGCTTAACAACTGCTCATTGTTAACACTCTATTTAATGAAGACCGGTGGCTCTTGGTTACGTCTTTGTTATAATATGATATGACATATGATATATTTACCTTGATTACCTCTTTATAATGGTTTGCCCTCCATAACCTGACCCCTTCCTACCTTTCCATTCTTCTTACATTGCACTCACTCCAAGTCCTCTAGGATTCAGTGACACTCAATCTCTTAGAGGCATATTCACTGGGGTCCCCCATGGCTAGCATTCTCTCCCTCATCTCAGCCTTCTAGCTTCCCTGGCTTTTTTCAAGCCTCAGCTAAACTTACACCTTTTGCTTTTCTTAGTTCTGCTTAATGTCAATGTCTTTCGCTCTGCAATTAGCTCAAAATTCATCCCGCACGGATCTTGTTTGTTAGTAGTTGGTTGCATATTGTCTCCCATTTTTTAGCTCCTTGAAGGCAGTTTTTGCCTTCCTTTGTATTCCCAGCACTTAACACAGCGCCAGGCACATAGTAGGCATCTACTAAATTCTTGTTGACTTGCTGTAGCCTGTTGACTGCCTGCTTGATTCATTAAAAGTGTGCAAGTAAAGCTAGGAAGATCTGGGAGGCCTGGGAGCCACGCGCGGCTGGAGATGCAAATGGCGATGAGCAAGGGGCGGGGGCGGGGGCGGGGCTAGAGTACAAAAGTGTCCGCCCGGCTTGTGGAGATCGCTCAGTGGCTGGGGGAAAGACGACGCAGCCAGTGGAATTTGAAAGTCGGGGCGGGCCGCGGGCCTCGGGCCGCGGGCAGGAAGGAAAACCCAGCACAGATTTCGTTTGAAGATCGGGTCAGCTTGTGCAGCCGGCCCAGAGCGGGCTCTGGAGGTAAATCCGGTCGGAGGAGCCAGGCTTTGAGTTTGACCCGGAGCTGCTCAGGAAAGCCGTGCTGGGTTGAGCGCGGACGGGGACCTCCGGGGCGTGATCCGCTCTGGAGGGAGTGTCTGTTTTGTCCCGGCCGGCCCCAGCTTTGTGCGACACGCTCGGGAGTCCCCAAACATGGGCCGGCGGCGGAGTTCGAGGAAGAGCAGGGACGCGAGGTAGGTGCACCATTCCCGGGGCCGGCTTCTTCAGCCCTCACGTGCCCTCGTGCCCCTCCTTCTTGTTGCAGTCTCAGGAAGGCTCCACGACCCCAACCTAGTTCCCTTGCTCTGGGAAGGCTCCGGGCGGCGGAATCCCGCGCGATTGCGGACTTTTTTGGCTTCCTGCGATTACCTGCAGTCTCACCCCCTGCTTTTCTCTTAGCTTTGCACTTCTCCCGCAGTGGTCTCTGCAAAGTCACCAGCCACCTGCCCTTCGGCCCGTGCTCGGCCTCCCTGACCCGGCTGCTTCAGCGCTGCCGGCCTCCTGTCCCCTCCGGGATGTTCCCTCCTGCACCTCTTCTCCCAATCCCCTTCCTGGGGTCTTCTTTTCTCCTTACTCTCTTAGCTTTTCTAGACCTTCACGTTTAATTCTGCACAGATTGGGCGCCCACAGTATGCAAGGAACCGCGGATGCGGTCCATCTTTTGCCTCTTTTTATAGCCTTAGCATAGTGCCTGACACATTGGAGGCACTTCTTAGGTGTTTATAGATTGACAGGAAATGCTCGTTGATGTCTGTGATGGTGACTTTTCTCCTCCCTCCCTTTTCACTCATCAGTTTCCAAGACCAGGCTATGCATCCCTCCTTTGTGTCGACCTTCACACGTCTTCCATCTCTAAATTCTTCCCCCTTTCTATTCTCAGTGCTTCCTCTCTGGCAGGGGTCTGCCTTGACTGTTGGCATTTCTTTCTAACAGATCTTGTTCACCCTTAAATGCTCCACCTTTAATGTTTCTGTCAGGTTTCTCTGCCATATAGAGAGAGCTGATGGAGGTGGACCTGGAGTCAGGAAGACTTGAATTCAAATGTAGCCTGTAGTAGGAAGGCCGAATTTATAATCTCAAATATAATCATGTATATGTTTGAATGGTTCCAAATCGCAAGGTATGAGGGATTCTCTAAGTAGAAAGCAACAAAACATTTATTTAGGCCCCACAGCAGCAGATTCACAAACCAGCCTCCCCATTCCAATATCATGATCATGAGCTTCCAGGCCCAGTAAGCCCACCTCACAAGAGTAACCAGCAGGCCACAGAAAAACAAGATTGTATTAAACCAAATCGTGATTACTGGCCTCAAGTCTTTGCTCGGACTCCTGGGTCCACACAGGTTTGCTCTACTTCCGCAGTTCCTGCTTTGGGTTTTTCAGCTTCAGCTGTAGTTGTCTCTTAGCTCCTCTCTCCTCACAGCTGAGCCCTGGCTTCTCAAGCCCCACCTCAACGACCAGAGGCCAGAGACCAATTGGTTCCCGAATTGGCCCCTCTTAAGTCATTAATCTACACCCACACAGGTTTCACACTTGATAGGGCTTTGGGCCTGGGGCTTAGCACTTAACAGCTGAAAGTACTTTCACTCAAAGTAAACAAAAGCCAAACTCCTCAAGTGCTAAGGAGCCCATTTTGCCTTATGGACACAAGCCTCAGACACTTTACTAGCTCTGTGACCCTAGGCTAGTCACTTTACTCCGTTTGCCTAGGTTTCCTCAACTGTAAAATGGAGGGGATGATAGCACCTTCCTTCTAGGGTGGTTATGAGGATCAAATGAGGCAATACTTATAAAACGCTTTGCACAGTGCTTGGCACATAGTAAATGTTAGTTATTAGTATTATTATGTCATGCCTCCAAAGACAATGTGATGAAAATTTGTTTTGTTCAGCCATGTAGAGTTATTACAAGAGGTTTTGCTTTTTTTTTTTCAGTTGTAAGAAGAGAGTTGGGAGGGGGAGAAGGAGTTGAGGGATAGGATTGCCAAAGGTGGGGGGGGGGGGGGGGAAGAAAGAAGGGTCATTGAAGCATTTGTTTTTAAATGAACAGAAGAGAAAGAAGGCCCGGAAAAAAGCACAGACAAGCTACAGGTTGCATTTATATACCAATCTATGCATAATAGAGATTCTTAGTTTTACCTACAGTTCTTTTTTTTTTATTTCTGTGCTATCATATATATGGAAAAATTGGCATTTCTTAAATTCAGAATTGTATTTAAATTAGTTTTTCTCCTACCCTTATATAAGGGTGGACATTCACGTCAAAATACTTTCAGTAAACATTTGTGAAGCACCTCATGTGTGCCAGGCACTTTGCTAAGAGCTTTGGCAGTCACCTGTTTTGTTTTGAACTAGACCTGTAATTTCATTGGTGTAGGAAATGCACAATGAGGAAACTCTCTACCAATGTACATGGGCAGTTGCTCCACGATCTGTAGGTTTGGAGTTGCTAGGGCACTGAGAGCTTAAGTGATTTTCTCAAATCCACGCAGAAGGAGACTCAGGCCTTTCTCACCAGAAGCCAGCTCTCTCTCTTTTATACTAAGCTGTATCGATGGCTCCCTATTACCTATTGAATAAATTTCAGATTCCTCAGGCTGGTGCTGGAGGCCCTTTTTTGTGTCATGGACCCTTTGGCAGTCTGGTGAAGTTAGGAACCCTTTCTCAGAATAATGCTTTTTAAATGCAAGAAGTGAAATACAGAGTCTTGCAAAGGAAACCAAAAGTTAGTGAAATAAAGAGAATTTTTTTCCCATCCATGTTCATGGACCAACTGAAATCTATGCATAGGTCCCTGAATCCTGGCCAATCCACTCTAGCATAATGATGGCTTTAGTTTAAACTCAACAGCATGATTATTGAACATCTGTTCTTTATATTGCACAGTACTTGGTACCAAGGGTCCAAAGATGAAAAAGGACACAGGATATGTTTGCAATTAAGATATAAATGCAATATTCGATTCACAAGGTACAATGTGATGAGGTAAAGGAGAAATCCAGACAAAGTATTTCAGGAAAAATTTGAGGAGGAAGTGATATCTTTAAATAGGTTAAGAGTCAGGGCAGGCTTCATAGAGGAGGTGGTACTTACTGGGCCTTGAAGAAGGAGGGACATTTCGGCAGGTAGAGAGGAGATGTGCCTTAGAATGAAGGATGAGATGAGGGAAAGGCCAGGGAAGTAGGGAGATAAGACATGAAAGGTAGATTTGAGCCAAATTGTTAATGACCTTAAATACCAGGTTTAGAAGTGTGTGCTTTCAGCAATAGGCATTGTGTTCAGATGAGGAGAATCATTTGTGAGAAGACTGGAGGCCAACCATGTATGAGAATGATTGAAGGAACCAGAAGAGCCTCCTGGAGGAAAGAAGAGAAGTCTTGGTAGGGGAATGAAGTAGGGTCATGATAGCTGTCTTCACGTATTCGTTGGTCCGTGGATATGGGATTAAAATTGTTCTGTGGGGCCCCAAAGGATAGTCAGGAACTGGTGGAAGTCAGAGAGGCACATTGAGGCTCAGGTGAACAATTTCCTATCCCAATTGCCTAGCAGTGGGATATGTGGTCATGGGAGGGAGCCCTTGGTGCTTGCTCTGGGGCTTCAAATAGAAGGTAAAAATGTTAGAAGAGAATTGAGGTCCCTCTGAGGCAGCCAGATGGTGAAGTGGATACACCACTGGGCTCAAATCCGAGTACAAATCTGGCCTCCTGCACTTAGGTATGTGACCCTTGGCAAGCTATTTAACCTCTGTCAGCCTCAGTATCCTCAACTGTAAAATGGAGATCAACAACTCTGGAAATGTCAGGGTTTGTTGTGAAGCTCAAATGAGGTAGTATTTGTAAGTTTCTACATGAATGCCATGTGTATCATTGTTGTCATCATCATTATTATGGAGACAGGGAAGGCTAGAAGAGGAGCAGTCTTGGAAAGACATTCTGAGTTCATGTGGTGAGCAGGACAACCGATGCTCGGAATCATAGTTAAGACACCCTAGAAGGAGCCCTGAGTGTCGTGTGTTTAGAGGCCATGGTCTGGCTGAGCTGGAAGGGACTTTGGAAATCCTTTAGTCCTGTTTGGCCCTAGGAGTGGGTAAGTTTGCCAAGGAGGAGAGAGTGGAGAGAAGGGTGATATTTATGGGACAAAGCCTTGGGAAACTTGTGTTTAAGGCTAGGAGGAGGAGCCCCAGGGAGGGAACATCAGCAGGAGATCTGGAATGGGGAGGGTTTTGAAAGCCAAAGATGGGAAGGGAGCAGGGGTGGAGTGGTGTGTTGGTAAGCAAAATGGGCTCTTAACATTTAGTTTGACCAAGTGCCCTTGAAGAGTTTGGCTTTTGTTTCTTTTGAGTAATTCAGTGTATTTTATTGAGTCTTACTAGGTGCTAAGCCCCAGGCCCAAACCCCTATTAGGTGTAAAACCTATGTGGGTGTGGAT
This sequence comes from Phalanger gymnotis, assembly GCA_028646595.1. Lineage (NCBI taxonomy): Eukaryota > Metazoa > Chordata > Mammalia > Diprotodontia > Phalangeridae > Phalanger > Phalanger gymnotis. The sequence goes on along the minus strand of CM053623.1, from coordinate 265,995,450 downwards.
TGGTCACTAAGGTGGGGCCAACTAAGGGGAGGTGCTAACTCAGGAAGCAATCATAGCAGCCTAAGTTCTAGTCATTCAGATGACGTTTGATGTCTGAAACCCTATAAGAAGAGAAGACAGCCATTTGCGCAGGGCTGTCACTCTTGGTGGCATTTGGAGACTCCCAGTCAGCTGTAGCTAAGGGCCCTCCAGCTCGTAAACCCGGATGTTGGGACTTTGTTAAACTCTGGTAACTATGTATTGGGATTTGAATCAGACAAGGTCTGTCCATGTTTGTACTTTGTAATTTGCTCTAAAGTTCAGGGTGCTGGCTTCCCCCCCAACCCCAACTAAGCGAATGATATTTGTGTGCTGAATTAAAGTAAGCTTGTCAACCCCTTAACCTTGCTTTCCTTCGTTAAGCAGATCAAAAGAACCTGGGCTTTTGCAGGGTGCTGGTAGTGTTCTTGTTGTTGGGCTTACGTAGGTCTTTCATCCCCACAACAGCTGCTAGCCGGATTATTGAAACAAGTGGGGCTAGTTGGGTGTTGATCAAGGAGGAGGAGGCCTGGGCAGAGGCCTCTGGTGACATTTGTTTAAGTCTCTTGTGTACCTTGATAACTGCAGGTCACATCTTCATCTCCCTGACGTCATGGTCCTCTTTGAGAATGAAGGACAAACTCGAGGCGTTTATGCCCAGATTTTAGCTTACGTTTTATCATTCTTGTGAAGGCTGTTCTCTCTTTCCTTTCTCTTGATTCTTGATGGACGGCATATTGAGATGGAGATGACTTTAGTGGGCATTATCTTATATGGTGAGCATAGATTTAGCCCAAAAAGGGATCTTAAAAGTCATCTTAACCATCCTCTGTGGCCATTTTACATATAAGGAAGGCCCAGAGAGGTTGAGACTTATAGTATTAAGTGACAAGATTCGAATGTAGGTCTTCCAACAGCAAATCCTGCACTATTTCTACCACACCATGATTTGTTGTTGTTGAGTTATTTCAGTAATATCTGACTCTTTGTGAGCCCATTTGGAATTTTCTTGGTAGAGATATTGGAGTGGTTTGCCATTTCCTTCACCAGCTCATTTTACAGATGAGGAAACTGAGGCAAACGGGGTTAAACAACTTACCCAGGGTCACACCGCTAATAGGTATCTGAGACTAGGTTTGAACTCAGGTCTTCCTGACTCCGGGCCTTTTGTTTTATCCACTGAGCTACCTAGCTGCTCACACCATGATTACATCCATGATTTTTTTTCTTTGTCTATCTTGCATTTTCACAGTGTTCATTCAAATTCAGTACAAATAGAGATTTTTAAGTTCTTCTTTGCTGGTACTTATTCTTTGAATTTCCTTCCACCTTCCCCCAACCTGTTCTTTTAATTTTCCTTTTTATACCTCATTTCTGTTGCTAACATTGCTAAGTGCCCTTCAAAAGCAAACACGATTGTACTGATTTAAAAGGCAGAAAAATGAAAGTTCAGAGGCTAGAGTATGCTTTTATGCAAGTTGGTTGTGAACAGGGGAGAAGGCAGAAATGGCGATTATATTAATAGCTGCTGTTTATGTAATACTTTAAGGTCTGTCAGTATTGCTTTACAAGTGTCATTTTATCCTCACAACAGCCCTGGGTTGTAGGTGCTATTATTATCCCCATTTTACAGATGTGGAAACTGAGGCAGACAGGTTATAAGTGACTTACCCAAGTTCACACTAGTAAGTGCTGGAGTAAGTGCACACACAGCTAGTAAGTGCTGGAGGCTAGATTGGAACTTGGGTCTTCTTGACACGATGTCCACTGATCTATCCACCGTACCACTTAGTTGACAGGTTTCAGGGTTTAATGTTTCTTGGAGAGCATTAATGATATAGATAATACAAAGGAGGAATTTGAAAAGTAAATGGTTGAGGGGCAGCCAGGTGGCAGTAGATAGAGCACTGGCCCTGGAGTCAGGAGGACCTGAGTTCAAAATGTAACCTCAGATGCTTGACATGCTTACTGGCCGTGTGACCCTGGGCAATTCATTTAACCTCAATTGTCTCCAAAAGTAAAAGAAAAGTGATTGGAAAGAAGTTGGAAATGTTTTCCCAGTGTAAACTTTAACATTTTTTAAAACTCTCTTTTGTCTCTTCTTCTTTAGTCCCAAGAAAGAGTCAAAGAAGAAAACAGAGAGACAAAGTCATGGCAAAGAGGTAAGTTACTTTTTTATATTTTAGTACAATTCAAGCCAAATAGCAATACAAAATAATGTATTTTGTGCAAGACGCTCAGTTCTGTTTCTTAGATGTTGATAAGTCTATCCATAGCATTTACTCCTTTAATACTTTGGTCTGTGGTGCAGTTGATGTGGCCACTCCCTGCATTCAAGTCAAGCTGGATTCAGTTAGAACAAGCCATGGTATCTTGTGGACTGGTTGTCCAAGTTCTCCCAGGATGTAGGCGGCCTTGGAGTCTGGAAGCCCTGAGTTAAAATCCTGCCTCAGACATTATTAGTGTGACTCTGGTTAAGTCACTTAACCTCTCCAGGTCTCAGTTTCTGTGTGTGTTAAAATGAATGTGTTGTTCAGTTCAATGGCTTTTAGGATCCCTTCCAGCTCCATATCTGTGATACTGTGATCCACAGATTTTCTCCATAAAGGAGTACACTGCAAGCTTTTCCCATCTTTATTTCACGAGAACCAGGGCAGCCCTCAGGCTGTTGTCCCTCTGGTGAGGATAGTAATTCTGAGAGACAGAGTCCTGAGCATGATCCATTTATGAGTAAGGCTGTTGTGATGGTTGTTGTTGTTTAGTCAATTTTCAGTTCTTTTTTTTTAATAAATTTATTTTTTATTTTTTAGTTTACAATTGGGGGTTTTCTTGGCAAAGATACTGGAGTGGTTTGCCATTTCTTTCTGCCAGTCATTTAACAGATGAGGAAGCTGAGGTAAATAGAGTTAAGTAACTTACCCAAGGTCATAGAGCTAGTAAGTATCTGAGGCCAGATTTGAATTCATGAAGATGAATCTTCCTGAATTCTGATCCAGTGCTCTAACCATTGAACAGCCTTGCTGCCTTTATTCCCGTGTAAGGACAGGTTGTTGTGTTTGTCTTTTGTTCTCAAAGAAGACCATGACATCAGGGAAATGATGATGTGATTTGTAGTTGACTTGGATTTGAGTGAGGGAGGGCTGTGCAAGGTCACCAGCCTCACTTTATCCTCCAGAACCATCTGGGTCCTGGGGCCTGAATTCACCAGGACAACAGGATAGCCCTGGATGCATTGGGAGACCATGTAAGGACAAACGGCATCAATAAAATAGTACTTTTTTATTTAATGTTAAATCTATGCTAGCTTGATCATGTCTTAACAAAATTGGGCTAAAAATCAGTTTTCAATTTCTTATTCTATACATAGCCAGCCTACTTCCTTCATACATTTCCTTGACAAACCCCTATAGAACACTTTTTGCATTTAAGTCATCTTTGGAAATATTTGTAGTTTGCTCCCATTGTATACTTCTCTGTGATTTAACTACATACTCTTATATTGTTCCAAAATTTGCAACTACACATTATTCCCAGGAGAACATTTACATTTAAAAAATACAGATACTTGTGTTGGAGAGTAGCCTGAATCACTAAGCACTGAGCAGTTTCCCAAATACAATCCAATTTCCTTGTTTCCTCCTCTTCAATTTTGGACCCAACTCGTTATCCACCTGCAGTCCTTGTCTTAGATCTAATTACTGATTTACTGTCTCAATGGACTAGTCTTCCAACTGTATTTCATAGTCTGGAGACTAGGCATTCTTCATCAATTTGGTTTTTCCTGTATGGATTGTTAGGCTAATATCTTTTGATAAGTAATCATGGATCTCTAAATAACTTCTAACTAAAACTTAACATTTCCTTAAGTTATGACTTTAAGAAAAGAATATTCTGAGAAGGAGTCCCTAGGCTTTGCCAGACTGTGAAAGCAGGGCCCATGGCATACACAAAGGCAGAACCCCTGGGCAATAGGGAATCCTTCCATTTTGATCCTGAATAAGACATTCTCCTTGACGGTGATGAGCATGTTTAGTAAAGGTATAAATCTCCCTAGCTTATCACACAGCTAGTAAGTGTGTCAAGTGTCTGAGGCCAGATTTGAACTCAGGTCCTCCTGACTCCAGGGCTGGTGCTCTACTCACTGCGCCACCTAGCTGCCCCTCTGGTGGCATTCTCGATGGATCATGTACCCTCCTAACATGTGTGAGAGGGTCCTTGTTGCAGGAGAGCTGCTGGGGTGGCATTGTGTTCTACTGAATCAAAGACTTTTTAGAAAATTAACCAATGGTCACCACGGTGGGAATCTTGTATTCTTAGAACTTTTTGCTCAACTGCATGACTGTAAATATGTGTGATGTGCATGACTATAAATATTCTGTAAATCTGCTTTGGAAAATCCTTTGCCAAAGCCTAACTGTTCCCTTCTTATAGCTTTCTTAAGGCTACCCTGGACAGAGCTTCTTAAACTTTTTCCACTCATGACCCCTTCAGCGCTTCTTAGACTATGGGTCTTCATCCTCGAGTTTAAGAAGCACTGGTAGAGGGTCTTAACTTTTCTTGTGCCATGAAGCCTTTCGGCAGTCGGGGGAATACTGTGGTCACCATCTCAGAATAGTATTTTTAAATACACAAAATAAAATAGATGCAATTAACAAAGGAAAACAATTACATGGAAATATAGTTATAAAAATTTTTTTAAAACAAATTTACAAAGCCCAAGTTAACGCCTTCCCTCCATAGAGCATCATCATAAACGTTATATAATGTTGTTCTTCTCTCCAGCCCATCCTCTCCACAGCTGCCAGATGCCTTCCTCAAGCACAGATCTGTGAGGGCCTTTAAATGCCAGTCTGGAGAGTTTTATTTTCTCCTGGCAGCAGTGGGTGCCACCAGTGATTCGCTCTTGTTTCATGTTACTGCCTGCCACATACTCGGTTTCAACCAAACTGATCTAATGCTCCTTGAGCCAAGTAGTACAGACTCGGATATCTGGGTATTTCCATAGGCTGTGCCTGAAATGCTTTACTTCCTTTCATCTTCTCTTCTAAGCCTTACCTTCCTTCCCAGCTCTGCTCACATGTCACATACTCCAAGAAGCCTTTGCCAGCCCCCCTAGTACTCAGGAGTTCTTAATCGTTTTTTGTATCATGGACCCCTTTGATAATCTGGTGAAGCCTGTGAATCACTTCTCAGAATAATGTTTTGGAATGCAGTAAAATACATAGAAGGGCAGTTTGGTGGCACAGTAAATGGAAGGGCCTAGAGTTAGGAAGACTTGTCTTTCTCAGTTCAAATCCAGCTTCAGACATTTGCTAGCTGTGCAACCCTGGGCAAGTCACTTAACCCTGTTCACCTCAGTTTCCTCATTTATGAAATGAGCTGGAGAAGAAAGTGGCAAACCACTTCATTATCTTTGCCAAGAAAACCCCAAAAGGCATCACAAAGAGTCAGACACAACTGAAATGACTGAACAACAATACATAGGATTTCAAAGGAAAACAACTATATTGAAATATAGTTATGAAATTATTTTTAAAAATAAAAGTTCACACATTCTAGGTAAAAAACCCTTGGATTGATTGATAGTGGTTTTGCCCTAATCCAGTTGTTATGAATTTACTTATTTGTTGAAATATTACTTGAAAACCCTTTAGTGACTTACTGTTGCCTACCAAGTATACTCCTGTTCCTGGGCATTCAGAGCCCTCCACAATCCTGCTCAGACTTATCCATTCAGTGTTATCGTACACTTCATGTTCTGTTATCCATTCAAATTGGACTTCTCTCCATCCACCATTCTCAGCCTTTCTTCTCCCATTGCCAAGTTTCTGATTATTTTGTCCCCTCTGCCTAGAATGGCCTCCTGCCTGGAAAACTGAGAGGCTAAATCCACAGTTTATACAGAAACAACATGTCAAAGGCGAGACTTGAACCAAGTCTTCCTTGTTCCAAGGCTGACAGCATTGTGCCATATTGTATTATCTTGGTAAATGGAATGGGAATGATAAGATGACAGGGGCTGGGTTTTTTTTTTAATCTTTGTATTCCCCGTGCTTTGTAGATAGTAGATGCTTAGTTAGTGTTTGTCAAATAAGAAAATAGGTATATGGATTTGTAGTTATAGATCTCTTGTATTGATACAGTCTCATTTTTTATTCATACTTTGGGTATCTTCCCATTTGAGAGTTCTCATAAAATGATACCCAACGCTCTCTAGCTTGCCTCGTGTCCAGCATGGATTTCTTAAGTGGATGTTTTGTCAGTTGATCCCAGTGGTGTCTTCTCTGAAGTCCTATTTCTACTTCCTTATTTGGCCCGTTGGTGACTGAAGTACTAAGAATCCAGTTGTGTGGCTGATAGTGGAAATAGGACACACTGTTCCAGTGTAAACTCGAACTCTTTGTCGTGCACTCTCCAATTTAATTTACAAATGCTTTTAGATGGGATGGCTCAGGGGCCCTCACACCAAACTTGCATGTTTTTTCTTCCATGATTTTTCGCTCTTTTATGTCTTTGACGTCTCAGTCCCCCATGTGCTAAATGAGGAAAAGATCAATAGAGTATATGAAGTTGGAAAGGCCGGTGGATGGGACCAAGTACTTACCATAGTGCTTTTAAAAATGAGTTTGTATTCCAGTCTAGGGTCACCCCCAGCTGCGTGTCACCACTTGGCAGAAAAAAAAAAGTTGAAGCATTTGCTGCCTAAGGTGGTTTCTGTGTTTTGTCTTGGTTTTTTTGGGGGGGGGGAGTGGCACTCTTCTTGTTTTGATGACTGCTTTACTTTGGTTAAGATTTTGTAGGAAATGGTGATTGTTCAAGCCAATATCTTTGCCTTTTTTCTATTTTCTATTTTTGGATATTGGTGACTTGTTATAGGTCATGTTGAAGCTATTTTGGTCATCTTTATTCCTGTTTTCCTTGATCTTTGCTCAAGCCAGTTATGTAACTGCAGACAGCTGATTCTGACATGACTCACATATCCATAATTAGCAGTTTCCTGTTTATTAAGATTTAGTCAGGTTTTTTTTTTTGGTTTTTTTTTTTTAGTGTTTGGCACTCACTGTGCCTCTTGAAGAAGGTGTCCATACAGGCATGTATGCATCTATGATACCTATGACAGAAAGAGAGGGAGAAGACATGTCATCTTTCATTTCTAAAACCTCAAGCCTATTTCCCAATATGCTTTTTACTACCCTCCTTTGTGTCCACTTTGGAAGAGATAACTTTTATTTAGATCTCTAAGGGACAGACTTTAAGAGAAGGACAGTGAGGCTTGGAGATGGAAGAGAAAAGGTTGAGAATGGGGGTGGAGAGAAGTACAGGTTGCCTGGACTGCAGACTGTGGTGAGAAGTAGCTCGAGATGACGTCAGATGGATTGGAGCTGCATTGGGGAGGGCTCTGAATGCCAGGATCAAGAGTATATTTGGAAGGTAGTAGTGAACCACTGAAGGTTTTGTTTGTGTTATCATTGAAAGATGAAGTAGTCCAATCCCAGTACTCCACAAAAATCATCCTAGCTACAGCCTAAGAAATAGAGAGCAGTTTTTTTGAAAGACAGGGTACAGTAGTAATGTGGTGGTAGGAACAGGATCTCTACTAGCTACAGAGAGAAAGGAAATATGTAAATTCTGTTTTGAAGGAAGGAGCAGGTTTTTGACTTGATGTTTGGGAGAAATACAAAAAAGGTCAAAGATGTTATTACAATTCCTGAGTAGGGAAGAATTCCCTAGGAAATTGTTGGAAATCAGAGCTGCCCAGCCATTACCATGCTAGACTGGGTTGATGAGGAAAGTTTCAGTTTACATTTGTATGGCCTACTTACATGTTTTCTTATCTGTAAAAGGAGGGGGATTGCCTCTGAGGTCCCTTTCACCTCTATGTCTCTGATCTAGTGACCAAGTGGTCTCTAAGGATCTTTTGTTGTCTATGAGGATTCTTTGACCTGAGTCAAATTCCTTGAGGTGTGTCCCCCAGTCTGAATCTGAACAAGTTACATTTAACCCTCTCAGAGCCTTATGCTCCTCTTCTGAAAGATAGGAATTGAAGGCGGTACTGTTCATACGGTAATATTCATAGTACTTAGCGTAGCAGGTTGTTGGGTTGAATATGAGTTAATGGTGCCCAACCACCTCATTTTTCAGGGTGGAAGTTACACAGGTGTCAGAGCCAAGTCTGGAAACACAGCTGTGTGATTTCAGATCTAGCCCCCATGCTGTTAGGATTCAAGCTGAGGGAACACATAGATATAGATATACAGATTGCAGACTGATTGCAGCTGAAGGAAGAGGTGTTTTGTGGTTGAGGACAGAAAACGAGCCCCCCATTACCAGGAGAAAGTATTGTATACTATATCAGATGCAATCCTGGATTTATTTAGAGTGGAAAGGGATCATAGACACTGCAACTCCCTCATTTTACAGATGAGGAAGAGTTAGATTGGGTTTGTGCTTAATTGTTTTTCCTTGTTGCGCAGGGGGTGTGTGCTCGAGTGAGGGGAGGGTAAGAACAAAAAGCATCAATAAAATGTGTTTTTAGAAAAAGAAGAGAAATTGCACCTCCAGCAGTTAAAACAAGTACAGTATTAGTGTAAGACTCTTCAAAGTGCATAGAAGAGCCTCAGGACACGGAAATTGCATGATCATTTAAAAACCACTAAGTTCTTGGGCTTAAGATATAAGTCACCACCCCTCCTGAATAGAGGCTCTTAGTCTTGCCCCTGCTAGCTAATCGCCCCGCCCCAGACTCTCTGTTGATGCTCCTGAGAAGTGCCAGAAACTGGTGCTGCTCTGGCTCCGCCCCTGCCTGCTACTGGCCCTGCCCCCTGACCGACCTAGGCCAATGGCTGCTGCTCACAGCCTCTCTTGTGCCTGAAGCTAGTGTGAGATGCTGCCTCCGCCCCTTTCTCGTCCTGGCTCCGCCCCCTGGCTGACGACATCCCCCCCCCCCACTTCCTCCCGTGGCGGCTACTGACATCTTATGCCCGCCCTTGTTGTTTGAAACTAGTGAGATGCTGACCCCACCCCTGTCTTCTGCCGGTCCCGCCCATGACTGACGTACTTCGGTGGCTGCTGTTGACACCGTATCACCGTGTTAGTGACTGAAGCTAGTGTGAGATGCTGCCCCCGCCCCTTCCTCACCCAGGCCCCGCCCCCTATCGACTTGGCTACGGCTGACACCCTATCCCGTCTTGGTGCTTGAAAGCAGTGGGATATTCTGCCCGCCCCTTCCTGCTTTCAGCCCCGCCCTCCATTGACATGGCTGAGGGTGACACCCTATCCTTCGGTGCTTGAAACCAATGGGAGATGTCGCCCCCCCCCCCTCACCCGGGCCCCGCCCCCTGTTGACTTGGCTGAGGCTTACACCCTATCAGCTCTTGGTGCTTGAAAGCAGTGGGAGATGCCGCCCCGCCCCTTCCTGGTCCCGGCCGCTTGATCTCGCCTTCCCTGCCCTTTCTTTGTGTTTGAGCCTGGCTGTCCCAGCCTCCTCTCCCGGGCCGGCACCTGCTACGTAATGAGTCACGCAAGCACACAAAGCACGTCGAAACAGGAAGTGGGATCCAAAACAAACGAGCCGGGCTGTAGGCATAGCTGCGGGCCGGGGCTCGGGCTAGGGGAGGGGGCGCATCGCAGACAGGCCGCCTGTCCCACCCCCGCCGGGCGCCGTAGCGTTCGTGCGTCCCGGAGAGCAGCCTCTCTGGTCCGAGCACCCCGGCTGCCCTGCTTCTCCCGGGCCGAGCGCGGCCTCCCCGCAGTCCCCGGACCATGTCGGCCATGGAGAAACACCTCTTCAACCTCAAATTTGCCGCCAAGGAGCTGAGCAGGAGCGCCAAGAAGTGCGAGAAGGAGGAGAAGGCCGAGAAGGCCAAGATCAAGAAGGCCATCCAGAAGGGCAACATGGAGGTGGCGCGCATCCACGCCGAGAACGCCATCCGCCAGAAGAACCAGGGAGTCAACTTCCTGCGGCTCAGCGCGCGCGTGGACGCCGTGGCGGCCCGGGTGCAGACGGCCGTGACCATGGGCAAAGTGACAAAGTCCCTGGCCGGGGTGGTCAAGTCCATGGACGCGGCGCTGCGCAGCATGAACCTGGAGAAGATCTCGGCTCTCATGGACAAGTTTGAGCACCAGTTCGAGACCCTGGATGTGCAGACGCAGCAGATGGAAGACACAATGAGCAGCACCACCACGCTGACCACGCCGCAGGGCCAGGTGGACCTGCTGCTCCAGGAGATGGCCGACGAAGCCGGCCTGGACCTCAACATGGAGCTGCCGCAGGGCCAGACGGGCTCCGTGGCCACGGTGGCCTCAGCAGAGCAGGACGAGCTGTCCCAGAGACTGGCCAGGCTGCGCGACCAGGTGTGACCTGCCGTGGCGGGGACACGAACACACACACACCCACACCCACCCCCTGCCAGACACACTGGAAACATCGTCTGAGTGCCGTCGGTGTGATAGATCCGCCCCTTTTAAAAATGCAATGCAAGAATGCTTCACTCTTTGAGATTCCCTGGTCCGCGATGGAGTTTGATTTCTGCGGACGTGGTTGAGGATTGGGGTCTATTCTTTTGCTGGTGGCTTTTTAACCGGACTAGAGGTTAAATTGTCTTGGAAATTGGGCCAGAATCTGACTCTTAAAAAAAAAAAAACACCGCCTAGGGATTATCTTTGGAGAACTGAGTTTAATTCCCATTCTCATACCTTCGGTCCACCATCCTGCCTCCAAATAGGGGTTGAATGACAATGGGAACAGCTGGAATGTCTCTGATTTCTTAGCAAAAAAAAAAAAATCAGTTTAGTATGTTTCTGTGTTAATATCAAAAGCTACTATTGGCTTTTATTCTCTTCATTAGATTTAATTTTAATTAGCAGAAGCATTTTTACATAATATTCTAACTACCGTTTGGTGCTGTAAATTGTCTTTACCTGAAAAAAGTGCCATGTCACTTCATTTGTGGGAGACATTGTTAATTTGTGTTTTTGTTCATAAACTCACAGCTATATTTAAACTTACATTGTCTCAGATATGTTGAAACACATTTGTAATGATTCCATAGCTAGCTAATTCTTTTTAGGCTGTAGTTTTAAAATATGCTCATTTACGTGTAATTCTCTCATGTCATTCTCAGATGGCTTGACTGTTTTGGAAAATCCTAGCCTGTGTGTCTGTGTATAAGACAAATATTAAGATAATGGAAAGATACAAATTCCGAAATTAAAACTATATTTTAAATTCCTAGCTAAATGATTTTATCTCTTTTGTCTTTAAAGCAGCCACTCTTTAATAACTGGCAAAATGAAAAAAAAAATCTCGAGATTTTTAAAAAATGGAGACAGATAACTCTTCTAATCAGGTGAAAATTGGAAGTAATTTCCAGGAAGAAAATTGGAAATAGTTTTGCTTTTTGAAAATTGATTGGGTTGAGGGAGAGTCACGTGAAATTGGAAAGCAGGAAAAGCTGTTAATGACTACAGCCGAAAAAGAAAGCAGTTTGGTGCCCAGGTGTACTTTATTTTGGCCAATTTATCTTAACTGTAAGTGTAAGTTAAAGTATAGCTGTGATTTTCTAAGTTAATATGTAGTAGACAGTGACTTTGCAAAATAGCAAGGCAAATGTAGGGACCTAGGTTAAGGAAGTATAATTTTTTTCCTTGCTAGATGTCTCCATAAAAGAATTCCAATGTTTTTTCAAATAAGGAAGTTCTATTGCAGAGCAGATTGCTATAGGAAATCTTCCTGTTATGAGTTACAAAGGCATCCAAAGTGCAATTATGGAGTTACTTGTAACACAAGGTGTTTGCCATTTATGGCAATTATTGTTACTAACTTCCTGACAATTGTTATTGATAAGAAATGTGAGTTGAGATTGTTTGAATACAGCTAAATGCAGTTAGAAATTAAAGTTTTGTTTGTGACTGATAGTATCTTGGTATAGGATCCTTGACTTTTTGTTTCCATGTGGAAGTCTCACTTTCTTCCTACTAAAGCGGTCTGTCTCTAATTCAGAGATTACTACAAACTAAAATGCTGAGGGAATATAGTTTTCTTCTTTTCATAGCAAATAATCACAATTAAAAATGTAAATCATTGCAGAGCTTGGTTAGAAGAAGCTCTGTTAAGGAGGAAGGAACAAAAATCATACTGTAGTGATTCAGAAAATTAGGGAGGAGAGGAAAGGAGGAAAAAGTTTATAGACAGTTCATGTAGAAGGGAAAGAGTCGCATTCTTCCCTAGTCACAGTACTTTGGCTTGGTGACACCTGGGCTATTGCCTTCTATCCTGGACAACAGAGGGCAGAATTAGGGGTAAAGAGGAGAGATTTAGGCTTGGTAATAGCCAAAAATGGAATATGCTACATCAACGGTTGGTGAGTCTTCTATCTCCTGAGGTCTTCAAGCACAGGCCAGACTGGTTGGGTATGTTGGAAGGGATTCCTGTTCAGTCCCTTTCAACTGTTAAGTGACGTAATTGAGTTTGGTTAACTAGGAATAGTAAGTGAACATTGAAGAGATCTGGAAAAACTCAGGTCAAACAGGGAAAGAGATTTTAAATGAAAGCAGTAAAGATGACAAAAACGTCAGTGTTCTCTTTCAGATATATTCAAGAATTAGATAATTTGTTGAGGAAGGGGAAACATTTCTTGGGGTGGGGAGCTTGATAATCATATTGGGGATATTGCCAGCCTTTTGCTTTTTTTTATTATAAAATTTTTCCAATTAACATTTTATCTCATCTACCTCCCTTTCACTGAAGAGAAAAAAAGAAAACCCTTGTATCAAATATGCATAGGCAAGCAAAAAAAAATTCTTATATTGACCATGTCTAAAACGTGTGTCTCATCCTTCGTGTTTACCATCCTGTCAAGATATGGGGAACATTCTTCATCATTGGTCCTCCGGAATCAGTGATGTTGTTTCGATCTTAAGTCTTAAAAATAGGGAACGCTTCATAAATTTGCATGTTATCTTTCCTCAGGGGCCATGTTTAGTGTCTGTTATTCCAGTTTTAGTATATATGTGGCTGCATTGAACTTATGCTTTAAAAGCAAAACGTTGAGAGTCTCTTTGCTTAGGAGAACCTAAAATTGAGAAGAGGAAAGGACATGCTGCATACTTGGAAGTGACTGTATTGGGTGACTGAACTATGTTCAAAGTCTCATGTTTTTATGTTTTACATCCTTATTACCTTTGCCATGTATGTGCTGACATTAAAAAATCAGTAAACCTTCATTAAATGTGCCAAGCAGTGCTAAGTGCTGGGGTTACAGAAAGGTGTGTACCTCCAGCAAATGTTGTGAATTAGGTTTCTGAAAACACAACTTTAGACAACAATTTTCTAGGGAGTTTGTTTCACTACACTATAAATGAGTAGTTAGTCAAAAAGATGTCATAGCTATTTCCATTATGTTAGGAGGGAATGTACTTCTATTAATAGCATTATTGAAGACAGTATTCAGGTGGATCCTGATAGTGGGCTATATGTCCATATAAGTCAGTATATTAAGTAGAATAGAAGGGTGCTGTTAAAGAGAGTTCCTTTTTCTTCGATTTCTCAAGGCATCCATAATAGCAGGAGTATCCTTAATTAAATAAATGCAATTAAATTTTTAATGGTAGAACAATTCAGTTATTTGGCTTTTTTCACTTTTAGCTAAACAAAAAACTGCTGCATCTTTCTGGTAAATTACCTTTCCCTGAAGACTTGGATCTCTCAATTATTGGGAAGGTGAAAGAAACTGAGCAAGATGAAGAATTTGGTGATTCCTTTGGTTTGTATGCACCTTTTTAAAAAGTTGATTTAAAACAGCATGCTGCTAGAGACTAGTCTAAAATGTAGAGACATCCTTAAACGTAAAAATTCATTACCTGTATCTCAGAATTGTGCCTTGTTTATTTGAATTAATTTTCCTCATTTCTAGGTGAGTTGAAGCTTGTTTTCTGGCATCAACAAGAACATTTTTTACAATTGTAGAGTTCTTGTTACTTACAAAACAGTTTTAAAGTTGACTTTCGCAGCAATGTGCACTGATATGTAGTGTGAAAAGGGTAGGATGGGTTTGCTGGCAAACAAAAGCAGAACACTTCTTGCTCAAACGAGGTCAGAATTACCTAGGATGCCCAGTCTGAACACACCTCTGAGGTTATTTTAGCATTAGCTTTTTTTCCCCAGTTATCAGGTGTTTGTTAAGGGCCTATCTGTGCCATGTACTGTGCTAAGCACTTGAGATGAAAAGAAAGGCTGAAGATGGCCACTGCCCCAGAGGATCTCAAAACATAAGAATTCCCTCTTGCAATCCTGCTCTATTCCCCTTGTTCCCAGGGATTCTTGGCAGTTAAGGCCTTTCTCATTGTACTCCCCTGACTGTCTCCAACCATTCCCACCTAATGACTACTAATCCCTATAAAGCATAACAATGAATCTTTGCTGCCTTAAAGAATGCTTGACGTGGTGAATTCATTCCAGGCCACCTTGCCCTGGGAACTTTAGTCTTGGGATTCCTGAATCTCTGGGTTTCTCTCTCAACATTTTCATTTGTAAGTCAAATCTATTCCATCTTAAGAGCTGGAGACCTGGGTCCTGGGAGAATTTGCAAATACTATAGAAAAGAAACTTAACTGGCTATCTTCCACTTCTATTCTAGAGAGTTTCATGTTTATTTTAAAAGGAAAAAAGGCAAATTATGGTTTTGCTACAAATATTGAGCTTTTACAATCACCATGATAAGAATCCAGTATCCACTCTCCATCTTTGCCATCCTCTGGAGCAGTTGGGTTTAGGTTGGGAGAGCTATGTTGGTGACTAGGACAGTTAGCATATCTGAGGGCCAGCCTTTTCCTGGGTGAAGCAAGACAGAACTTTGGCAGTAAACAGGAGACTAGGCTGGGTCAGGAGCCACAATTTCTTGGCAGTGCCAAATACAGTGGAGCTAAGAGAGGAGTAGGAAGCTAGGGATCTATTTTAAGGAAGTGTTTCAGGAAGGCTAGGGAGATCTGTATGGCAATCAGAAGGCACATGCCAACTGCTGTATCTTGGTTTTCATTGATTGTTGACATTGTTCTTTCAGTAGGACAACTCATGTTTTTCTCTCTGCCATACACTTATGAGGGTTCATGAGATCCCCAGAATATTGCAGCACCCTGATTTATGCCACTGATGCAGTAGAGAACCTTTGGAATAAATTTTGATAAGACAAGGAATAAGGACTTGAGAGAAATTAATATTATACTATTACACTAATAACTAATTATTAATTTATGATCTGCCCTTTTCTTCGTATTTCTGTTAAGACCCAACTCCTGAAAAGTCTGGCAGTTTTAGAAAGATGTAATAGTAGCTAATCTTCCAGCCCCCAACACAGGTACTAATTTGGGTGGAACCCCACCCAACTGGGAAACTTCATTTCTGTTTAGAGAATAAACAGAACCAGTCTGGGCAAGTCCTTGAGGAACCCCAGCCCTCAGTCCCCTCCATTAGAGTTTAGGGCAACCTAGTTCAAGTCAAGAAAGCCAGCCAGAGAGGTCTGGATGAAAATGGCTTCCCAGACCAGATGCCTTGAGCCTTCGGAGCCTGTGGATCAAGCCACATTCTCTACAGGAGACTAATGATCAATCTCACCTGGTTAAATATCCACCAATCAGGGTTGGGTTTCACTCATGGGGGGAGTTCCCTCTCAGAAGGTATACAGCTGATTTAAGGGGTTTCGAAGTGTCCCTTGGGGTCTGCTTCCTGAAATAAGCCATTGACCATCAATTTATTGATAGTTAAATAGATAGATTTTATTGATAGTTAAATAAGTTGATTATTAATTACCTGGAAACTGTCTCTCAGAGGTGTTATTTGTCACAGATTGAACCTGTGATTTCATTGATGAGTAGTTGATAATGATCTTAATGACTGACTTCTGTGCCAGAGCCCCTACTGTCGCTGAAGCAACTCAGGGATTCCTGTAAGGCAGCCCTGCACAATATACAGCCAGCAGCCTTCAAAAAATGTAGAGTTGACACTGCATTCTCCAGTTTGTCATGTGCTGCATGGCAGTCTGTATCTGGGCTAACTTCCGCCCCAAAAAAGTTTACAAGTTGTGCAGGTCTGCTATAAGGACTCTGTTTCCATGGATTGGATCAAGAACCCTGATTTACATCATCTTTGTGGACTGTCCCATTTGCCACAGTGCGAATCAAGATCACTGTACCAGTCGCTCCCTCGTGCTGTGGTGACATCTCAAACCATCCATGTAATTTGAATATGGTATTTCCTAGTGTTGAATTTTGCTCAGGTAATTTCCAATTCACTTTTTGAAAACTATGTATTTGACCCTGGTCTTTCCTGGCTCCTTTCACCATTTCTGGTGTTTTGGGAGGGCATACTATGTCTGAAGCTAACCTGAAAACCCCAGAGGCTACTAAAACTCTAAGTACAGGAGGCTGAGTGGTGCTAGAACCCAGGAAAGCTTTTCTAGGGATGGAACAAAGCCTGGCAGCAGCCAGGAGTCTGTCCCATCCAGACCCCCAAGAATTTGCCGTGAGGTGCTCTTGGTCCTTTGCCCTCTCGGCTGTCTTTGCAGTTTCCCTGGGCATTCTTCCCCCTCCCACACTCTGTGAGTCAGCCAAATTGGCCTTCTCTCTGATCTTCATGAGCAGTGTTCATGGGTCTCTTGTTTTTGCACCAGCTTTCTCCCATACCTAGAATGCATGCTCTCCTTACCTCCGCTTTATAAAGGCATCAGACTTTAAAAAGTGCATCTCAGGCATCATATTTTTTTTTTTAACCAAATAGAAACTTTACTGCAGAGGCTTGAGAAGGAAAGAAATTGGGGGGGAGGTGCTCTCAAATCCTCTCCCTCTGCCCCAAAGAAGGAGGATATGGACAACTTCTGCTTACCTCTCTGGTTACAAAGAAATCCAATACAATGAAAATATACATTGGGTCAAACAAGAAACAAAAAGCTGTGCATTGTCAGTATAATGAACAACAGAAAAATGTCAGAAGAGGCAGAAACTCTAGCTTTTCTTCAAAACTAGAAAGCAATAAGGACAGATAAGCTGCATAATCATTGGCTCAAACACTTCACAGTGGCCCATGGATTAAAAGCAAAACTCTTTCTTAGTTTTCTCTCTGGCATAAGCCTAACCTTATCTTTCTTAACAGAAGGCATGACATTTCTACTAACAAAGGATGAGAACAACACTCAAAATATAGGTCATGTTCTTTAAACAAAGCATTCTCCCCTTGTCTTACAAAGAAAAAAAATCTAAACACAAGAAAATCTATTATCTGAGGAGCAGAAAGGATGTGGTATGAGAGAAATGATTATTAATAATCAGTGATTTGGGGAGATTCAGAGTACCCCATCTCATTATAATATTCATTCTCTTTAATTGGCAACCCATCAGAGCCGATTACCACCCTCAGGACCACCCCTTTTCCAAAGGCCTTTGACATTCAAGTGCTAATGGTCCTTTTATTAACATTTTGGCATTATTGATAAAATGATTAGACTACCCAGAAATTATGTTTTTTAAACGTCAAGAGGTCTCAGGCATAAAAAGAACACCTTATTCTCCATTCGGTAGTTATTGAATATGTCACAAAAAGTGCTGTGACAAACTGTCAGGCATCTGCATGAAGTCTTTCCTAACTCCTGCTCCCCTCTGGTGGTTCTCCTTCTCTCCCTTCCCTGCCTGTTGGTATCTTCCCTCCCAAATTGTGGGTACTGTACAGAAGTTCGCCTACATTGGTACTGTACGTTCCAGGGATGTACACGTTGGTAGTGAAGTTGGCACACACATTACCAGGACTAGCTCAGTGTTTGGGAGGCTCCAAAGGAAAGTGTGGGAGAGAAGAGGTATTAGACTGACTACCAAACTGAAGGTCTACAGAGCCATTGTGTTGACCTCCTTGTATGCCTGTGAAACCTGGACAGTGTACCAGCGCCACGCCAGGAAACTGAATCATTTCCATGTGAATCGTCTTAGGAAGATTCTGAAGATCACCTGGCAGGTTAAGGTACAAGACATTGAGGTCCTTACTAGAACTAAACTGCCAAGCATTCAAACTCCGCTTCAGAGAGCACAACTCCAATGGGCTAGCCACATTGTTCGAATGCAAAACAAACACTTGCCAAAAAGACTATTTTGTGGAGAACTCCCACAGGGCAAGCATTCATTCACATGGTGGTCAGAAGAAGTGATACAGAAACACTCTGAAGGTCTCTCTTAAGAACTCTGAAATTGATTGTGTGACGTGGCAGACACTGGCACAGGACCACTCAGTATGGCATGCCCACGTCAGAGAAGGTGCTGTGCTCTGAGCAAAGCAGAATTGAAGTAGCTCAAAAGAAATGCGAAATGCACAAATTTAGAGAATCCACCCAAAACGTTCACGTGGACTATATGTGCATGACCTGTAGTAGATTCCAAGCTCATATTGGTCTGATCAGCTGGAGTCAGACACACTGACACTTGACTGTAGCATGGTGATGTCATTTTGGTCCACGTGGAGAAAGGACAACAACCAACCAACCTTTGCTGCTGTATACATTTTTGTATGTACTTATCTCTTCCATTAGAATGTAAAACTCATTGTGAGTAGGGATTGTTTAAGTAGTTGGATTTAAATCCCCAGGCCTAGCACAGTACCTGGCATATAGTAGGTACTTAATAAATACTAGTTAATTGAATGATTGCTTATTGGAAAAGGTACTTCAGTAGACTACTCTTTTCCCTGTCTCTACAAATTCATCATATTTTTTCATTCTTCATTTCTCGGCAAAGAGCATGCTGATCTTTGAGGCTTTACCCACAAGTCTCCCTGATACTCTGTGCTCAAGAATGGTCAGGAATCCCAGTACATGTCGTTCTTATTGCCTGAGGAGACCCAAAACAACTTCAATATCCAGTCAATTGGTAAGAATATGAACTGGAAGACTACAAATGAAAGCAACTCCAGTATCTCCGTGTGGTGCTGCTGCCCAGAGTATCCTGCCAGCAGCACCCCTGGAAGTCTTCGCACCATGCCCTAAGAATGTCAATGTGGGGCACACAGCACAAAGCTGGGCCTGCAGGCCAGTGGACACACGTCAGCGCAAGGAGCAGATAAGACGAGCTCAGTGGCTCTGGTCTGGCTTCTGGAACTCGTCCTCTTCTGGTCACCTCCTTAGTTCAGTTTCTTTAGAATTTCCCAAGAACTTCCTCAAGAAAAACTAGCATGGAAAAAAGGAAAGAGGACCGGATCTGGATGCAGAGGACGTCCCTTTGAATCCTAGTTCAGTCACAATATGACTTTGGACAGGTCTCTCAACCCACTCTGAGCCTCAGCGTCCTGTCTCTTCAGTTGAGGGTACTAGACTAGAATTCAGTGACGCCTCAACCCACACTTTAAGAAGCACCGAATGGGTCGAGAGTGGACTCGAACTCTGCCCCCTACAAGGTGATCCTATGAATTTCCTAGAAGTTGTCTGGCCGTCCTTGGTCAGCACAATTTTAATCATACCAATAGAGTTTCCTCAGTATTTATTTCAAGTGAAATGCAGAAGATCTGCCATAGGACACTGTAGGACAACAATAGTAATAGCTAATAATCATATAGCACTTGAAGGTTTGCAAAAAACTTAGTAAATATCTGTAACAACAATGCTGCTTGCCACTGTGGCTGTGTAAGACCAGTAATAACACCAGCACACACGAAGGCTGTTAGCACAGGTTCTTCGATCTACTTTTCTAAGGAAAGCAACTTTAAGGGGTTAACAATGTTACTTTAATTAAACAGACATATATCATTCACTTAGTTCAAAGGAAAAAGTACCCTGAACTTCACAGCAAATACAAACATAAGTTACAAACAGAGCAAATAACACAAATCAGCAGACAGCACTTCTAACCGTCTGTCTATAGCAATACATACATAGTTACCAGAGAGAAAAGCACCAGCATCTGGGTTTTTCAAAGTGGTGGGGGAGCTGCTCAGAGTCTCATCTGCTCTAATCACACACCACTCTTCCAGTGAGTGAGCCCCCAAAGCAAAATGCTAACCTCAGAATATATATATACTTCTTCAGTGTCGGAGGGCATCATAATGATGCGACTCAAACCCATGTGGTCTTGGCCTTCCCGTAATTTAAGCAGGTCATCAGAGACTTGATTGAAACAAAGGCAAGACTCAAAGGCATGTGATTGCCTTAGTGCTGAAAAGCACTCCAAAACAAAAGACAACAAGAAGTCCCACATGCCATTACAATATCTCGTTTGGTTAAGATTTGTTTCCTGCTACTGTCAATTTATGCAATTAAAAACTTTTAAACATTTTAATTTTTTTTCAATTAAAAGCATATATTTTCTCTCCCTCTCCTGCTGCCATTGAATAAAAAAAAAATCCAAAACAAAACCTTTGTAATAAACGTAGTCAAGGAAAACATTCCTACATTGGTCATATCCAAAATTAAATATCTTATTTTGCATCTTCCCTGTCAGGAGGTAAGTAGCACAGTTCATCAGCCCTGTAGAATCATTACTGCATTGACCAGAATTCTTAAGTCTTTTTGGAGTTTACAGTGTTGTTATTGTAGAAATTGTTCTGAGTCTGCCCACTTTAGTCTGTATCAGTTCAAATAAGGCTCCTCAGATTTCTGTGAAAATGTATGTTCTTTTGGTCATTTGTTATGGCAATAATATTTCATTAGTCATGTGTGATAATTTATTGAGCTATTTCCTAATTAGTGGGCACCCATCCTCCCAGTTTTTAGTTGTTTGCCACTATTAAAAAAAAAAGCTGCCAAAAGTGAATCTACGCAATTTAATTACTTTTCTTTAGGGGTAAATTTTCTTTACTTTTCACTTGTGAGTGTCCTTTTTCTTATCTTTTGATAGCAGTAGAGGATGTGAGAACTTGCCTTGTTGAGGAAAAAGTGAATCCTAGCACCATTAAAGCTGCTTAGTTGCTATTCTTTTATTAGACATTTATTCATTTTCCAGGAGTTACCATTAACTTTGAAAGAATTCACTTCAAAGTCCGTGTATGGACAAAGTAGTTTGGCAAGTTTTCTTTGCCATTAAAAAAAAAGATAATAGAAGCTTCCCTAAGAAGTGAGACTCTTGTTTTGACCCCATGGTTTTTGGGAAGAAGTGTAAGTTACAGCTCAAATGCCATTTCAGCATTGTCCTTCTTATGTTTTATATAGCTGCCCCTTTGCATAGTACAGCCTTGTATTCGGAAGCGGAGGAAATCTGCAGACCTACTGAGTGTCTGATTCCTTCACTTGATTCCCCTCCACCTGCAAAAAAGGCCAAAACAAGGTATGTTGAGGGCAGCTGCCTGTGTGTGTCTAATGGGATTGTTGAAGATACAGTAATTACTTATCAAAACCAACAGAGGTGGGGCGGAGCCAAGATGGCTGCTGGAAAGCAGGGACTAGCATAAGCTCCCTGCCAAGTCCCTCCAAAAACCTATAAAAGATGGCTCTGAACCAGTTCTAGAACTGCAGAACCCATAAAATAGCAGAGGGAAGCAGGGCTCCAGCCCAGGATAGCCTGGATGGTCTCTGGGTAAGGTCTGTCCTGCACAGAGCTGGGAACTGAGGGGAGGGGAGCTGAGAGGAGCAGAGCCCAGAGTGGGCAGGGCGGACCAACCAGACTAGGAGGGGGGTGGAGCGTGCCCTAGGGCCCTGAATCAGTGAGCTGCAGGAGTTACCAGACTTCTCAACCCACAAACACCAAAGACAACAGGAAAAGCTGCTGGGGACAGGGGGATAGAGTTTGCTGTTCAGCCACCACCCCAGGGGCAGCGGAGGTGGGGCAGCTACAGAACTACAGCTGCAGTTGCTTCTGGCCCCAGACCCACTTGGTAGGAAGAATTAAGTGGTGGATCAGAGTAGGAGTGAAGAGCCTGCTGAAGATCTAAGTCCAGTCCAGGTTGGGGGTTCTTGGGGAAGGAGGAGTGCTGTTGTGGCAGCGCATCTGCCCAAGCTTGGAACATAGAACTCTTTAGTCTACAAGCAGTCATACCCTGCTGAAAAACTCAAGGGTTAAGTAAGTTGGCTGGGAACATGGCCTGGCAGCAAAAATGCACCCAGATTGAGTCTCAGACTCTGGAATCCTTCTTTGGTGACAAA
>CM053623.1:265958372-265972832 GCA_028646595.1 Phalanger gymnotis | reverse complement strand
GGAGAAAATACTACAAGCAGCCAGAAAGAAATAACTTGAGTATTGTGGAAACACAATCAGAATAACCCAAGATCTAGCAGCTTCTACATTAAGAGATCGAAGGGCTTGGAATACGGTATTCTGGAGGTCAATGGAGCTAGGATTAAAACCAAGAATCACCTACTCAGCAAAACTGAGTATCATGCTCCAAGGCAAAATATGGACTTTCAATAAAATAGAAGATTTTCAAGCTTTCTCAGTGAAAAGACCAGAGCTGAATAGAAAATTTGACTTTCAAACACAAGAATCAAGAGAAGCATGAAAAGGTAATCAAGAAAAAGAACAAGAAAAAGAAATTGCAAGGGACTTACCAAAGTTGAACTGTTTTGTTTACATTCCTACATGGAAAGGTGATATGTACAATTCATGACACCTCGGTATTAGGATAGCTGAAGGGAATATGCATGTGTGTATATGTGTGTATATATATGTATATGTGAGTATGTATGTATATATGTATGCGTGTGTATATATATAGAGAGAGAGAGAGAGAAAGAGCAGGCATAGGGTCAGTTGAAGATGAATAAGGGATGAGAGGGGGAGATAGGGAGAGATAGAATGGGGTAAATTATCTCACATAAAAGTGGCAAGAAAAACCGTTCTGTAGAAAGAGAAGAGAAGGCAGGTGAGGGGGAATAAGTGAATCTTGCCCTCATCAGATTTGACCTGAGGAGGGAATACCATACATACTCAATTGGGTATCTTACCCCACAGGAAAGAAGGAGGAAGAAGATAAAAAAGGGGGGGATGATAGAAGGGAGGGCAGATGGGGATGAAGGTAGTCAAAAATAAACACTTTCGGAAAGGGGCAAGGTTAAGGGAGAAAATTCAACAAAGGGGATAGGTTAGGAAGAAGCAAAATATAGTTAGTCTTTTACAACATGAGTATTGTAGAAGGGTTATACATGATACGCATGTGGCCCATGTTGAATTGCTTGACTTCTTAGGGAGGGTAGATGGGAAGGGAAGAGAGGACAGAATTTGGAACTCAAAGTTTTAAAAAAAAAAAATAGATGTTCAAAAAAAACAAAGTTTTTGCATGCAACTAGAAAATAAGATACACAGGCAATGGGGTGTAGAAATTTATCTTACCCTAAAAGAAAGGAAGGGAAAAGGGGAAGGGAGGGCTGACTGGGGAACAGGGCAACCAGAATATATGCCATCTGTGAATGGGAGGGTAGAAATGGGGAGAAAATTTGTAATTCAAATTCCTGTGAAAATCAATGCTGAAAACTAAATATATTAAATAAAAAAAACCAAAACAATAGAGAGTAGCATCAGACAGTGGGCCTTGGAGTCAGTCTCCTCTGCATACTAGCTGTGTCGCACTGGGCTGGTCACTTCCTTAGCCTTTCAGGGTCCTACTCTGAGACCTTATGTCAGTGCAGAGCAGCACATTGGCATTGATGGAAGGAGTTTCCTTCTTGAGATTTCCCTAAACCAATAGGTCTAAGACAAACTAAAGTAGGAACTTGGTTCCTAAAAGCAAAACTCTCAAACTACTTTAACATAATTCAGAACCTGATTTTTTTTTCTCCCATCAAAAAGTTGCAAATTGAAAACTTCATTTTTTGATGTTAATTCACTAGTCTATGCAGAGTATTCCAGAAACATGTACAGGCACTTAGTTTAAGATTTAAATCTAATCTGCATGGTTTAATTCAGCCTTTTTTTTTTTTTTTTTTGGTGTTAACTGTTTTTGTGGCTTAGTAAATTGAGAGGTACCCTTAGAATCAGACCTGGGTTCAAGTCCCGCCTTTGACACCTTCTGCTTGTGTGACCTCAGACTAGTGGTCACTTCTCGGTGCCCCAGGTTACTCTCTAAGAGTGTTTAATTTGCAGAGAAGATGCTGATATGATCTGGATTGTCTACAGGAAGTTCCTCACTGGTCATTCTACATATCAGTGACATCATAGATGCTGTACAAAAACTTCCACCAGAACTTGGCTTAATAATTGATTAAAAAAAATTGGGGATTCTTAGCACCCTCTTCTGCCTCAGTGCCAGCACTGCTGGTGCTGGGGACTGTGTAGTACTGTAGGCTGTTTTCATGTTTACATTAACATGTCTCCTGGGTCCTCAAAGCCAAAGACATCATAACCTAGGCCTCAGCTTTCTGTTGCTGGCCGTTCCTGTACTTCCTGATGTAGTCCACCCCTTGGACCATGGTTGAAGACATTCTCGCTTATTAGACCTAGTGTTACCCTGGCACCACCTCTGAGAAAACTGGTCACCTCTTTGGCGTGATTGGGGCATCATCCAAGGATGGCTTTCATAGACAGTGCTTTGGTCTGTTTCTCCCTCAAGGCATCATCCTCTATTGGTGAAGCCTTTCCAGTGTGGTCAGACCTGCTGGGGCTGGGTCTTCAGTGGCAATAGCTTGCAGGAACTCAAGATGACTCACAGGGCTTGGAAAGTATTGTTACAAGATGGTAGAAAGTTTGACTAACATGTATTTCAGAATTCAACTAAGTAATGACCACTTGAAGTGTTTACTTATTAGCTAAAGGTGGACATATAATCAGCATTTCTGTTGCTTGAGGTTCTGGAGAAGAGTCGTTCTCTAGTATTCCATGGAAATCTTGCTTATAATACTTACTACTTAAAATGAATTAAGGCAAAATTCTGCGTAGTTCCTACCCCATGATAATTCGTGAAATTCAAAATAATGAATATTTTTTGTAGTTTCAAGGCAGGAGCCAAGGGGACTTGTCTTGTAGAGAGAAAATTTATCTAGTTCCAACATCTGGCATATGATCTTAGATTTAGAACTGGAGAGGATCAAGTTCAGTCTTCTCATTGTATAATTAAATAAATTGAGGGCCATGGAGGAGGAGCAGCTTGTCTGAGGTGACACAGGTGAGCGGTAGATCTGGGATGAGAAGCTGACTCCCAAATCCTTTTCTCCTCTGGTTGGATTAATCATTAATTCTTTTGATTTATTTTTCTCCTTTGCAAAGAGAGCATATTCCTTTTCTATTGAAGTAAGAGAATTCCTTTGGTGGATGAGACAAGTGCTTCCAGGTAAACGTTGGAGAGATTTGACCTCAGGCCCAGCGAGGGACTGTATGCATCTCCATTGTTCAGAAGAGGCTCATCACTAGGTTAGCCAACAAGGGATGATGTTTGTGAACTGCAGCAACTCATGAAGACCACCTGGGAAGGCAATTAAGCGGGGTCCCAACCAGCTTTGGTGGAGGGAGTGCCGTGTCGGTAATCTCATGGATCCCTGAGTATGAAAAATATTTCATCCTTAATGACTGACATCTTCCTCTAGTTATCTGACTTAGGGAAGTATTAAAGATTTATGTACAACTCCTTAGTGTCTTCGTTTTAAGTGACATGCAGAAGAGCTCCGTGGGTAAAAGTTTATTTGCTTAAAGTTTGTGTTACTTGTTGTTTGGTGCAGCATGGAAGTGACTGAAAGTCAACCCGAGGAAGAGGAAAGTTCTATAATGGGGAGAACAAAAAAGGTAAGTAAGGATGTCTGCCAGCCCTGCATGTTTCAGATTATCTTTAGACGGTGCCTATAGATAAAGACTTGGTTTGATAGCAGCAGCTTTGTGGTGAAAAGGAAGTTCCACTTGAAACGTAAAAGAGTATTTCTATTGAAAAGAGAATATTTGGCTGTTACATGTTGGAATGCAATTTTTTATTGAACAATAATCTTCTATTTAGACAGCATTTGATTAACAAAATGCTTTGCAGCTACAGTCTCATTTGACTCTCCTAGCTCAGTCTGTGCAGATGCTATTATTTCCATTTTTCAGAAGCGGAAATTGAGGCAGAGGTTAATTGACTTTCCTGAGGTGATGCAGCTAGTAAATAGCAGAGTCAGGACCTCCCAAGCGTGCATTAGCCAGCCCTTTACGAGGTGCATGAAAAATAAGTTCTGAATCAGGATCTATGAAGTCATGTTGAACTGTTGGTAACAATTGTGTAGAGTTCACATGTAGTCATTAGTATGCAGCTTCTTAGGAAGTTGAGTTTTTAATCATTTTAAATGATGTTCATAGACAGTGCTGCTGTTGATTTTTATGTAGGCATCGAGAAAATCCAAGCCAATAGCTGATGATACTGAATCGGAAAGCATTTCAGGCAGAATAACACGTGTGGTAAAGGAGATGAGAAAGCAGAACATTAAAGCTTCCTCCACTGTGCATTCTGCAGACCTCCCAGAGAAATCTGCAGAATCGGTGTTTCCTAGTGAACCCTTCCTTGTTGCTGAAAAAGCATCACTTGTCACCGAGAGTGAAGTGGTAAGAGATTTTTTTTTCAGTCTTTGGCGTACTCCTACTTGTGTTGTCTTCCTTATTCAAGTTTAAGTTCTGGACAAGATGGCCACCAGGAGGGAGGCAGTTGACCCACTTCCCATATTTCTACTCCAGCAAAAACTGGACATTTGCACCAGGCTAAGTTGTTATCAAGAAAGCTGGTGAGAAACTGCAGTAAGTGACTTGCTCCACCACAGAAATGCAGAAAAAGCCAGTTTCTACAGGTAGTAGAAATGAGGACCTATCAGAAAAGACAGTGATAGTGAAGTCAAATAAGACAGAAGTGTCCCAGTAAGATCAGACACACCTATGGCCTGCAAGGCTCTGTATCCAGAGGCAGGAACAGCATAGGGCCACTACCAGAAACCCCAGAGTAGTAGGAAACTCAAAGTGTGAGCCTTGGAATCAATCAGCTGAGACCAGAAGTAGCCTTCTGGGTGTGGCACTCTTAGACAGGGACTAATCTGTAGCACTCTGTCCCAGAATGCCACAGAGGGCTTAAAAGTACTGTGAGTATTCTTAGTATATTCACACCCCAGGAAGTAGAGGCCAGAGGAGGAACCTTGGTCACCCTGGTTGAGACCAAGCAGGGCCAACTACCCTATCCACAAGAGCAGCAGGTGTTGGAACCTATCCGTGGCACACAACTCCTCTTTAAGAGCTAAGAGTGGAGACATGAGTAAACAGAAGAAGACACTGACCACTACAAAGAACTACTACAGATCCAGAAATACCTAAAAACTTAGAAGAACAGAGTAATTTCACAACTGCAAGTAGAGACTCAAAGGGAAAAAAAAAGGATTCTCACTAAGAACTACATGAATACGAAGAAGAAACGAAGCAAGAGATTAATAAATGAAGAAAAGCTCTGGTGGAAAGAATCAGAAGAATCAACAATTTAGAAGAGACGGTGTTAAGCCTTACCCAAGTAAGCTGAACGAGTGAGAAATTTGCTCCTGAACATCACACACGAAAGAGAAATCAGTTAAACGTCGCTCGTCATGATTTCAAAGCATAACTTAGTTTTTCTAAGTCCTGTTCTCACGCTAGAGTAAGTGTAGGAGAACATCTGATGTTCTCCCTACATACTGCCCTGCCTTTTTTTACTTCTCAGTATGTTTTTCAGTGATTGTGTCCGTTTCTCAAACTACATTGTGTTCTTTATAGAAGGCTCCTAGGAGGAAGCGGGCCTCTCGTGGAAAGAGGGAGAAGCCTCAAAATCAACCAGTAAAAGCAGGTAAATAACAACTATTGTGATTTTATTATTCTGATTTGGGAATTCCATTCTGGGAAATAAATTCAAGTATTTTATTTATGCATAGGGCTTGGACCTCATCAGCATAGGAAGCTTCCATTGGCATAGGAAATCGCCCTCTGTCACTTGTCCTTATAGCTCTAAGACTGAGCTGGTTTCCAAGGAACTACTTTTCTCTTTCCTGAAGGGAGATGACCAGGGGTAATAACAGATGAGATGATACTTTGTCATTCTTCCTTCCCCTTCCCTAATAGTGACTTTTGGGATGAACCCTGAATTTGGAGCCAGAGGACCTGGGTCCAAATCTAGTATTGCCACTTACTGTCTGGGCAAATCATTTAACTTCTGCTGGTCTCAGTCCCCTTATCTGTATAAAGAGGGGATTGGATGACATGAACTCTGTGTTTCTGATCCGGGATGCCTCTGTGCTTTTGCCAAAGTTCCTGAGCTGATTTGTAAACTCTTCCCCCCTAATTTCCCCTTTCCCCAACCACATATGTTATCTTAGGGGAGAATTCTTAAAAAGATACTCCTTTCAAACCTTGTTTTAGTCAAAACTTCCCCATCTGTAGGATGGGTATAATAACACTTGTATTCTCTATATCACAAAATTACAGTAAAGAAAATGCCTTGTAAACCTCAAAACACAATATGAGTGGTCACATATTGAATAAATTAAAAGCAATTAGATTAAGTTGGTTTTTTTCACATGATATATAAAAGACTTGCCCTGTTTTCATACTATTAATTATTTTGCTGTTTGTTTTAAATTAAAATATATTAGCCATTAATTATGGACTCCTCTCAATGGTGAGTTAATAAGCTAAAAAATTGGACAAGTTGGGCACTGTTCTTAGATCTAAGTTAACTGTGATGGGGATGGGATCTGAACCCCACATGGTCTTTTCCTTTTAGGGTTTCAGATTCCATCCCCATCAGCTGCATCTAAGAATATGTTTCCTACTAGGAAAATTGCACATAACATGTCCAGCTCCCTTCGATTTTAGCCATGAAAGTCCAGTGGGAAAAAATCAGTCTTTTCACACAGGAACAAAACCAGAAAAATGGTCACCCCTGAGCATCTTGGCAAGGTCACAATTCTAAGAAGTAGAGCAGGATTTTGTAGTCGGGATTGTAGGAAGATGTGGACCCACTGCATCAGCCTGTCCCAGGGAACTGCCGTTGCTACTGCTGCTAACCATCAGTTTATCCGGCTTCACATCATTTCCTGGCTCAGGACTTATGTCCAAGGCTTTTAAGTCATTGTCGACAAGAGAGGGCATTGGACAGGCCATCAGAAAACCTAGATTCTCGCTCTGGCTCTCAGTTCTAAGGCCTTGACTAGGCCAAAGTCTACTTATCTGTAAAACAAAGAGAGTGAATTACATTATTTCCTTAAAAAAAAACCCACAGTTTTGTGATTGCCTTTTGTTTTCACAGTACAATAATTTATCTTTAACTATATTTTTCCTGCTCCCAACTGAGCCCTTCCATATAACGACAACAAAAAAAAACCCCAAAAACTTTTCAAACAAAGCCATCTGATGTACCAACTGCGTGTACCACATTGCACAGCTCCCCACCTGTCTATTGAGGGGACAAGGTTAAGCTGTTTTCCAGGACTGAGTGTGTTAGTCTACATTATTGTAGTCACTATGTATGTCACAGTCCCCTTGGTTCTGCTTTCTTTACTCAATATCATTTTATATGAGTCCTTCCATATTTCCCTGAATTCAAACTTTCAGCACAGAAAAGATAAAACAGTAACACAAAACAGTGTCCAGCTGCTAGCAGCGCCGGGAGAGTCCTCAGAGAGAGAAGGTGGGACGGGACAGTGGATTTTTTCCCCTTTCCGTTGATATGAAATGATTTCCAAATGTCCTAGAGCAGACTCAGGGCATGTGCCTGAAATCTGTGGCAGACTGTTTGGGTTCTTTGAAATTCTCGTTTGCTTTCCAGAATTTTGCTTCTAGATTTTTCCACATTGCTTTAGAACCAGGACTCCTTAAGACTTAGCTCAGCTGCGGTCTTTTGCATGAGACCTTTCCCAGGTCCCCAAGATGTTAGTACCTTCCCCCCTACAGTTGCCTTGTATCTACTTTGTGTGCATCCTGTTTATACATACGTGTGTAAGCTCCTTGAGGGCAGGGCCTTTTCATTTTTGGTTTTATATCCTCAACACAACCCAGTACTTGACACTGAATAAGTACTTAATAAATCCTTGTTGATCGATTAATTGGTTTATTGGAGATATGGACTGGACCAGTGATGTAGGGAACTTTTAATAAACTCCTTTCAGCTAATGATCATTGACCCCTCTGAAATGTGTAGCGTTAAGAGAGCTGCCTGGAAAGATTACGTGACTTGCCCTCGTCCCATAGTCAAGATGTGTCTGATGTTAGGCACTTGAACTTAGGTCTTTGTAGGTTCAAGACCAGCTATATGACACCGCCTCTGGTTGATTCTTTGCTGCACAGTAATCTTTCATTACTTTCCTATGCCAGTTTGTTCTGCCATTCTCCATTCAAAGGGCATTCATTTTTGTTTCCAATTTTTTGGTTACGACAAAGAGTGGTTGCTATAAATATGTGTATTTATATATTTATATATGTCAGGCTTTCTCTGAAGCTTCTGTCTCAACTCCTACTTGTACTGACAAGTCTGGTCTCCAGTGAACCAGCTAGAATCAGAGAGAAGAGTCTGGCAGAAGACAGAAGAGAGTATTCCAGCTAAATGCTGCAGTAGCATGTAGTAGCATGGCCCGTAAGGGCTAATAATACAGCTCACGATTCTATGATTGGGGTGCTTTCTGCCATGGCTATCAGTTGATATCAGTTAGTTATATTTAATTAGCTTTTAGAACAGGGTATTTCCTGAGATGGTATAGCTGGTATAGTTTATATAAAACATCCCCCTGAAGGTATTTCTAAAAGGTGCATATAGGTTCTCTGTAGGGTCCTTGTAGAGCCTTGAATCTTTGTCATGACCAGTCTGTGAGCTCCCAGTGAAGACACTGCCAGAAGCTGCTCTTGTCTCAGGGATGCTGCTAGAGCACCAATGAAAAATCTAAAATTCATGAGATCCTTCTCCAGCCTAAGGGGGTGGGGAATTGTGGAAGGGGAGACTGAGATTGAGATAGAGGGCTGGGGCCGTATACCTCCCCATCTCCCAAATTCTGCCTTCTCAGGGATTTACCTGGAATATTCTCTTCTGCCAGATTCTACTCTCTGATTCTAGCTGGTTCATTGGTTTTATATAGATCCCAGAAGGTATGACCAAGTAATTTAGCCAATCTGAAGAGAATACCTGTCTCATGTAGAAAAGTGCCCAGGCCTTGTCCATGCCTAGTGAACAATCCAGGTGTGTTCTCACCTGATAAATGCATCAGGGCAGAATCTTATAGGTTACTTTAAACAAGATATAACATAGATAGACATTTTTGCTATTGAGCTCCTGGGAGAATATGCAAATAACATCTTTGGGGCAAGGGTTACGATTTAATGAATTTTCTCACCTAATTACAAATCGATTGCCAGAGTGATTGGACCACTTTAGAAGTCCACCGACAGTATAGCAGCATGCCTTCAGCCCCTTCAACACTGACCATTCCATTTTTATCATCTTTAATGGGTATGAGGTAAAACTTCAGAGTTGGTTTTATTTGCATTTCTTTTATCAAGTGATTTGGACCAAACTTGCTTATGGTTGAACATTTTTTTTTTTGAAAACTGTTCATTGCTGGTGACCACTTATATTTGAGAAATGGCATGTTTGTGACGCCTAAACATCAGAGTTTCATCAGATATTTAATATAACAAATTTCCTAATCTAGCTCTTTTGATTTTGTGCAAATTTGTGTGTGTATGTGTGTGTGTAATTGAAGTGGTCTGTACTGTTTTTTAAGTGATCTTTTATATTTGGAATTTGACTCACGTGGAGCTTTTTGTAATGTAAGGTTCTAGTTTTGTTTAAACTATATTTCTGCCAAATTGCCTTTCAATTTTCCTAGTAGTTTTTATTCATTAGAGTGGTTTGCGTTCTTGAGCTTTTTGAAAATGGGACTCTTCTGCTTGTATTCGTTCTAGGTCCTAGTCCTGGTGGGCAGGATTGTGTTTCACATTTGTTTTTATAGCCCCAGGGCTTGACAGCAATGCCTTACACATAGTAATTGCTTAATAAATGCTCATTGATTGATTCTGGAATTAATCTAGGGTTTAAAATATGGAATGAATTCCCATTCTTGGCCTAGTATTATCAGAATTTTAAAAATGTAAATATGCAAAAAATAAAAATTTATACCAAACTAGAAGGAAGACTAAAGATGAGAAGATGGTAGGGTGTTCGATGAAGCAAGAGCAAGATAGAAAATGTTTGGGATGAAGATGAAGACACGTGGTTCTGGGGAGCCATAATCTTAGATTAATATAATATGTGGTTAAATGGGATTGAGAGCTAGAAAGGATCTTATCTGTCTTCTAGTCCAGTGTCTTAGTTTTTCTGATAAGTAAATTAAAGTCCGGGAGAGATTAACTTGACCGTAATCACACGGGTCATCAGGAGCAGAACTGGCATTCAACCTTCGGCTTTTGACGCCAAATCCAGTGCTATGCATGTCATGAAGAGAATACCCTTGGCTCTTTTTAACTTATGAGATATCATCCTTTTTTATATCTTAATAATTTCTCAGACTTTCTGTATATTTGGTCTCCAGAGAAGAAGAAAAGATCTGCCAGAGATAAAGCAAAGTCATCTGTTGTTTTATCTGCATTTGAGGACGCTCTGGTAGAGTACAAGTAAGTCTGACATTTTTTTCCTTCTACAGAATAACGGTGATATTGTCTTCAATAAGAAAGCAATCTCAATTCAGCAAATCTACATGTTACTGAGCTAGAGACAAAGATTAAATAGAGTATAATTCCTGCTTCCATGATGCTTATGAATTATGGTATAAATTGGGCTTCTAAGTAAATGATAGTGGAAGACGTAGGAGTGGATGACATCAGCAAGGGAGAGTGTGTAGAGAGGAAAAAAAAGGACTGAGGACAGAACCATATGGGCTGGAGAAGAGTATAAAGAATCATTAAAGGGGATGGAGAAGGGAAAAGTGCTTAGAGATGAGAACTGGGAGAGCCAAGAGAAGAGCCTTTTCATACCAAGGGTTGGCTAACAGTGTCAAATGATGCAGAAGTCAAGGAAGAGGTGAATATGTCAAATCCAAGAGGGCCTTTGAAGGAGCAATTTCAGTAGTCATGGTGGTGGGGAGGAGAGGGCAAGAAGAACCACTGAGGTCCCTTCCCACTGATTCTCTGATGGAAACAAGATTATAGTATGGGGAGTTTGAGGGGAGACCCTGGTGAAGTAGTCATGACTTTGTCAAGAAGTTTTGCTCTGATGGGAGAGGAGGCACAGGGTATAGTAGTCTGGATTGTATAGAAAGATCATAGGAGACCCAAATGGACACTTAACAATGAAATGTTGAATAATCAGTTAGTCAAAGAACAAGTCATAGAAACTATTATTAATTATATGAAAGAAAAATGATAATGATGAAGCAACATCAGAATTTTTCAGATGTAGCTAAAGCAGTTCTCAGGGGAAAATTAATACATACACATGTATATACTCATACATACATACATAAATACTTTCTATTAAGAAAATAGAAAAAGAGAAGATTGATGAAATGAATATGTGTTTTTAAAAAATGAGAAAGCCAACAAATAAGCACAAATGGGAGATGCAAATTAAAATTAGAGGAGAAATAGGTAATTTAAACTGGAAATGTGAAAAACAAAACAAAGGTAGACGAGAAAGTAAAGGGGGAAGAGGTTGCAGATGCATAAAAGGGAAGAGAGTTTGGAGTCCTTGGGATAGGGTCAAGGGTACAAGTAGACAAATTAACCTTTATTGAGGAATAGTGATTATTTTTCCTCTGAGATGAGGGAGGAAGAGAGAATGGGTGGTAGTGAATTTTTTGAGGAGGACCTCCCATTAGATTAAGTGCTCCATTTTCTCAATGAAGACTGCGTCATCTGCTCCACGTGGTCTGGAGATGATCCTGAGTGTGGGAGCCATCAGAAAGATGGTAGTCACTATCAGCAGTGATAGTGGAAGCCATTGGAGTAGATGGCATCTTCAAGGGAGAAGATTATATAGGGAGAGGAAGGCTGGGGGAAATACCCACTTCATGGAAATGGAAAGAGAGCTAGGAGCCATTGGAGGAATAGATTAAGGGAGAGGAGAACTTGGATGAAGTGACTTCTCTGAAGGGAGAGAATATCCAGATTGAAAACCCCTCTTCTTTCTCCTTTGATGGCTTTGTTATCCAGTAGCAGGTTTGAAAAGGCTACTGAAAAGAGTGAGATACTGTCAGGAGTCAGTAAAAGTAGAGAAGAGCCCAGCCCCCAGCCTAGGAATCAAATTCTTAGCATGTGAAATCAGTCCATTTTCATGGCTTTTTGTAGTATTTGGGTTTCAGCCTCTGGAGTCTCTTTACACACTTGGTAATGTCTTCTGCTCCCACGTCTTCCACCATCACATACTTAAAGCATCATGGAAGCAGGAATTGCATTCTATTTACTCTTTGTCTCTAACTCAGTTTGGAATATTTAGACAGAGTTTTTTCCAGAGGTAGTCATGACAATGACACTTTATTCTTAACTGTCTTAGAATAATCGTGCAGGACTGTGATGTATATAGGAGAAAGTAAAGGCTTTTGACTTTATCTGTTACTACGTGTTACTAAACTCAATATGTGAACCTGTATTGTTTTTAAAAATTGATAATTCAGAACAAATGACAAGATTTGATACTTTACTATTTGTCCCCTAGGCTTCCTTTATTACTTTAAGACCATGAGTTTTTATTATGTTGAGAAAATTCTGCAGAGCCATTGATGTTGAGCTAACATTAGTTTTATTGACAGATTATCCATTAAAGTGTTTGCCCCCCCCCCCCAAGAATTCAAGAAATAGAAACAAATCAACAGAAACTTGTTAAGTGCTTACAGTTTGCAAAGCTTGCCGTCAGAGCATTTCTATTACTAAACCAAGAGTTCGATAATCTGCTGCTAGGCATTAGTGCTTTGGAGTTGAGGGCATTTTATCATCCAACAAAATGGTCTGGGAAGGAACAGTCTTTCAGACTCATCTGGAAATTATTTTATTAGCTAACACACTAGGAAAAGACCCAAGTGATTAGATATGCATGGCATTAGAACCTGAAAAAGCAATGGGCTTCCATCTTCACTGGATGCAGGAAAGGTCTTGAAGACCAACTCCACAGTTTT
The DNA here is from genome assembly GCA_028646595.1 of Phalanger gymnotis. Taxonomy (NCBI): domain Eukaryota; kingdom Metazoa; phylum Chordata; class Mammalia; order Diprotodontia; family Phalangeridae; genus Phalanger; species Phalanger gymnotis. The sequence goes on along the minus strand of CM053623.1, from coordinate 265,959,975 downwards.
GAATACGTGTGTGTGTGTGTATATATATACGCATATACATATGTACACATAGACATGCGTATATACATACATATATACATATATATATTTACTTCATCATCCATCTATGTAAAAGCAACAGAAAGGATACCTGATCAATCATCGTTCTTGTAAAGAGAACAACTTTGAGAGTTATATCAACATATAGCTTATTACGATTAAACACCTAAATTCTTCTTTCTTGTCCTTAACAGGCAGCGAGTGGAATCTGTAATTTGCCAGAGAGCAATTGACAGTTTTTATTCTGTCTTTAAGGAACAGCTTATTAAAATCGTAAGTTTTATTGACGTGAAACCATTGTTTCTGAAATATGAGTTGTTGAAATATATAAACATTTTATCCTGTTCTTTAGACCAGGGGCTAGAGTCTCTCTGCTGTTCAAACATGCCTGTGGCCTGTGAGAGACCTTATTGGAGCCAGTATTGTCATGTTCATTGCATACATGTGATCCATGTAGTTCTGGACTAGTCCTAGACATTGTCTAGTTCCGGACATTGAATGTAAATGTGTTTTGTCTTGTGCGTAGCTTTCAGAAGTCCAGAAATTGAAAGACTTGAAAAGGAAGAATGCCAAGGTAGGTCACTATACATTTTTATAAAGGAATACGGACAGTAGTAATGATACCAAGAAGAGGAGCAAACATTTACATTGTGCTTTAAAACGAGCAGAGTACTCTACACACATTAGCTCATTTGGCCTGCACAACAGGCCTTGGAAGCCGGTGCTGTTGTAAACTGAGCCAGACAGAAGCGGAATGAGTGTCACAGAGCTGTTCAGTGTCTGAGGCAGAAGTGAAGCTCTGGTCTTCCTGACTCCAAGTCCAGAAGGCTATTAAATTACCTAGCCACCCGAACAACTCCATACAATATTGCAGTGTTCACTTTAGTCTTAAAGAGGGAGAAACTTTGAGTTTCTGGACTCGGAGTCAGAAGACCTGTTTCAGAGTTTTGGCTGTCCTGCTTATGAGGTGCGTTGTTGCTGTTCAGTTGTTTTCAGTCGTGTCTGACTCTTCGTGACCCCATTCGGGGTCTTCTTGGCAGAGATACTGGAGTGGTTTGCCATTTCCTCCTCCAGTTCATTTTACAGATCCTGAGACTGAGGCATCAGTACCCACTTTGCCACCTAGCTGCCCTAATAGGTGTGTGACCTTAGATAGATCACTGTCTTTCTGGGCCTGTTTGGAGGGGGAAACATTTGCATTGTACATCGATTACCAAAAAGACAAATCACGTTTCTGTATTGGTTTAAGAGTTACAAAGGACTTTTCTTGCATTTGAAGTCCAGTTCATTATGATCAGTATGTATCTGAGCCAGAAGTTGACTTCAGTTGTCCTGATTCCATATGGGATCATAGATTTACACCTGGAAGTGATATGGAGGCTGTTCTTTTATAGATGAGGAAACCGAAGGCCAAGAGGTCACTCCTATACTGAGTGACAGCACTTTATTACTTCCATAAGACTTTGGATTCCTTCCACACTCTTCCTCCTGAGCCATTGATGGTGAGCTGACTGTAGTTTCTTGGCTCATCTCTACACACGCTCTTCTACTGAGCCATTGATGG
>CM053623.1:265936793-265958272 GCA_028646595.1 Phalanger gymnotis | reverse complement strand
TGGCTCATCTCTACACACGCTCTTCTGCTGAGCCATTGATGGTGAGCTGACTGTAGTTTCTTGGCTCATCTCTACACACGCTCTTCTGCTGAGCCATTGATGGTGAGCTGACTGTAGTTTCTTGGCTCATCTCTACACACGCTCTTCTGCTGAGCCATTGATGGTGAGCTGACTGTAGCTTCTTGGCTCATGTCTACACACGCTCTTCTACTGAGCCATTGATGGTGAGCTGACTGTAGTTTCTTGGCTCCTCTCTACACACGCTCTTCTGCTGAGCCATTGATGGTGAGCTGACTGTAGTTTCTTGACTCATCTCTACACACGTTCTTCCTCCTGAGCCATTGATGGTGAGCTGACTGTAGTTTCTTGGCTCAACTCTGCATTTTCTCTAAGGCCCTTTCTAACCAGAGGCAGGCAGAGTGGTACAATGGAAAGAGCTTTGCTTCTGGAGTCAGAGAACCTGAGTTCAAATCCTATTTTGGATGTTTATTCCACATGTGAATTGTCAACAGGCAATCACATCACGGGACTTATGTGAAAACCAGTTTTATTACAAGATAAGTGAATTTGCATGTAGAATCCAAAGAATTCATAGTCCTTAAGTTCGCATATTTATGATAGTACAACAAAAGGAAGAGAAAGCACCTATTTCCACCTAAAGGGGAGTGGCATGGGAAGGGAAAAGTACAGTAAAGGTGGGAAAAAGACAAAACCCCTCCAGAAAGAGAGGAGGGAGGTGATGGCAAAAGCCACATTCTTTTCCCTTGGGAACAGCTAGACTATGAAGACAGGAGGGTCTGTTTATCTGCCAAGGACCTCAGCGGCACAAGCATTTTCCTAGACTGGCTGGTCCCTGTCTTGCCTCCCAAGGACACACAAGGATCCGGGTTGGGGAGCAAACAACAAATGATGTCGGTGGTTGGGGGTGGGGAGAAATTTGTCCTTAATACATTTAGGGCATCCTGCATGCCCTAGGTCCAGTGTTTCTGGAAAATATAGCAACTCAAGAAGACAAGTTCAGGGGACCCCTTAACTGAATTTAGGTGAACCATGTAACCTTGCTGGTTACATGAGGGGGTTGGACCAAGTCTCTGGTCCTATAACCTCTTGAGTCTGAGTCTTCCCAAGATAACGTGCTGCCTCTGCTCAGGGCAGGTAGATGGTGAAGTGGCTCAACTGTAGGGCCTGGAGACAGAAGACCTGAGGTCAGACTAGGCCATGGGCACTCACTAGCTGTGTGATCCTAGACCACATCACTTCCTTTGTTTCCCTCAGTTTCCTTATCTCTAAAATGGGGATAAGCATAGCACCTACCTTCCAGGGTTGCTGTGGGAATCTAATGATTACTGCTTAGCACAGTGCCTGGCACATAGTAAGCACTATATAAATGTTAGCTATTGTAATAATATTATGAGTACTTAAAACTATATAAATGTAAGCAGTAATGGTGATGGTAACAATTACTGTATTATTTAGGTGATTACAAATATCAATAAGAAGAGGAGGTGCTTGTTTGAAGCCCAAGATCAACTAATTAGGTAAGTGATTCAAAGGATTTTTAGAACTGAAAGGTCTAGACCAAGGATGGGAAACCTGAGGCCTCGAGGCCACATGCGGCCTTCTAGGTCCTCAAGTGTGGCCCATTGACTGAATCCAAACTACACAGAACAAATCCCCTTAATAAAAGGATTTGTTCTGTAAAACCTAGACTCAGTCAAAAGGCTACACCTGAGGAACTAGAAGGCCACGTGTGGCCTCAAGGCCCCAGGTTCCCCACCCCTGGTCTAGGCTGATCCATCTGAATGAGGTCCAGAGAGGTTAGTCACATTGGGGATCTGTGGTTGTACAACCCAGCTTTATAGAGTTAACCTAGAAAAGCTTCAATCTTGATGTCCATAGGGGCCCAGCATTGGTCTTCCTTGCCACTGTAACTGAATCAAAAGCCCAAGGCTGTCTGTTTTACAGGGAAGGCTGGGGGTCCCATCTTGCCTCTTGACACCGTGGCTGAGGGGCACCAAGTGGGATGGCTTCGGAGCTTTCATCTGTGACAAAGAAGTGGGTGCTTTGGTTGGGCCTGATGAAAGGTGCTGTAGGCTGGGCCTGCCCTGTTTGTCAGCCATCAGACATTGGCCATTGTGAAGGACACATTAAATCATTTTTTCAGCCCACGTTAATTTGGGTGCTTGCTGACCAGGACTGTGGGGGGTGCTAAAAAAAGGAGTGAGTCAAGCTTAAAATGTCTTCTTGGCTTTTAAAGCTCCTTATAAATGGGCCACTTCCTCTCTTTCCAGTCTGTTTACACCTGAGCTCCCTCCCCTTGCCAGTCCCACTGTGCCTTGCAGGTGACCCTCCAGCCCCTGGTCTGTGTGCTTCCCCAGGCCTGGCATGCCCCTCTCCTCCCTGTCTCCTGGCTTCCCTGGTGTCCTTCAGGTCTCAGTACAAATCCTACTTCCTATAGGAGGCTTTTCCCTGTGAGATTACCTCTCATCTCTTCTATATATTTTGTATGTATGTAGTTATTTATGCTGTCTCCTCCATTAGAGTGTGCGCCTTGAGGGCGGGGACTGGGGTTTTTTTTCAGCCTTTCTTTGTATCTCTAGTGCTTAGCATGGTGCTTGGCACACAGCAGGTGCTTAATAGGTGCATTTTGATTAATTGATGGATTTTAGGGGAGGCCAGAGCACAAAGCAGTTATAGAACCATATAAGAAAGATAATCAGGAATAGAATTGTAGACATCATCTGATCAGGTGACACTGTGGCCCAGGGTGATTTATTGGCAACCCCAAGGACGTAGAGTAAAGATTAGGTCCTAGGTCTCCCAACTCGTTTAGTGACCTTTCTCAAGGGGAAAGCTTCGTGGTCATATGTTTGGAAATTGGCCTTAAAGAGACCACGGGTTTTTTTTGTTTGTTTTTTGTTTTGGAGGGGGGAGGTGAGGCAACTGGGATTAACTGACTTGCCCAAGATCACACAGTGTGACAGGTGTCTGAGGTCTGATTTGAACTCAGGTCCTCCTGACTCCAGGGCCAGTGCTCTACGCACTGCACAAGCTAGCTGCCCCCCACAGTTTTAATACAAGATTTTACCCAGGTACATCCCAATATTTGGCTACTCGGGGGCTCCAAGATATCAATTTTATGGTATAATCCAGTAATTCATTCTGAGGCACCTAAAAGCCATTTTTAAAATTTCAAATGTTCCATATCCACAATATATACCTTCTCTGCAGTTATTAGCAGTAATGAAGTGTTTTATGGTGTTTATGATGCTTTCTGTGCAGAAATGAATCCTGTGGTCTATAGTTAGGCCGTATTTGGGCTATATAGTTAGTGCATCGAATACTCCCATTTTATAGATCAGGAAACTAGGGATCACAGAGATTCCGTGGTTTCATTGTCCCTCTTTCCATCCTTCTATCCCTGCTATCATCCTATTTCTCTTCTGCCTTTTGTAGCTCAGCTCCCCCAAAAGGCACCTACAGCCTGTGCCTCCATGTCACCAAACCCAACGGCCTCTTCTCAGAGCCCATTAGCCATGACCTCTCTACAGCCTTAGACGCTGTTGATTATCCATCCATCCTCCCTTCTTTGATCCTCTCTTCTCTCCAGGTTTTCAGGACACCCCTCTCTCCTGGTTTTCCTCCTACCCATCTAACCAATCATTCTCATCTCCTTTGCTGATTTTCTTCCAGATCACACCCTCTAAACAGTTGTCCCTAAGGCCTCTGTCCTGGGCCCACTTTGCTTCCCTTTTGTAGCACTTCACTTGGGGATCTCCTCAGCTCTTGCAGATTTAGTTAACATCTCTATGCTGATGATTCTCAAATCTACCTGTCCTGCTGCAATCTCTATGCTGATCACTAATCTTGTGTCTCCTACTGCCTTTCAGACATCTCGAATTGGATGTCTAGTAGACGTCTTAAACTCGTTTGAGTTTCAACGTAGAACTCATAGTCTTTCCCCCTAAACACTCCCCGCCCCTTCCCTACTACTGTGGGGACACAGCCTCTCCATCCCTCACACTCAGAAGCTAACCCTCCATATCAAAGCTGTTGCCATGGCCAGTTTCATTGATTCTACCTTTACAGCATCTCTTGAATGTGCCTCGTTCTCTGACATTGCCACCACTCTGGTGGAAACCCAAATCACTGAACGCCTCTAATATTGCATTACCTGCTCGTGGGTCTGCCTGCCTCAGGCCTCTCCACGCTCTAGTCCATTCTCCATTCAGCCACTAAGTTGATTTTCCTAAAGTTCAAGTCCAACCATGTCTTTGCCTGTTTGGCATTCAAAGCCCTTCATAACCTGGCCCCCTCTTACCTTTCCAGTCTTCTTACACCTAACTCCCTGTCACGTACTCTTTGGTCCAGTGACACTGGCCTCTTGGCTGCTTCGGGCATCCTGTCCCCATGCCTAGAATGCCTTCCCTCTGCCCCGGCTACTGATCTCCCTGACTTCCTTTAAGTTCCAACTAGTCTTGTCTTTTACAGGAAACCTTTCCCGGTGCCTCCTAATTGTAGCGTCTTCCCTCTATTAATTATTTTCTCTTTATCTGGTATTTGGTTTGCACGCCGTCTCCTCCATTGCACTGTAAGCGTCTCAGAAGCAAGGCCTATCTTTCGCCTCTTTTTGTATTGCCAGTCCTTAGCACAGAGCCTAGCACATAGTAGTGCTGAGGGTTTGGTACTGATTGATTTGCCTCATACCACATACCAGGAAGATCGGGATGTAAATTGATTTTCTTTTTCTTAACTAGAATTACATGCCAAAATATCTGATGAAATCACAGAATTTTAGAAGTGGGTGGTACCACATATGTTGTAGTTCAACCCTTTCCAAACATTTATAAAGCTCCCACTATCATGGAACGCTGTGCTCGGTGCTGGGGAAGCAGCCCGTGCCCTCATGTTGCTTTCGGGCTAGGAGATAAGATGGCACGGAGTGGGGAGGAGAAAGGGGGGCCCCTGGAGGCCGTGCACTGGCCACTTGGAGAGCCCGTAACTGTCTTTCTGCCACAGGCTGCTGTTCTACTTCACACTTGTTGTGCTTATGGTAAAAGTGTTTGTTTCAGGACCAAACCAGAGTTGAAACATCTACAAATAAAATACGAGGAACTTAAAGAAAGGAAATCTTCGCTCACAGAAGCAACGTGGTTTTTATCTGGTTTAAAACAGCTTCATCATGATTATGCAGCTCTTAAAAGGAAAACCCCAACAGAAAGAGAAAGGGTGAGTGTCACTTTTGTTCAGTTTGGTTTTTTCATTATACTTCAGGAGAAGTAGTATCTTCACGTGTTTGTGAAAAGTTCTTAATGTCTTAGAACATTAAGCCAGGTCATGGGAGTAATGAGCACTTAATGCTGCACCTGAAGGTTTGCAGTGTTCTGCAAATATTATTGGGTCCTCACAGCAATCCGATGAAGTTGGTGCTGTTATCTCCATTTTACAGATGAGGAAACTGAGGCAGATAGGGAGGTCACACTGCTAGTGAGGATTTGCGCTCAGATCTTCCTAATTCCAAACCTGGCCTTCTGTCCATAACACGTAGGTAGGGATCACCTAGCTACAAACGTCACTGGAGGCAATATCAGATTATCCATTCATCACACTCTTATGTGATTTTAAGTATTTAGCTACTTTAATTAACTACTGTAAAGGAATAGAGAAAATTTAAAGTCAGGCTTCATTGGAAGCTAAGGGTCTTTGCTTACAAAAAATTAAGGTAAGGCTTATTATACCTTTTGTACAAAGCCTGAGGGTAATTGTATTTTTTTTTAATCCAAGAAAACCAATTCCTTCCACCTGTTGCCATGTCACCAGAATCAGTCAGCGAGCATTTATTAAATTTAGCCAGAGTACTGGGCCTAGAGCCAGGCAGACCTGAGTTCAGATCTGGCCTCAGATACTGTGTGGCCCTGGGCAAGTCACTTTGCCTGTTTGCCTCAGTCTCCTCATCTGTAAAGTGGGGATCACAATAAAACCTACCTCTCAGGGTCTGTGAAGATCAAATAAGATATTAATTGTAAAGCATAGTGCCTGGCACACAGTAAGTGCTATATAAACGTTAGTGATGGTGGTGATGATGATGATGTGTCTGGCACTAGGAATCTAAAATGCTGTGAGCGAAACAATCCCTTCTACTGGGCAAGACCACAAGAACACATACAGGTCCATAGAGAACAAATGCAAAATAGTTAAAAAGAAGGCAGTTCGAAAGGGAGGGCACTAACAGCTGAAGGGATGGCAGAGCACCTGTGCCAAACGGCCTCAACAGGATTTCACTTTTCTCTGGCCCAGATGAGTGTTAGTAGGAAAGTCAAGTGCTTCCCGTAGTGGGGAAGAACAAGCATCCGAAAAAGACAGCAAGACGTTCTTTCCAGCAGGGTTTGTGGCATCCAAGTCCTATACGTGTTTCTAGAGTATCTGATGATGGCATCGTTCTGAGTCTCAGATGAGTAGGTTCAGGGGTCCTGTCCCTGAAACAGCCAAAAGAGGAATATTGTGAAACAGTGGTTAGCTCACACAAAAGTGCTGTTCTTTCCATCATCAGCGCCAGGAACTTCATTGCCTAGGCACGCATTTGGCCTTAATGGGTGTGGCTTCTCTGGAGTTCTTCCAAGTGCTTGTGGTAGCTATAAACAGAATGGCTCCAGGCACGTGGTTTGGATCCTAGAAGACTGGAAATGTCTGTCTCCCTTGAAGTTATTCCCTTTGTGCTAGCAGCTTGCCCATGTAGTTAAGTTTTATTTTCATTATTTTAAGTCAAGCATTTGTTACTGCATTTGGGAAAGATTATTAGTAAATAAATTATTTGGGCCATCCAGTCATCATTTCATCTCAACACTAGCAGATGTTACGACCACGAAACTTAAAAGACTGTATCGTTCATTGTGGGCACATCTGGTGTCACCCCTGGGTTCCATAGCTCCTCCTTGGGCTCTTTCCTCCTACTAGAGCTGTCTTGGGGGTAACCTCCAATAAAGTTATCAGATATTTCTAAGTTCATAGCATCTCATTATAACTTGGGCATTGTTTTATGGGAATGTGATAACATTCTGAAGGATAACATTCTGAAAAAAAATTGTTAGAAATTGTCTTATTATATTTTAGGAAACTTTCCAGAAGCTATAGAATGGTTTTAAAAAATAAATTTGATATATCAGTCTACTTTGAGATATATATATGTGTGTGTGTGTGTGTGTATATATGTATGTATGTATACATGTATGACTTTAAGAGGAAAAGAGCAAACTAGTATCAGGCCTGATGAGCCCAATTTGCTACAGGAGCACGGCAGGAAATCCTGCTTCAGTAATTATCTTAATGTTATATGTGGTGTTAGACGAGTGCATGCAGCAGTGTATGTGATATCCCCCCTTCCCTTCTCTTTTTAACGTTTTACTTGGTTTCTTTGCATTGTATACTTCCTTTTGCCTTTATTGTACTTTATGAAGGTGCAGTTTATTTAACAGACTGTGAGGAGGCTCTAAAGACCCTCTTTCTTAAAATGAAGCTGTAACATAGGACTGCATGGCTCAAAATAAATCTGCCAGATACCACATGGATGTCAGCACCGGTCTGAACCAGGCCTTGACATTCCTTGGTCACTGTGAAGCATCTTTAATCTCCATAGTTGACTGGCCCTGTGCTCCCACAAGGGTCAAGAATGTCTAGGCTCGAGAGCTTGTCTCATTCAGCAAAGCCCTTTTAGGAGACGCAACTTTCCCAGAGTTGCACATTTTGTAAAGATTCTGTGTCCAAAGGCCAGAGCTCCTTCCCTGCACCTGAGCACAAGGCAAGTCACTGTGAACAGTGATGCTGAATTGTGAGATGTAGGTAGTAGGAGGTAGGTGCCTTGACTTACTCGTCTTGATCATTCTCACTCCATAGTCATTTCAATTACTTTTCTTTCAATAGTATGACTCGTCCAGCCTACCAGCTCTGCTGTTTGAAGCAAGAGGCATTTCAGGAGCAGCACAACACCTGACAAAGATCAACTGTCACCTCCAGCAGCTTGTTGACCGCAAATGAGAGGAAGCCTGCCTTATATCTACCTTGGAACAAACTTTTTCTTGGAAATAGTTAAGTTTATATATTTAGCTTAGCAGAATTTATTAAACTGTACTTGATTAAATATAAAAGCCATTATTTTAAAAAAAATGCTTTACAGTAATTCCTGGTTAGCGAAGGTTTTGTGAATAGCTTAAAAAAAGGTGTTAGTAAAAAAACAAGTTAACTTTCAAATTTAAAGGGATTTACTTTGCCTTGAACATACTAGCTATTAAAGCATTCTTTAATAACACATGTATATGTCTATGTATGTACCCATATATATCCACACTCTCTCTAATTTAAAATGCTGATCAAAATAGTTTAGAATGGATGAAAACACTGATGTCTAATACTCACTTTTATCCATTGAATTTCATTTCTGAATGACAAAATGTGGCATTATGAATTTTGCAGTACCACAAATCTGCAAAATTAGATTGTATAACATGCCTAATAGAATAACTGTCATTTCTAATTATTTTGCCTGAGTAATTCAACTAATTCAATAGCTTAATATTTGTAGCCTTCTTTGGTCCATTAAAGCATTTAAAAATAGACTTAAAACTTTGAGGAAATGGACAGTTACTTGTCAAAAAATACATTTTCCTAAGCCACATAGTATTTTTTCTTAACTTTGTTTAAAAGAAAAGCTCTTAAGAGAATGGAAGGGAGGTGGAGGGCCTGTAACATTATGCTCACATATTTCACCATCCCCCCTGAGCTTTTTTTTAACCATAAGGGAAATTTTTTTTTTCTTATCTTGCTACCTTTAGTTTTTGTATCATATAGTGACTCCTTCCCCCAACCCAGCAAGACTTCCATTTTATTTCAAATACAAACAAAAAAAGCAGCTCTGTAAAACTAACACCCAGACTTTCTTTGTAAATGTATACAGTATTCCACCTCTGCAAAAATGGAAGGTGGCATGGTTTCTCAATTCTCCTGGTACCAAGTTTGGTTATTAAAATTACCGTTTAGTTTTGGTTCTTGTCACATGTACTGTTTTCCTGGTTTAACTTACTTTCTTATCAGTTCATATATATGCTGTTTTAGGCCTTCATATTTGTTATTTTCTAACAATATCCCCTTACATATATATGTATCACAATTTGTTGAGTTTTTCCTACAATAAATGAGCACATTATTTGTTTCCAGCTTTTTACTATAACAAATAGTGCAGCCATGAATGTTGGGGGATGGAACGGAGCCTGTGTGTCAGTGAACTCCTTGGAGTGTATAAACCTAGACACAGAGACCAATCAGTTTAGTAGCCTTTTTTTGGGGCGGGGGGCATAATTTGACATTATTTTCCAGAGAATATTTGAACATCATAGCTTTCACACGTGCTTGTCTTCCCAGAGCCCCTGTAATTCCATCTTCAACAGTTTAACATATAAGGTGATATTTCAATGTGGTTTTAACATGTGTTTCTATCATTAGTGATAGAGCATTTTTTCAAATGTTGTAGATAACATTCTGTATTTTGCCCATTTCATTTATCTAGTGGAGAATGACTCAGAATGAAGTTGTTCAGTTGCCCATAGGTTTTAGATGTCTCAATTTGTCTTATTCTAAGTCTATGGTTCTTTTAAATGAACAGGAGACTTGTTCCAGCTCTCTTGCTCATTTTCCATATTATTTAGGCACCGGAAGCCAGGGCTAGGTCTTTGTATCTCAGTGAGGCTCTTCAAGTCAGCAGATGCCTGGGGTGATGGGTGGGCTGTACCTTGGGTCTCCCAAGGGTCTGCTGTGAGCCCCTTTCTCTTGTCTCTCTATGCTATCTAACTCAGCAGTATCACCAGCTCTTATCTCTATGCAAAGATTCCTAGATCCACCTATTCCCACCTAACTTTTCTCCTGAGTTCTAGTATCGCATCCCCAAATATAGAATGACTCCTCAACATCTAAAATTCCACACATCCAAACCAGTTTATTCTCTGGGGCGGCTTGGTGATACAGCGGACAGAGCATCAGGCTGGCCTCAGACACTATCTGTGTGACCCTGGTTAAGTCATTTAACCCTGTTTGCTTCAGTTTCATCATTTGTAAAATGAGCTGAAGACGAAACCTCAAATGAGGTCATGAAGAGTTGAACACCACTTAAATGGTCAAACCAAACTGAGCAAACCCTACCCTTCTAATCAACCCAGCTTGTCTTGTCACTCACACTTAACCCACCTATCTTTCCAACATCTCTTGTATACATTCCCTTCTCTACTCCCCCAGCTGTCACCCTTCTGGCTAGGCTCTCTGTCTCCAGACCATCTGCCACTCGGCTGTCACAGTCATTTCCTAAAGCATGGCTCTGATCACTCCTTTTCCCCTACTCATCAACCCCCTCAGTTTCCTTTTACCTCCAGGAACAAAAAGAAAATCTTCTCTTTGTCTTTTAAAGCCTTTCACAGCCTGGAACCCTCCTTCCTTTACCAGGCTTCTTACTCTATAATCTGGTGACACTGGCCTTCTTCCTATACCTCCTCACCCTCCACCACTGGAATGCTTCTTAGATCCTTCATCTCCAATTCCACCTTCTGCAGGAAGCTTTTCTTGATTCTCCCTTCTACATATCTTAATTTGTATTTTTTTACATGTTGCTTAGAATGTAAGCTTCTCAAAGACAGAGACCATGTTTTTGCTTTTCTTTATATCTCCAGTGCTTGATAAATGCTTAGTGACTGACACTAGCTATTTAAGAAGCCAGCTGCAGTCTCAGATCTACTTAGGGGTGGCAGTACCAAAGCTGGCTTCAAAACTTTTGTTTTACATGGGAAAAAGTCTAATTCTGAAATTTCAGTAACTAGTTGTAGTTTTCCTTGCTTGTCAGGGGTGCTGGGGAGGAAAGTGGTCATTATTTCTTACCTTTGCTTCCAGGGCTATGTTTCAGATTCCTGAGTGTTGTGACTGGCTGAGGAGGAGGGGGTGTCTGTAAGCTTCATGGGCTTAGGGGCTCAGGCAGCTTTAAGGTTAGTGAGTTTGTTTATGGCCTGGACTTCTGACTTACCTGTCCCTAGAGACTCCACTGCGCCCATATTTGTTGGCATGCTTTACAGAGGTTAATATTCACCTGGGGCTTCTGTTCAGTCAATACTTTCATATATTGGGAGTTTTGTGTCTGTGATGTGGAATGACACTGAAGTACAGGGATCTAGAATAGTGTCAGACTTGTATTAGTGATCATAGGCTAGGATATACAATAGGACCATTAAAATAATCAGCATTTAATAGAATTTCTAGTAATAATTAAAGAAATGTTCAAAAAGTAAGAAAAAAATAACAGGTACTATAATGATCAATTTTAAGGCTCCAGACTAAACCTGAGATTGCAACAAGGCAGATGACTCTTAGGTGAGGGCAGCACCTCCTCTGCAACTGCTGGTCCTAAAAAGCTGCCCATTCTAGTACCAAGGAGCGTATGTGGGTTACCCAGGGTCAGTTACTCAGCCAGTGTGGAACGTAGATGTCGGGATTTGAGCCCATGTCTGCCTGATTCTCCTCCATTACAGCTCACAACAAACAGTGAATTCATTTGTTTACAGTAAGTTTGACGAAGGCCACCATTTTACCTTTGGCCACTGTTTGACATCAAATCATACTCCTATTTGTTTTCTGTTCTTCTAATACTTCTATGAGAAGTGCATCAGGAATCTCATCCTCTATGGGGCCGTCACTGGCCAGACTCTTCTCTGCAGCTTCAGCTAACTCAGCATCTTCAACAGCCTCCAAAAAACAGGTGTCATCAATCCCATTGTCCCAGTCTGCATCTGAAGGCACTTCTGTCAACATACTACAAGATAATTCTTGAGAATTTGAGGATTTGGGGTTTGTTCCAATGTTCCTAGTTTTGGTGCCATTCAAAATGTGGTCTTCATCATCCTAAAAAAATTCAAACAAAATCACAGACCAGATACTTCTAACCAAGATTGCTCCCTGAACTAAGGCAGGCAGCCCAGCTCCCACATTTCCTAAAAATCACACCAGACCAAATAGTGACTAAGAAATCCAATGAGAACATTCTGCTATGTAAATTATCCTACCCCAGAATTGCACAAAAAATCAGCTAGGAGCTCATGGGCACAGAAATCAGCAGGTTGCTAACAAAGACAAATAAGACATGTAGCCTCCCAGGGCCAGCAGAGATACATGGCATACAAACCTCTGTCTCTGGAGACAGGAGGAACAGGTGGCAGGCACACCACTGAAAAATTCAGCTGGGTGAGCTACAGTGTGAAACTTTGGAAGTGACCACAAATGGCACTAAACATTTGGGATGGGGAAGTGCTCAGACCAGAACACAATCTCTTCTGAGACGCCATGGAAGGCCCCAAAGATATAGCATTCTGAATCTGAAAGCCTAGAAGAGGGCCAAAGCCCAGGAGGTAGAGGTCAGCACAAGAAGCCAGGAGCCCAATCAGGGTTTCCCACCTCCCAAAGTACCTTAGAGACCAGAGCCTTACCATGACAAAGCTACAGTTCAGGAACTAAAGCTTGATAAAGGAGCAAACCTAAGATAATAACCACTATAAAGAATCACTGTGGATCCAGAGATAGAGGGGAAAAAAACAAGCAAAGAAATTTAACAATTGTTGGACTCTGTAAACTATTAGAAAAAAAACTAGGACACCATTTCAGGAAATTAAAAGTTGCCCAAATCCATTAGAACCAGAAAGCAAAACCTTAAAAAGTCCCATTAATGTCATAGTCAAAATCCAGAGCTTTCAAGTCAAAGAAAAAATACAGCAAGAATCCAATCCAGAAAGAAGATAGAAGTACCAAGAAGCCAGTCAGAATCACACAAGACCTGGAAGCTCCTAGTATAAACATAAGGAGATATTGGAATTCAATATTCCTTACAACCAGGAATAACTTACCTTGCAAAGTTGAGCATAATCCTACAGGAAAAATTAAAAGGACCTTTAATGGAAGAGAAGACTTTGAAGGCATTTCTGATGAAAATACTAGGGCTGAGTAGGAATTTTGAAATATAAACACTAGGGTCAACAGAAACCCTGCTTGAGCAACTGAAAAAGGCCGTGTGATGTTGTAGAGCTAACTTTCCAATCGGGGGAGAAAAAACATGCGTCCGTGCAGCACTTTAATATCTTCAGAAGGGCACTGAGGGAGTTAAATGAGAGAAACAGAGGTACAGGTACCTGACCCTGTTTTGTAGGTTTGAAGAAGGGAAAGAAATGGGAGAGTAAAAGGAAGAATACATTAGTGTAGAAAGGCAGAATAAGAGTGTGGAACATGATTTTTTTTTTCCTCATAATTGGGGTGCATAAGAAAAGAGTATACAGACATGCAGAAATGCAGAGCAGACATCAGTGGAACCTCACCTGAAAAAGAGAGTTGAACAAGCAGAGTTTGGTGTCGAGATACATCAAACTCAAGAGGGAGGGGAGATGGAAAAAAGAACGGTTAAGAGGAAGGGTGATATTAGAGGAAATACTCAGGCAAAACAAATTTCTTGATCTTGAAAGACGGGAGAGATTAAGATAAAGAAACAAACTGGAAACTAAGGGGCAACGTTCCTATTATTGGGGAATAGCTAAATTATGTTATATTAATGTAACAGAGCATTATAGTGTCCATGAGAACGACAAAAGGCATTGTCAGAGAATCCTGGGGACATCTGAATGAGATGAGCAGAATAGGAACAAACGTACACCAGTATACTAAGTAAAGAAAAACTGTAAAGATGGAAGAGCACCGATCAAAGCAATGACCACTGCACATCACCTTCTGACAAGGGTGGGGGTGGGCTCAAGAGGCAAAAAAAGACATACCTTTCTGGGCACGATGGCCACTCCGTGAATTTGTTTTGCTCGATTATGTTTATCGGTTAAGAGGATCTTTTTCCCTGCTTTAAATTGAGGGTAGGGGTAATGATAGGAAAAACAGGAGGGTCTGCAAGGGTCAAGCACTGATCTTTTGTATGTATTTCGCTCTATTTTGAGGTTCTGTTGTGCTGCATCGGTCTATTTGGCCCACTATAAGAATGTTTTAAAATCTGGATGGGCAAATCTACTTTATCCTCTCCCCACTCCTATCCTAAGCTGTTCAGCAAAACAACGAAACCAACCTTTGATATTCTTGGTTGTTTTTATATACATTTCATAATTATTTGACCCAGTCTCCTCATGAAATCTACTGGTATTTTTGCTATTTCATTAAGTCTTTTTAAAGAGTGTTGCCATTTTTACTGTGTTGCTTCAACTCATCCAATACTGAATTTCACTACAGATACTGAGATCTAATTTTTGTTAATACAATTTTATGTATTATTTTTATATAGACAATTACTGAACATTATTATTTTTTGTCATAAATGGGGGACTTTTTTGGAAATAATGGCTTCTTGGTCATTGGCAGTATATGAGAATGTAAATGCTTTTGTGGATTTATCTCTCATCCTGCAATCTTGATGAATTCACTTTTCTCTAATTTTTGTTGCAACTGATAAGTCTTCTAAATAAACAAATTATCTTCAGTAAATGATCTTTTACTGATCTTTTGATTTCCTACGTTAAACCTTCTAAATTTACTTTTCCCATCTCACAATTGCTAATATTTCTAATACCATTTTCTCTTTGATATTTTAATATTTTTACATCGATATTCACTAACGAATGGTCTGCAATTTCTTTTTAGTGTTTGTCTTTATTTAAGCTTTAGAACTGGGGTAACACTTCATCTTTCACTACATTTAGAAAGTCAACATATGAATTATTTATTCTTTCAAGGTTTGGAAAAAATTCACCAATAAAACCATCTGAGTGAAGTGGTTTTTTTTAATGGGTTAATTTATTGATTGCTTCTCTTATTTCTTCTAATGAAATTGTTATTTCTAATTTTGTTAATTTATAGCTCTGCAAATAATCTATCCCGTTTGCTTAAGTTTCCAAATATATCGGCATGTAGCTGTGTACATTTACTGATGAAATTCTTAATTTGTATTTGTAATGATACTCCTTCCTTTCTAATTTTGACGAATTGTCTTTCTTAATTGTGATTGATTATACTTGCTAATAAACAGTCAACTTTATTGATCCTTCTAAAAAGCCAGCTCTTAGTTTTGTTAATTCATTTGTTTTTCATTTTCTATTTTAAATAAATATCTTTTTTCCTTTGGACTATTACCTGTTTTCTGATGTCTTTAAGTACAAACTTGTTTTATTCAATAAGTATATTACATTTACAAAAGGAATAACTCTATACAGGAAGTATTTCCTTTGGTCCTTTTCTCCAAAAACACTCCCTTTTTTTTGCCCTGATTCCAAGGAGCAATTATTCTTCAACCTTCCTTATCCATTCTATACTACAGATAATCCCAATATATCCCAATAAAATATGCTTACATAACCTAAACTGGCTTCCAGCTCCTTCATCATACTGGGCATGTGATTTCTAGAATGATGGAAAAAATTAACTTAAAAAGCTAACTGAATTAGTTGTCATGGGATTTAATTCATAATCCTAATGTGAATAAGGTTGAGGAGGAATCAATTGAGAATGTAAGGAGCCAGTTGTTCAAATTGTTGCAGGGAGCTCTGCGTCTGTCTGCGCTAAAGGTTTAATATTTCCAAGAATATGAATGAAATCCCAAAAACGAACATACAAGAGAAAAATAATAGCAGCCATCCTTATGTCTTACAGCATGCTAACTGTACATATTTGGGGGAGGGGAGAATGAGATGGGAAGCTATTTTCTTAAGCTTCAGAATGACTTGGATTTAATATTAATAAATATGCTTATCTTTAATTCAGAGACAAGTTAGCTATATGAAATAACAAAAAAGTAGCACATACCTCTTTGAACAGATAAAAGAGGCACACTTCAGTTGGTAATGGGAAACCTAAATCAGAGAGAAATTTTTATTTACTGCTTCAAATAAACATACAGGTTTTTAATTTCTGGAAAAACTGTCTTAATAACTCACAATCTGATTTGAAGTTTTCAGCTCTGCAGACAGGGTCATGACATTTTTGATACCAAACCTCATTTTTCAGATCCACCAGAATCCTTCAAACATAAATATAAATATTAACTTCTCCTAATCCTTGAAAAGCACATTACTTTTAAAAATTTTTTCGTCATTTTTATTTTTAAAATCACCTTCATTTCTCTCTTTTCCCCTCCCCTATCCAATGAACCATCCTTTGTAATAACAAAAAAGGCAGTTCAGCAAGATCAACCAGCAGTCATCTGAATCTGACAGCATATGCAAAATCCTACACCCATACTGCCCCACTTCTACACAGAAGGGAAGGAGGTACACTTTCTCAGTTCTTCTCCAGGACCAAGGTTATTTGTTTTGCTCGTTCTGCTTATTTCATTCTAGATCAGTCAATTCCTATAACCTTCTGTGGTTCATTGGGAAGAGCACTGGCTCAGGCATTCACTTCACCTGTGTGACCTGGGGCCAGTCACCTGACCTTGTTGGGCCTCAGTTTATTCATCTGTAAAGTAAGGGGGGTAGGGGAAGGGGTTAGACCAGATGACCTCTGTGATCCCATTTGTTTAGTCATTACCAACTGATGGGGCCCTATTTCATTTCCAGTTCTTTGCTACCCCAAAAGTGCCACTGAGTATTTTGGGGTTCAAGGTGAAACCCTTTTGTTTTTCACCTCGTTGGAGCAGATACCTAGCTGCGGGCTCTTTGGCTCAAAGGGTATGAACATTTTCGTAACTTTTTTTTAAGCTTAATTTCAGATTGCTTTCCAGAATTAGTGGATCAATTAATAGATTCTTATTTTTATTGACTTGTTTATTTTTAAGGTTATCCTCATTTCTCAATGCCTCTCCTTCCCCTCTCCAGCAAATGTCTTATAATACAGAAGTTTAAAAAGGAAAAAAAAAAAGTTCTGCCAAACCAAGCCAGATTAGCTTTGTCTGATAGTTTATGCAATGTTTCCCACCCACAGTTCCTCCACCTCTCTGTAAACAGGGAAAGGAGGCACACTTTTTCAGCTCTTCTCTGAGAAGAGGCTGGGCCATTTATAATTATACAGTGCAAAACATTAAATAATAAATAAAAAGCATTATTACTATAAAATTTGCTGCTCTCTATAGTCTGCCATCAATCGAATATTTATTAACCACTTGTTATATGTCCCTGTATAAGGCACCATGTCATGAGCTACACAGGATACAAAGAAGTATTAAAAAAAGGGCCCTGCCTTTGAGGAACTAACAGTCAACTTGAAGAAACATAAGATAAGTGAAAAGCTAACAACTGTTCCCAACAAGATGGAAATACTGAACCCAAAAACATCAGAGTGACTGGCAATGATGCAGGCAAGCTTGGAGGATCTGGTCTTGAAAACGTGTAGTAGGATTTCAATCGAAAGGGCCCTGTTGAGTGGATGACACAAGAAAGCCAGGAAATCACAAGCAGTATTTTGGGCATAGTGAGGAGGACTTGTGCTGGAGAGACAGGGCTACAGTGGAGATAACAGTGTTCTATGAGTCAGGTCAGAACTCCCAAGTAGGCATTCATCCTCATTGTGCCTCAGTTTCCTCAATGAGAAAACCAGAGGATTGGATTGGATGATCTCTAAGGTGTCTTAATTCTAAAAAGTTCTCAGAGGATGATGCTGATGTGTCAAGCCTTAGGGTGTCTGTCAGAATGATAGGATGGAAGTCATGAGGTGGAGTCTTGTGTCAATACAGATCGTAAGAAAATAGACTTAGAGTTGGAATGGTTCTTAAAGTTCATCTTTTCAAACCCTTTATTTTATGGATGAGGAAACTGAGTCCCAGAGAAGCAAAATGACTTGCCTCAGATTATAGACAGGGGCAGAGCCTGGATTCAGATGTAGGTCCCCTTAACTCTTTTCACTGGACCATCCTGCTTTGCAATGATGAGTCTGGCTTTAGACAAATAACACAGGAAATGGAGCTAGGAGAGCCCTTTTGAGACCATCAAGTCTAGACTCATTTTACATATAAGAACCTGTAGCCCAGAGACATTAAGTGCTGCACCCAATGTCCCAGAGCTAGTAAGGCATATACTTAAAGCAACTAGAAAAGTTCACTAACATGCACACTTGAGACTTGGAAGAGACTCCTTTGATGAAACCATAGATTTGGAAGTCATCCACACACAAGGCATAGTTGAAGCTACAGATTATAGAAAGCCAAGAGCGAGGTCCCAGAACTGGTGACATTTAGGAGGCTGAAGGAAGAAGAAGAAGCCAGCGTAGGAGACACAAAAGGCGGGGCTCTGCGCGTTTATATCTCATAGTGCTGTTATGTTTGAAAATTAAGGTAAGCTGAGAGACAGTGGTCCAAGTATGATCGATTTATTAGTTAGGGTAGAGTAACCAATAAATCGAGTCAATGGCCTCTCTCAGTGACAAGGTCTTTTAAACCTAGGTGTCCTCCTTCTGATGGGCCTGACAGTACATCATTTGGACCTCCCGGGGGCAAAGTAACCTCAGCTCCTCCCCGTTCATAAAATGTGAACTGTTGTTCAATTGTTTAGCAGCGTCTGGCTCTACATGAGTATCGTGGCAAAGATACTGGAGTGATTTCCCATTTCCTTCTCCAGTGTGTCCCCATTTTACAGATGAGGAACTGAGGCAAATGGGATAAGTGACTTACCTTGGGTCACATAGCTAGCAAGTATCTGAGGCTGATTTGGACTCAGATCTTGGTGCTCAATCCTGCACCTCAGATAACAGGATTAGGCTGCAGACTCTGCTAGCAGCTTTGATTTATTCAATTTGAATTTGAGTTAAGTGGGTGGTGGGTAAGGCTACAAAGGTAGATAACAAGGATGTTTCTGATGTTAACCCTGCTCTACTTCTCTCCCTTTTCAGAGTTCCCCACATACTCTAAACTACTGCTAATTTCATTTCTGTCCCTGACTCTGGGGGATTACATTCGCATTCTCAAATCCAACCAGAGCTTCCCAAATTTATTTGGCCTACAACCCTCTTTTAAAAAAAAATTATTCAGCACTGCCCTGGAAATCTACTTTCTTTAACCCCTTGATTTTTTTTTTAAATATGCATCATTTCAAAATAATTTTTTTAAATGACACATCTGAAATTTAATAGTTTATTGTAAATTTGTGGAGGTTTTTCTTGCATTGAAATTTTGATGATGCAATATTGTGTCACATAACCATATAGTACCTGATTATAAACAAGTCATCACACACACATATTCCTGTCAGTGCCTGCTGGACTTCCAGACAATGCATGACAAGCTCATCTGCCAACACTTGCTTGTGAAGACCTGTCAGCAGACTTGGCCACTGACTGGTTATAACTTGCATTTTGTGTGTTTATTTGGAAAATAATGTAATCACACTGACTTTAACTCTTGTTACACAACAGATAAAACGTGAGGAAGGGTTTTTCAAAATTTTCCTCTCTTCTCTTTTTTCCTTATGTTTCTACCACCCCTTTATTTTTATTCAATGCCTCCCCAGTTGCACCTGAGGCTACTACTGCCCCCCTGGATCATTCCAATGCCTGCAAGGGGGCAGTAGCACCCACTCTAGGAATCTATGGCTCAAACAGCTCTCCCTAGCTTGAGACTTATGAGTAAGCTAAGTAAATGCTTACATTATCAAGTAGAGCATAAATTAAAAAAATGTAGTGGATACAGATTATGAGAAATAAACTGTAACTATAAATGTAACAAAATTCTGTACAAAAACCCAATCTAAAATGGCAATAAATTTATAAAAAATATGTGTAACTCTTTCTTTGAAACACCAAACATTTACTTACATTATGTTATTACTCTTGTGGGCTCTTTTAATATTTCCACACCAGCGATACTTAGAAATATCATAAACAAGTAATTCTTCTGGGAAAAAGTAGTTCCAACATCGAATTCCTGAAACAGCAACAATATTTATAAATTCAACGGAACCACATTTAAGCAATATTTAAGCAACAGAGATATTTACCTCCCTTAACTCCATTTTTATTCACCAAAGAAAGAACAAAGTTGTCAATTTCAGGGTATGGTGAGCACTGGAAGCCTTCAAAGACACCCACTGCAACAAAACAAAGGGAATGTGTAAAATACTCAAGAGCTAAAAGACATACAGCTAGATTGAACTTATTCGGGGCTATGGATTTTTTCAGCCAAGGTGCCCACATTTTCCTGTTTTTGTTTTGTTTTTCTTCTCTTCCTATTTGCCTTTTGGCAATGAAAGAGCAGCTCAGGAAAGAATGAGAGTGAAACTCAAAATCAGGTCAATTTTGCTCCACCTTAGCAGTTTGGCCAAACCCAGATTTTTAATTAAGTGCATGATTTTACAGTTTTTAAAATAAATCTATAACAAGAACATTGTGATAAAAGGTGTCATTTAATTTTAAGACTTAATAAAATTTTAAGAAATAGTAAATATATAAAACACTTTAGCATACCTTTAGTACAGCCACTGTTAAAACATTCAGTCCTTTTTTGTTTACTTACAGGTACATCACAGGTAAGAATTCGTAAAGTGTCTGAAAATCTGAGAATATAGACAGAGAAAATTAAAATGCCATTACATAATATTAAAGGACACAATGCCACAGAAAGCAATTAAGTTCTAAACATTAGAACATTTAAATACTATCTATTCAACATCTTTACATGTGTTCCACCACATTTACCCACACAATCCTCCTTCCTCTCTTAAAAGGAAGGCGATACCTATTGAATAAATTACTCCCTCTGATGACAAGGTGAACAAGGATTGCCACAGCTGCAACCTGAAGCACAATTAGCAGTGTTTGGCACATAGTAGGGACTTAATAAATGATGGCTGCCTGAAAATTAGAAGGGTAATGTAGTGTACTAGACAAATCTCTAAACAGGTAGTCAGGAAGCCCAGGTTCTAATATCATCACCTCATTTATAGAGACAACACTAGGAGGTTTACAAAGCACTTTATACACACCCAGCCCAGGAAACAGGCAGCCCCAGTGTTATTATTATTATTCCTGTTTTGAAGATGGCTCAGTGATTTACCTACAGCCACATAACTAGTGAGTGTCATAGAGTCATGGCTGGAACTCAGATCTGATTCTAAGGCCAGTGGGAAGGAACCAAGCATTTATATAGTGCCCATTATGAGACAGGCACTGTGCTAAGAGCTTTACAAATATCTCATTTGATCCTTGTAGCAGCCCAACGGGAGGTGCTATTATTTTATCCCCATTTTACAGATGAGGAAACTGAGAAAGACAGGTTAAACTACTTGACCAGGTTTGTGCAGCTATTAAGTGGCTGGATCTCCTAGGAATATTGTAGCCAAATTCCAGAGCTCCCAGGTCAAGGAGAAAATAATGCAAGCGGCCAGAAAAAAACAATTTGAGTATTGTGGAAAAACAATCAGGATAACACAGGATCTAGCAGCCTCCACATTAAGGGATCGAAGGGCTTGGAATATGATATTCCGGAGGTCAATGGAGCTAGG
>CM053623.1:265920084-265936293 GCA_028646595.1 Phalanger gymnotis | reverse complement strand
TTTTGTTTACATTCCTACATGGAAAGATGATGTGTATGATTCATGAGACCTCAGTATCATAGTAGCAGGAATATACATATGTGTGTGTCTATGTATGTATATATGTAGGTGTGTGTGTGTGTGTATATATATATATATACATATATATAGACAGAGGGCACAGGGTGAGTTGAATATGAAGGGATGATATCTAAAAAAATCAAATTAAGGGATAAGAGAAATATGCTGAAAAAGGGAGAAAGGGAGAGATAGAATGGAGTAAATTATGTCGCATAAAAGTGGCAAGAAAAAGCAGTTCTGTAGGAAGGGAAGAGGGGGCAGGTGAGGAGGAATGAGTAAATCTTGCTCTCACTGGATTTGACCTGAGGAGGGAATACCATACACATTCAATTTGGTATCTTAACCCACAGGAAAGAAGGAGGAAGAAGATAAAAAAGGGGGTATGATAGAAGGGAGGGCTGACAGGGGGAGCAAGTAATCGAAAACAAACATTTTTGAAAAGGGACAGGGTCAAGGGAGAAAATTCAATAAAGGAGGATAGGTTAGGGAGAAGCAAAATATAGTTAGTCTTTCACAACATGAGTATTGTGGAAGGGTTATACGTAATGATACACATGTGGCCCATGTTGAATTGCTTGCCTTCTTAGGGAGGGTAGGTGAGGAGAGAAGAGGGGAGAGAATTTGGAACTCAAAGTTTTAAAAACAGATGTTCAAAAACAAAAAAAAAGGCTTTGCATGCAATTAGGAAATAAGATACACAGACAATAGAGCGTAGAAATTTATCTTACCCTACAAGAGAAGAAGGGAAAAGGGGATGGGAGGGGAGTGGGGTGACAGATGGGAGGGCTGACTGGGGAACGGGGCAACCAGAATATACGCCATCTTGGAGTGGGGGAGAGGGTAGAAATGGGGAGAAAATTTGTAATTCAAACTCTTGTGAAAATCAATGCTGAAAACTAAATATATTAAATAAATTAAATATTAAGTGGCTGGATTTGAACTCAGGTCTTCTTGATTCCAGGCCCACTGCTGTCTGCAGTGTGTGAAGCTTCTAGTGTCCTGACCCAGAGAGGCACTAATCTCCAATATTAGAAGTGATGACTCCAGAGAATGCAGAGGCCTCAGAGGATCCCCTGATACTATTAGATCTGCTTTGATAAATATTACCACAATTATCACAAATAACAGAAAAGCTTAATTCTACTACTGCATACCTGATGTTGGTGACCAAAGAGGAAAGGAAATACTGGTTTTCTTCCGAAACAGTCTTTGATTGTTTAGGAAAAAATTTGTTATCTTCAGCTACTTCCAAAGGCACACATTTGCCCAATTTTGAGGATTTGTACAGCCGGAAGTTTCTATTTCTTGTATAAACTCCTATATAATACACATATGTACAAAACAAAGAAAAAGGTATGAATTTTGAGAAATCACTGTGATACAGTGAAAAAAGTTCTAGTCAGAAGATCTGAATTTGGGTCTCTGCTCTTATTAATTACATGGCAATGGACAATTCAATTAACCTAAGACTCAGTTTCCTCATCTGTGGAATGGGTTTTGTAATATTTACAGTCAATCTTAAAGCATTTTATGAACTTTAAAGTATTATTGCTAAGTGAGCTATTATATAATCTTTAATACTTTGCACAACCAGTAAATGTTACTTTATTGCTGTAGTCTACATTACGCATATAAGAAAAAATTTACCTTTTATCCAAGGTTACAAAAGTTTTCTTTGAAAGGAAATTCAAGTTTCCTGAAACTGTCAAGCAACATTTAAGAAATCAGTTTCCCATTATTACATAAATGGATGTAGATATAAGGTTGGACTAATTTTCCCAAGTAAATCATTATTAAAATATTCATATTAGGCCTGTAAGCACTCTATGAGGCAGGTTGTGCTCAGTGAGTAGAGCAATGGGCCTGGAGTTAGGAAGACCAAAAGTTCAAACCTGGTTTCACATATTCACTGGCTGTGTGACCCTGGACAAGTCATTAACCTATCTGCCTCAGTTTCCTTCATCTATAATAGCTCTTACCTTGCAAGGTTGTTGTGAAGAACAAATGAAATAAAATTTGTATAAAGTACTTAGCACAGTGCCTCACAGAAAGTCGGTGCTGTATAAATGCTTATTCCCTCACCTTCTGTTCTTTAGGGGTCAAGCCTTTCAGGAACTGGATATACGTTGTATGAAACATCATTAAGGGGCAAGGTAGGCACAGTGTTCGGCTACTGGTGACTAGTATGGCTGGATTTGTGTATTACTGAAAGTAATGTTGATTCAGTTCCCAGCCCTACTTCTTAATCAGGGTTGGGACAGGCTCTGTTTGGGGAAGGCAGCACAGACTACAGCTTTTTATATGACTGGCTCCTGGTCATGTCACTTGATCTACAAATGGTTACACACTTGCTTCCTTGAGGAGGAACTGAGATGTAGGGCTTAACCTGTTTTGTTGAGATGGATGCATCCAAACTGTCTTGAAAGTTACCAGTAAATCTGACCCCACCTTGAAGCCATCACTGATCTCTAGTGATGAGCCCATCGGTTGCTACCTTGACGTACTTCTAACCAACTCCTTTTAATTCTTTTTGTCCAGCCTGAGTTTTGCCTCTAGTCAAGGTGAAAGCCCAAATGAAGAATTTTCCTTTCAACAGTACTATTCCTTGATCATCAGCCCTCTAAAATCCATTCCTCCCAATTTCCTTTGAGGCTAGTCCAAAGCTACCCGGAAAGAATAATAATTCCAACAGTTATGAGTTTATGTATAAGTTCACAAAATTTTACATACCCACATCTACAAAAAGATGATCATCTCCTCCCTTATTCTTCACAATTAAAAAGGAAAGATCCGGTCCATTTTGCTCAGATGTTGCCAAGTCATGACATGAATTAAAGGGCTGGCTTTTTGCAGTAATTTTATCTTCAGATACATTTGTAAAAGAGGGTTCTGGTTTCGCTATTGTTTTTGAAGAAGAGGGAAATATGTTTCCTGGTACTTCTGGTATCTTGTCATTAATTTTACTGTCCTCTAATGCAATCACAGATTGCAAAATTTTTCTAACAAAATTACCTTAAAGAAAACAGATACAATTAATTGGAGCAATTGTTTTATTCAATTTAAAACTTCTAGTGTTAACTACATCTACCTAAGGGCAAGTTTTCTCCACCTTCTGAGTAAGTCAATACTTTCCCTTCTACTTTGGATCTACGTGCATAAGGAAAGGAAATAAAGAATCAAAAGCATCAAATAACCAAACGACTGGTTTGAACAATAACTCTGAATCTGTGGCTGATGCCCAAGCAATCTGCTTCCACTCAGTGATCTCAGTGATCCACTATCAGCTGATCTCAAGGACCTGACCCATTCAATGCCCCTCCTCTATTCCCCCAATCCCTACTGCTGGCTTTAGCTACCCTAGCCCCACCATCCCTCGCATTTGTACTAATCCACACCTGGAATACGATGTTCCGCTACGGCCGCTACATTTTAAGAAGGACACTGAGTAAGACATACCCAAAGGAAGGTGACAGGGACAGTGAGATGCCTGGGAACTATGCCACATGAAGATCAACTGAACTAAACTAGGAAAATTTAGATCGGAGAAGAACGTGCCAGTGTCTTCAAGCGTCTGAGGGGCTGATATGAAGCGGAAGGGCTGGACTTGTACTTGGCTTCAGGGGATAGAAGAGCAATGGACAAGTTACAAAGAAGTGGACTTCAATATAAGAAAAAACTTCTTGAAGAGTCATCCTGGTGAGATCACGTAACATCACTAAGCAAATCACCAACCACTGCTCCAAAAGCATCATCTCTCCCAAACTCAACTCTGACTAGAGCTAACAAGGACTTCTCTTCCCCTCAACCTTCCTCAGTTTCTACTGTTACAACATTCCTAAACAGGGCCAAACCACTGTCATCCTTAGACAGGACGAACTTAGTCACTTTGCTTTCCAGTCAGTATATTCAACTTCTAGTAAATCAGTAAGAAGACAAGAAGCAAAAGCAAAACCATCGACTTTCTGTGCAAATAACATGCAACTGCCTCAAGGATATGGTGAATGACCAACACCTACAGACCAAGATGCAAAAGGGAGCAGACAGGCCTCCAAAGAGAAAAGAGTAATTTCCTGAAAACAGGAAATTATGCTTCTTGATTATCAGCCTGGCTCAGTTAAAATTAATCAAGGGGCTTAAGATGACGGTAAATGAACTTGGATGATATGGGAAATGAAAGACATCCCCCAGCAGGGAAGGCCTGTGTGCCGGCTGGGTTAGGGCCTCCAGAGAGGCCTCGGCCACTTGTCAGCTTAGACTGGGACCTCCAGGCCTCGTTGCCTCTCCAATGCCCTCCATTCTGATGCCTCACTAGACCCGTATTCCCGAAGCTATTATCAAATGTTTTGGCCCTTTCTCAACTGTCTCCTAAAAATGTTCCTGTCTAAGGCCCCAATATCTCTGTGACACAGGGGGAAAAAGATCAGCATCCGACACAATTCTATGGTTTAAAAAAGTTAAGTTTACCAAAATTTAAAAATAAACAATGCACTTACCAACATGGATATTGTTTTTAAATGCAACATTATGGAGCTGAAATATTAAATGTCGGCTAAATTTTTCATCAGTGCTAGAATCCAAGTTGAGAACATCTGCTGCTGAACAATTAACATTGAATAACTCTTGAAGGGCTGTACAGACATGCTAGAAAACGCAAGAATATAGGTAGTGTGAATGCTTTAATTTTTCTTAGGAAAACATATTAGAGAATTCGGATGCAAACAGAATCTACCTAGTGACTGGTTTTATCAGAATCAAATTGTAAGCTGAAATATTTCTCGCACACATTTAAACCCAAGTGAAGGTCTGCAAACCTGAGTTCTCCCGAGGACAACCCACAGGCCTCACTCTGAAATTAACTAATTAAACCGCTACTTGATTATTGACCCTAGTTTCTGACCTGCTCTGTTTTACCTCCAGCCATTCCCAGGTTAGAGACCAGTCCAGCAAAATTCTGTTAACAATACGTATTTGAACACACAATGGTAACAGCAGCGGATATGTTGTACTCTGTACTTATGGTAGGATGCACATACCAATGAACTTTTAGAGCTGTCAGAGAAAAGTGCAGCTCTGACTGTGGCACCCCACTACTCAGCAAATTCCAGTGCTCCCTATCACCTTCGAGATCAGATATAAAATCCACTGTCTTTAACTTTTCAGACCTGACCCCTCCCCAACCCCTTCAGTCTTCCTTCACCTTACACCCTCCCTATGAGACTCCTCGTAGTTCCTCAAACAAGACATTTAACTCCGATGTTGGGTGTTTTCACTGGCTCTGTATCCTCCATGACCTGTGTGCCTGGGATGCCTTCCCTCCTCATCTCCATTCCTGGCTTCATTCAAGTCCCAGCTAAAACTTTACTTTCTACAAGAAGCCTTTTCCAATTTCTCTTCATGTTAGAGCTTGCCCTTTGTTGATTTTTTTCAAATTTTTCCTCAATACAGCTTGTCTGTATGCTCCTTCCCCCATTAGACTGTGAAAGCACACTGTCTTTTACCTTGCTTTGTGTCCATAGCACTTAGTATGGTACCTGGCACACAGTAGGTACTCAATAAATTCACTGATTAACTCCTTAGATGCAAGGCATAAAGGTAAGAATTTTTATTATACAAGCTAACAGGACAAACAAAGCATTTTCCTTTTTGAAAGTTTTATTGGGTGTGTTTTGTTTTTATGTTACAAACATTTACAGATTATCCCTACCACATAAGAAGTCTTTTGCAACAAAGTAAAAGAGTAAAATTAACAATATTGTGATCTCAAATGAAAATGTAGCTCCACAACTGTAGTAACTTCTATGTTTTAGTTTAAAAATGTTTTGATACTTTTTAGTTTTTTTAAATGAATAGAAATCTTTTTTTTCTACCTCTTACTTCTCACCCCATTTTTTAAAAAGGGGAAAAGAAAAACAAATTCCTTGTAACAAATATGCAAAGTCAAGCAAAACAAGTTCCCTCAATGGCTATATGCAAAAACATATATACATGTTCTATACACTAAATCTGTCACCTTTGTGTCAGGAGGCAGGCAGTATGTTTCATCATTGGTCCTCTATAATCATGGATGGTTACTGTATAGATCAGAGTTCTTACAACTTTCAAAGGTGTTTGTCTTTACAATGTGGTCTTTACTGTATAAATTGTTCTCCTGAGTCTGCTCATTTCATTCTTCAGCATTTTACAGAAATCCTCAAAATTATCTGTTTTCAATGATATTCTAATAAGAATTGTTCTCCTGGCTCTCTCTCCCTTCACTCTGCATCAGTTCATACGAATGTTTCTAGTTGTTTTTGGAATCATCTACTTCTTACAGCATAACAGTACTTCTCACATTCATATGCTATGACATTTACTCACTCCTTATCTGATGGTCATCCTGCTAGTTTCCACTTTTTTTTTTGCTTTTTGCCAGGGCAATTGGGGTTAAGTGACTTGCCCAAGGTCACACAGCTAGTACATGTGTCAAGTGTCTGAGGCCAGATTTGAACTCAGGTCCTCCTGACTCCAGGGCAGGTGCTCTACTGATTGGAAAGTAACATCTTTTTCCTTAAAAAAAGGGACGGTGGTGGAGAGGGAAGAGATAGTAATATTAAAGTAATATTGTTTACATTGGCAGCATCTTCACAAAGTAATGCTTATTTTAAAAAAAACTACAAAAATACAGTCCCACTTTAACTTGTAATTCATTTTTTCATTTCTGATAATGTGGAATTGGGTTTGGATTTCTCCCTTGGCAATTGAGGAGACAGGACACAAGTAGCTGAGGAAGCAACACAGAAGACTGTATTTGAAAGTTTGTATTTGAGTTGAAAGAAAATCAGAGATTTTAAGAGTCAGAAGTGAGGGAATATGTGGAGGATAGCTCCTATGGAGATAAGACATGGAGCACTGGGTATGAATAATAAGAAAGCCAAGATGGATTCTGTGGCTAAGCAACTCAACTCTCAACTACCCTCTGCTCTTAACTCCTTTTTTCTATTGCCCTTGAGAAATGATTATTTCTCAATTACTGAGATTTTTTTCTTTCTATTTCCTCTTTCAGAAATAAACCCCTGTAGGTTAATATAGCCAGTCTTTTAAGGACAAAAATTTGCCCCACCTAGATCAACTTATCTAGGTGGAATTGTTACCCCACCCAACCAGAAAAACCTACACTGAAAATTTAATCTAGGTGAATTCTGGTCTATTGTAATCTACTCAGCTTAGGGTAGGATAGATGAGTGGAGGGATGGTCTGGAAGTGACACACAATCACATACCTTATTAGAACAGGTCTACCTCTCATTACAATATTCATTTTCTCATTGATTGTTAACCAATCAGAGATGACAGCTGCCTGTGGGAACATTCATTCTTCAAAGGGCATATTATCCTTGAGAGGTCTCCATGATTCATCTTTAGTTTATGAGAGAAGGCCAAATGACCATCCTTTTATTAATTACTTGCTATCTATAATTAATAAAATGATTAATTACCCAGAAATTAAGTCTCTTGAACTTTTCATACATCATACCCCTTACACCTTGCCCAACTCCAAATGTAAATTAATCTCATCTGAATAGAGTTGCAAGAAGTTACACAACTGTGTTGACTAGATCCATGTTAGATCATCTCAACTAGATCCTCAGGGAAGCAAGGCATCCTTGTAAATCTCTGTAATAACTCCTCTATCCCACTCCCCACAACAGCTGTTCCAAAACTTCTCTTCTCTAGTCAGGCCTCCCACAGCACCCTTTCCTTTACCCTCTCACCCAGGGGGCTTACACTTTATTCTTTTACCAAGAAAAATCAAAGCCATTAGCCTCTCTTCCTTTCTATCTCTTATAACCCTCAGACATCATATCCTAGTGTCTCCTCTTTTATTCCAGTCTCTGATGAAGAGGAAACCCTTTCACCAACCTTTTCACATGGACTTTTAATCCTTTTCTCTACTGTCTCCAATAGATAGTCCTCACTTTCTTCCCTTTTCTTCCTCTACTCTTTAACCTCTCCCTATCTATTGGTTCCTTCTCTGCTGTCTTTAAATACTCCAAAGTCTCTCCCATCCTTAAGAAATCCTCACTATGTATATATGTCTGTCTTCCATAGTACTTTAAAAAGTTGCTTATACTTGTTGCCTCTATTTCCTCTCTTCTCATTCCGATAAACCCTCCACAGTCAGGCTTCTTATCTCATCACTTAACTGAAACGGCTCTTAACTGTCAAACCAGAGAGCCGTCCTTAGTCCTCCTCTTTCTCAACCTCTCTGCATTGATACTGCCTTCTCCTCTTGGACTCTCTCATGACATTTCTCTTTTGGTCCTCCTCCTGTTTTACTACTCATTCTTTGTTTTCTTTGCTAAACCATCATCCACATTTCACCCCTTAACTCTATCTTGGGCCCTTTTCTCTTTTCTCTCTACACAATCTGTCACTTGGTGACATCCCTGGCTCCCATATCTTCTTTATGCAGACACTCCCAGAACCACACTGGCTTTGTTCAGATTCAGTTTCACCATCACCAACTGCCGCCTGGGTATTTCAAAGTATGTAAGTAAGCAGACATCCCAAACTCACCATATCCAAAATAGAGCTTTTCTCATAAAACCACTCATCTTCCAAACTTTCCAATGTCTGTTGCAGACAGCACCAACCTTTCCTTTACTCAGGCTCAAATCCTTGGTGTCATCCTCAATTTCTTGTTCTCCCTCAATCCACATAACCAAACAGTTGCCAAGTCTTGTCCATTCTTAGAATTCTTACATTTGTCTCCTTCTCTACATGCAAGAAGGAGTGCTTCCTCAATTCAGGCCCTCAACACCTTTCAGCTTGCTTCAAGTCTCTCTCCTCCAAATGATGCCCCACAGCTGCCAAAGTGATATTCCTCCAGAACAAGGCTGACTATGTCAGTCCCCTGATCAATAAACTAGAGTAGTCCTCTGTTACTTCTAGGATCCAATACAAACTTCTCAGGTCAGCATTTAGTCCTTCACCACCTGACTCACATTTACTTTTCCAGTCTTATATATTATTCCACTTCAAGAAATCTATGGTCCAGCCAAACCAGCCTTTTAACTGTTCTTCACACCCGACATTACAGCTGTTGTCTCGACATGTTGGCACAGGCTATCCTCAATGCCCCCGATGTTCTACCTTCTTCTCTTAGAATGCCTAGTTCCCTACAAAACTCTGTTCTAGCACCAGCTCCCAAGTGAGGCCTTCCCTGAACCCTCACCTTCAAAGTCCCTCCCCTGCAAAATCACCTTGTATTTACTTTGCATCTACTCTATGTGTGCATGTTGTTTCCCTTGAGAGAATATTAGCTGCTTATGGGAAGGACTGTTTCATTTCTGTCTGAATCCCCAGCACTGACCCAGAATAGACCTTTCATAAAATCTTGCTGATTGACTGAGGAGTCACAGCACATATATCTGAATCCCAGCTGCTTCTCTCTACCTGTGTCACCTGAGGGATGTGGACTGGATTAATTCTTAGTAACTTCCAACTTTAAATCTATGATCTTCTTTCCTTAATGAAGTAATCCAAAGTGAGACTGGTAGAACCAGAACACATACACTACAACTGTATTTAAAATAAGAAAAAGTCACTTTTCACACAAATAAAGTCAGATCTAAATAAATGGAAAGACATCAGTTGCTCATGGTTAGGCCGAGCTAATACAATAAAAGTGACAATTTTACTTAAATTAACTTATTCAGTGCCATACCAATCAAACTACTAAAAAGTTATTTTGTAGAGCTGGATAAAATAATAACAAAATTCATCTGGAAGAACAAAAGGTCCAGAATATCAAGGGAATTAATGAAAAGAAATGCTAGGGAAGGTGGCCTAGCCATACCAGATATTAAACTATATTATAAAGCAGCAGTCCTCAAAACTACATGGTACTGGCTAAGAAACAAAGTGGTAGATCGGTGGAAAAGATTAGGTGCACAAGACACAATAATCAACGACTATAGCAATCTACTCTTTGATAACCCAAAGAATCCAGCTTCTGGGTTAAAGAGGTCACTATTTCACAAAAACTGCTGGGAAAACTGAAAAATGGGTACAGACCACTATCTTACACCATATACCAAAATAAAGTCAAAATGCATTCATGATTCAGGAATAAAGGCTGAGACTAAAAGTAATTTGGGAGAGCAAAGAATAGTAGTTTACCTGTCAGATTTATGGGAAAAGGAAGAATTCATGACCCAAAAAGAGACAGAGAGCACTACAAAATGCAAAATGGATAATTTTGACTATGTTAAATTGAAAAGTTTTTGTACAAAAAAAGCCAATGCAACAAAGATTAGAAGGGAAGCAGAAAATTGGGAAAAAAATCTTTACAACCAGTGTCTCTGATAAAGGCCTCATATCTAAAATATTCAGGGAACTGAACCAAATTTATAGGAATATAAGTCATTCCCCAATTGAGAAATGGTCAAAGGATATGAACAGGCAGTTTTCAGAGGAAGAAATTAAAGATATCTTTAGTCAGATGAAAAAGTGCTCTTAATCACTATTGATTAGAGAAATGCAAATCAAAACAACTCTTAGGTACCACATCTCTCCTGTCAGATTGGCTAACATGACAAAAGAGGAAAATGATAAATGCTGGAGAGGATGTGGCAAAATTGGAACACTGTTACACTGTTGGTGGAGTTGTGAACTGATCCAGCCATTCTGGAGAGCAATTTGGAACTATGCCCAAAGGGCTATAAAAATGTGCATACCCTTTGACCCAACAACACCACTTTCAGGGCTGTATCCCAAAGAGATCATACAAGTGGGAAATGGACCTGTGTGTACAAAAATATTTATAGCAGCTCTTTTTGTGGTGGCAAAGAATTAGAAATCAAGGGGATGCCCATCAACTGGGGAATGGCTAAACAAATTATGGCATATGAATGTAATGGAATACCATTGTGCAATAAAAATGAGGAACAGATGGACTTCATTATAATCTGGAAAAACTTATATGAACTGATGCTGAGTGAGGGGAGCAGAATCAGAAGAACATTATACACGATTACAGACACACAATATCTGTAAGGACTAACTTTGACAGACTTGACTCCTCTCATCAATGCAAGGTTCAAAGACAGCTCCAAAAGACTCGTGATGGAAAAAGCTGTGCACATCCAGAGAAAGTATTATGGAGTCTGAATGCAGATTGAGGCAAACTATTTTCTTTTGTTTTCCTTCTTTTTTGGTTTTGTTTCTCCTTTCTCATGATTCATTCCATTGATTATAATTCTTCTTTACAACTGGACTAGTATGTAAATAGGTTCAATGTGAAGGTATATGTTGAACCTACACTGGATTACAAGCTGTCTTGGGGGAGAGGGGGAGGAAAGGGAGGGAGAGAAAATTTGGAACTCAAAAACTTGTGGAACTGAAAAAACCTAAAAATAACTAAACTAAACTAAAAATAAAAAATAAATTTATATTAAAAAAAAGTGCACTAAAACTTTAAAAAAAAATAAGAAAAACTAAACAAAGTCAAACTTAAGAGAACTTCACAGAGACCTAAAAGGGACACACTGAACAAAACTGTTCACAGCTTATTTAATTCCTTTGGTTCTATCTTGGTAAATGTTAAAGATTCTTTTTATTGAAGATTTTCCTCCTTATTCTGTATGTTTGGTTATTCATTATTATCAATGGTTATTAAGTTTATATTAAAATAAATTTAAATATACTGTATGACATCTTACCCAACCTGCCATTCTGTTCACTGTCTGGTCCAAGTGGAAAGCAAAGAGAGAAAAAGGTGGGTGACAGGAGGGAGAAACAGGATAAGTAAGTAGTTCACATATTTCTTAGATTAGATAAATGTCCTGTGAATAAATAAGAGTGCAATGTAATTAGATACATCAAGAACAACTTAGGTCTATAGCTAGGCTTTTACCTCAATTAGTAGTGCAACCATTTCTTTTCCATTTGCTCCTGGATTGGCAGGTTTACTAAACTCCAAATCAAAATAAAGCTTGCAAACAGCATTTTCAGGAATAACTTCATAGCAGTGCATGAGATTTTTCCTAAGTGAAAACATTCAAATTACACATTTTAGGTCATAGTTACTTTTGTGCTTTACTTAAAAATGGCAGACCTGTTGCTAAATTATGTTCTGCCAACATATTATTATTAAACAATATAGATGATTGCTGTTCAGTCGTGTTCAATTGCCTGTGATCCAATTTGGGGTTTTCTTGGCAAAGATACTGGAGAGGTTTGCCATTTCTTTCTCTGGCTCATTTGACAGATGAGGAAACTGAGGCAGAGTATTAAGTGACTGGCCCAGGGTCACAAGCTAGTAAGTGTCTGAGGCCAGATTTGAACTCAGGAAGATGAATCTTTCTGACTCCAGGGCTGCCAATCTATCCACTGCTTCCAATGTAGATGACAGAGTAATGTAAAAAGGCACTGGCCTTGGGGTTCAATATAGACTTTTTCCTTTGGACAAGTCACTTAAGTGCTTTCAGACTGCAAAATGGAGATAACATTTGCCTTCTTCAACCTAAGTTCTACTCTGAGACTTCAACTTTCTTGTAGTGTCATGGTGATCCTGAGCTCTCTTAGGCTAGGGCTAAGAGAGTTTTTGGGTGGGAGTCGGGGTGTCACATTCTCAGACAGATCCTACCAACTTGGGAAGGTGCTCACAGACACAGACCAGATATGCTAAGTTCTTCAAGGCTAAAAGATGTTCAAAGAAGCTCATCACTAGCAGGTGAGCCACTGGGTGCTTAATTTTTTTTGGCCATAGCATGGAGGAACTGCCAGCTGGGCGGGCCAGTGGAAGGAGTACTCGCGCTTTTAATAAAAATTATGAGGCTTGGGGACTATTAAAGTCTTATCTCCTTCAGAGAGCTGCTGTGAAAATATCAGATAACATTCTTAATGTACTTTGTTAAACATTAAATAAATGTAATTATTGTGATACTGATAAAATTAACCATTAAAAATTTATGGATCATAGTGAAGATTTTCACATTCCATTGAAATGGACAATCTTTGTTCAATGGTATAAATTAGTTACGTGCTAAATTTTTTTCTTTTATCACAAGTATTTGTTTTCCTTTCAAATCAAGCATCTACCTCTTTAAGACAATTATAAAATGAATACTAAATTTTTCCTAGTGGTATACTTTTTATCATTTGTCTCTGAAAGGGCCATTTCATGAGCCTAAGTCACATAACTGAATTATATTAATTTTTTTCTAACATCTGACAAAAAATTTATCAATGATTCTTGCTTCAGAGTTAAGTTTTGCAAAGTAACTAATTCTATAAATCACCATTATGAAATCCAATTTTGATTATAATAATCTTGCAAAGTACAAAAAGGAAAAGAAATACATGTATTTGGGCCCATGTGTAATGCATCCACAGGACACTTACCGGGACTTATAGTAAAACCAGAGTTGAGAATAAGTTGTTACAAGGTATACACGTTGTCCACCTCCCACTTTGTGTTCCAAAGCAAATACGTGTACATCCTTTGAAAAGACAAAAATAATGTTGCAAAATGTTCATATAATTCCTGTCCCAATTTGTTTAACCCCTGAAAGTTAAATTGCAAGTTATTTATTATCTTACCTAAAAACTCATTCATTATCAATCACAAGTAGTTTTTCTCTATAAATTAAGAACTATCATTTTCGTATCATGAAAACCAAGAAAAAAAATCTTCAGGATTTCTTATATCGATGTTGAACAGCCTAGTTTGGCTATCTGTTAGCAGGACTGCTTACAGATCTATTTTTTTTTTTTGGTTTAGTTTATCTCTGAAACTATTTTCAGGAAGTTAGGATAAAAACAGCTGACTGTACGCAGGGAACAGCTGTGGTACTCTCTTCTGGGGGAGGGGAAGCAGAGTTGCTAAATTCTTGGTAGACAGATTAGTTTCCCTGATTAGATTCCCTAATAAGTTTCTTTTGTTCTGATTTGATAGTAGTTTGTGAGTCGGCCCTCTATCAGGATTTTCACTTTCTGTTTTCTGCAGTACTCTGAGTTCCCCTTCTCTAGCTAACCAATCATTTCCCCATAGGAGCAGCCTTATTTGTCTATTAACCTTGGTTACTTCTCCTCTTCCTCTAGGTATTATGGAAAGAACTCTAGATTTGGGTTCACATGTGAACAGATGCAGAGTGGAAGGGAGCAAGACCAGAAGAACAATTCATACTATAACATCAACACTGCAAAAACAAACATTTTCAAGGACTTTTATAAATTGGTGAAAAAATGAGAACCAGGATAATAATTTGTACAATGATCACAACACTGTAAAGACAAACAACTCTGAAAGCTGTCAGAACTCAGATCAATACAATGATCCTCCAGGATTTCAGAGGGACAAGGAAGAAGCAGGCTCCCCATGACAGAGATGTCATGGATTGAGAGAGCCAGAGGAGACATATTTATTCTTGTATACAGCCACTGAGATAAATTTGCTTTTTTTTTTTTCCTGCAACAAGGTAGTGGATAGGAGGAAGAGAAAATTGATTTCTGTTCATTTTTTTTAAAAACAGAGAAGTTGGAGTGATGGGGTGCTTATGCTCAGCCCCAGCCCTAAGACCATGCCTCTGGAAACAACTCAGTTTTTTGTGAGAAAATCCTTCCCTGTTGCATGTCTGACTCTGGAATGTCTTTGATAAAAGCTATCTCAGGGGTGCCTGGTCCAAGGACTCTTTCTCTGGCACCAGATCCTCAAGGACCATGCTCTGGCAACCTTTTCATCTTCTCCTCTACCCAATATGTCGTATCAACAGAGCTTTCTATGTTGACTCTCTGAACTTTCCCATCTATACATCACTGGCACCTTCTTTCAAAGCACCTGGACTACTTGCATATTCCCCTGAAATCCCTAGGTTACCTAATTTGCACCCCTGACATTCTTTCCCTGTCCCTTTTCTATATAAGCCCTGGCAGCATCC
Source organism: Phalanger gymnotis (assembly GCA_028646595.1). Classification (NCBI taxonomy): domain Eukaryota; kingdom Metazoa; phylum Chordata; class Mammalia; order Diprotodontia; family Phalangeridae; genus Phalanger; species Phalanger gymnotis. Next base: position 265,921,313 of record CM053623.1, on the reverse strand, counting down.
CCCTAAATGCTTACATTGGCATCACAATAAACTTTGCCACTTGACTGGAAAACAGTTTGGGTGGGTGAAAAGCAAAGCTGCCCTGTACCCTGATATTTTGGAGGTCTTAGCACCCCTAAACCATGTCAGGAGTAGTGCTACAAGACATAAAATGCCTTATGCAGCTTCAGATGAAGTGACTGTTATTGGTTCTACTCAACTGTTTTATTTTGTTGTAAGACTGCTTTCCAGTTTTCCCAACAATTTTAACCAAATAATGAATTCTCATACCCTAAAGTTAAATCTTTACATTTGTCAAATACTAGGTTACTAAATTTATTTGCTGCTGTAAATTGTACATCTACTCTGTTCCACTGATCTACCTTTCTATTTCTTAGCAAGTACCAGATAGTGGTAATAATTACTGTTTAGATTAAGATTTGGCACTGTTAAACCTTCCTCCTTTAAATTTTTTTTCATTAGTTCCTTTGATATTCTTGACTTTTTGTTGCTCAAAATGAATTTTATTATTTTTTCTAATTCAGTAAAGATTTTTTGTAATTTAATTGGGATGGCATTGAATATGTAAATTATATGTAAAATATATTTAATTGTTAAAAGAAAATATCTTTAAAGAGTGAAGAGTATTTTTTAAAGTAATTTTTTTATTTTTAGTTTACAACATTCAGTTTCACAAGTTTTTGAGCTCCAAATTTTCTTCCCTTCCCTCTCCTTCCCCCTCCCCACCAAGACGGCTTGTAATCCAGTATAGGTTCTACATATACCTTTGCATTAACTTACTTACACAATACCAAGTTGTAAAGAAGAATTACAACCAATGAAATGAATCATGAGAAAGAAGAAAAAAAAACAAAAAAGAAGAAAAAAGAAAAGGAAAAAAAAGAGCAAACAGTTTGCCTCAATCTGCATTCAGACTCTGTAATTCTTTCTCTGGATATGCATAGCTTTTTCCTTCATGAGTCCTTTGGAGCAGTCTTTTCTGAGAAGAACCAAGTCTATCAAAGTTATTCATCACAGAATCTGTGTGTCTGTAATTGTGTATAACGTTCTCCTTCCTGGTTCTGCTTCCCTCATTCAGCATCAGATCACATAGGTCTTTCTAGGTTATTGTTAAATCTGTCTAGTGCACTGTATTTTTTTTTAATTTATTTTTGATATGTTTGGTTTTCAGCATTGATTTTCACAGGTGTTTGAATTACAAATTTTCTCCCCATTTCCTCCCCCCCCCC
>CM053623.1:265883118-265919584 GCA_028646595.1 Phalanger gymnotis | reverse complement strand
GGGGAGAGACCAAGAAGATCAAGCAGTAGACTCTTTCAATAATGCAGGTGTGAGGGGCTGTGAGGGCACGTACCAGGTTGGTGGCACTGTCAGAGAGGAAGGGACTTATATATATGAGATTAAGATAGAAGGAAGAGGCGAGGGTTGGGGGTGGGGTAGATAAGGGGCTGAGTTTTGGTCTTGTTGAGCTTATGGTGCCATCCAGCTCGAGATGTTCAGGAGGCAGTTAAAGATCAAGACTGGTCAGGAGAGAGGTGAGAGCTGGATATGGAGGTCTGGAGGTCACTTTGAAGTCATGGGAGCTTATGAGATCACCAAACAAAACAGTATAGAGGCCGATTGTACAGCATATAGTATAGAAGGGCCCATGACACAGTGTTAGGGGATTAGGGGACATTATTAGTAGGCCAGAGAAAGCTGATTTAGTTGAATGATGAGGTTAGACATCAGAGAGTTAAGAAGAGAGTCAGAGGAAGGGAAGTGGAGGCAGAGATTGTAGACTGCCTTCTCTAGCAGTTTAGCCTTGAAAGGAAGGAGACCTGTAGGCTGATAAGGAACAGGGATGGACTGATCTAGGGAGAGGTGTTTTTGAGGATGGGGGAGACATCGATGTTATTTACAGGTAGCAGGGAAACAGCCAGTAGAGGTAAGGAAGGACTGAACAGTAGTGAAAGAGTCTTATTCTCAGACTCTGTTGATATTGAACACTGGATATTCCTATACTGCTGTACTCCTCTTCTTGGATCCAATGCCTTTTTCTCTAATTAGTATATCTTGCTTTGCATGAGGGCCTGAAGGGCACTTTTCTGAATCAAGTATGGATTTTTAAAATATCGCCCCTGTCTAAAGCCCTAAATTGTGTGCTACTTGTAGTATATTATACTGTATATAATTTTTTTCCATATTGGTGAGTTACTATATTTGTAATACTTGTTCCATGGTTAAGCACTAGTCCAAATAATTGAACTTAATAGTTTAAATGGAAGTTTTTAAATTTTATTTCTAGATTCTGTTGGTTTCCTTTGGATCTTGTAAATGTTATCAAGACTTCATCAGCTTAATCTGAATGAATTAGCTGATTCTTCTTGAATGTTTTATTGATAAGTTAAATCCAATTATTTAAAATCTTTCTAAAACCAGACAAAATGGAGTAACTCATGGAGTCTTACCTGCAAAATATGTCATTTCATTTCCAAACAGAAAGATCTTCCATGGTAGCAAGTCAGCAGAGTCTGGACTGTCATCAGAAAGCTATAAAATGGATTATCCAGAAATGGGGTTATGTGTAATAATCAATAATAAAAATTTTCACCCAAACACTGGTATGTACAATAATGTTTTGTTATTGTCTTCACGTTCCATGACCAACAGTGGATAAGTTAATGTTTTCAGAGAGGTGCAATGTCTTTTGCATTAGGGAACAGGGAGTAACACTGACATTAGTGGCTAAACTAACAACTCAGATGATCTCTTTAAAACGTTTTATGGGCAGAATTTAGGTTCCCTAGGATTTCCTTACGGCCTTTGTTTAGAAGGATCAAAGGGTCATAGAAAGCTGGAAGGGAGCTCAATGACCATCTAGTTGAACTTCCTCATTTGTGGAAACTGACCTTTCATATGCTAAACACTATTAAGCTACAGTTCTGAAGGTGAACAAGGTTACAGATTCATCTGGGTTTCTCTTCTGGTGGTAGTCACCAGTGTCGTTTCATTATTTAACCATGACTTACAAAATGGCTGAGACTAGACACACATAACCTTTTATTTGGAAGGGACCTCACTGACTGTCTGATCCAGCTCCTTTGCTCTACAGAGGTGGAAAGTGAGGCACAGAGAGAGACCTGCCCAAGGTTATGCATCTAGTGAATAGCAGAAATAGGCCTCAGTGTTCTGACTCCACCACCATGCTGGTGCTCTCCCAGGGTCTCAGATTAAGATCAGCATGTTATTGTGAAAATACCACCTGAAGTGTATGTAGCTCAGTAAATGATGGGAGAAATAAAGTCGTGTGCTTTAGAACAACAGCCAGTCTTTCTATTAAACAATTTGGGCACCTTCTCTGTCCCTAGCTCTGTGCCTGGCGCTAGGTGTGGGTAATGCAAAAGAAATAGATTGGCAGGTCCTTAACAGAAGGCAGCTTATTATCTTGGGAAATAATCAGAGAACTTTGCACTGAATATGGTTAGGAGTTAAATTGCACACTAAGCGAACTTAACTATTATAACTGCTAAGGAGTTAGAGGGTTTTTCTAATAGGAAAATAATTAGAACTTTATTAATATGATCCAACTAGAACTTGTCTTTACATTGTTCTTTGTACTTAGAAGAGTGCATTATGAATTGTTTCCATCTTTGACATGGTCACTTGGTTTCTTTGGGAAAAAATGTTTTTTAATTAACAAAAATCTATCTTCTCTACCTCCTCCCTTCCTTCTTGAAAGAATAAAAGCCACACTTCTAACAAATGTATAGTTAGATCACATTTCTGCATTGGCCTTTTCCAAATAATGTTTCAGTCTGCTCCCCAGGTCCATCTCCTCTATGAGGAAGTGACTAGCATGTCTCATCATGAATCATGCTTGGTCATTGTGCTGATCGCAGTTCTTAAGTGTCTCAAAGTTGTCTTAACGGCATTGTTGCTATTATGTCAGTCGTTCTCCTGGTTCTGCTCATATGAGGCTTCCCAGATTTCTATGAAACCGTCCCCTTCATCATTTCTTATAGCACAAGCACAGAATTCCGTTATTGTAGACCATAATTTGTTCAGGTTTTCCCTAATTGATAGGCAACCCTTACTTTCTAGTTCTATGGCACCATGAGAAGAGCTTATACGTTTTTGTGCATATGAGCCTCTTCCCTTTTTCTTTGATCTCTTTGGAGTAGGTACCTAATAGTGGAGTACATCTATACCCACTAGATCAAAGAATATGCACAATTTAGTAACTTTTCCATCTAATTCCAAATTGCTTTCTACACTGCCTGGAAATCCCAAAGTTCCACATTGGAGCTGGCTCACAGCTACACCAACAGTACACTGATATGCCTGTTTTCCCACAAGTGTGCCAATATTTGTCACCTTTGTCAACTTTGCCAATCTGATGGGTGTGAGATGCAATGTTAGAATTGTTTTAATTGGTATTTTTCTAATTATTAATAATTTAGAGCATTTTTCATATGGCTAGCTTGAATTTCTTCCTAGAAAACTGCCTGTTTTTATACTTTAACCATTTGTTAGTTGGGTAATAGCTTCAAAGCTATGTGGCAAAATTGATGAGCACTGAGGCTGGAGTCAGGAAGATTTGAGTTCTAATTCAGCTTCAGACATTTACTAGATTTGTGACCCTGGGCAAGTCATTTATGAAGTGCTTAGCATAGTGTCTGGCACATCATAGGTACTTAATAAATCATCATTGTTATTATCTTTGCTCACTTTCTGTTGAAGCAATAGTTTTATTTTGAAACTGCAACTAAACATTCTCTTTCTTTTCAAAGGCATGTCATTTCGTTCTGGTACAGATGTAGATGCAGCACACCTCAGGGATACATTCAAGAGCTTGAAATATGAAGTCAGGAATAAAAATGATCTTACATGTAAAGAAATAATTGAATTAATGTACAATGGTAAGTAACAATTTATAGAATGACTACAAGTTTGTGCTCATCATTAGACATAGCTGAATGGAAGAAAGGGTGAAATTTTGCCCGGCTGTGTATGAATACACTCTAACTTTGTGGAATGCTTGAAAGGTACCTCATTTTCTAAAAGCAAAAACTGACCCAGAGGACCTGTTAAGGTCCCAATCCAATCCTCTTTCATTTTACTGTTACCATAGAACTGGTTCTGAAGTAGTGTTTTTGGTTTTTTGTTTTTTTTAATATATTCCAAGTTTCTAAAGAAGATCACAGCCAAAGGAGCAGTTTTGTTTGCGTGATCCTAAGTCATGGTGAAGAAGGAATCATCTTTGGGACAGATGGATCTGTTGAACTGAAAAGATTAACATGTTTCTTTAAAGGGGATAAATGTAGAAGTCTAACAGGAAAACCAAAGCTTTTTATTATTCAGGTAAAACGTTTGGGGATTGGTTATTCAGTTTGTGGATTATCCAAAAATCCTTTACCTGTCTCATTCTCAAGGATACTTTAATTAAGGAACTTTATTGATCCTTATTTAAAACCTCTACTAAACAGAGAATGGTAGAAATAAAAATGAAATTCAGCTGTTTACTGATTTCCATTTATCTCTGCCATCCCTGTCAATGATAAATCTAGAAGATCCTGAATTGTCTTCTTTTTAAGACAGGTGAGCAGTACATCACAAATGCAAGTTAAATACCGTTAAGGCATATCAATGTAGAGAACATACTAAGGTCTAAGTCCAAGTGTGTTCTGGGCTGCCTTGTGAGAGATATTCAAGTAGAGGCTGAAAGATTGTAATAGAAGAGATTCCTGATCAGATGTAGTTTGGCTTAGGTGACATGAAGTCACTTTTCTTTTTTTGAGATTATGTGATTCCAAACAATTAACTACTCACTTCTGTTCTTAAAATAATAAATTACTTCTGATTGTTCAAAAGTTCTAAATAGTTAAGATAAATTGATATTTTGGTCCATTAACTAGGAAGGACATAAATTCTTTTTGGTCCAGTAGATAGTAGAGGTCCCCTGTTTTGCTCTATATAGAAAGAGCTAAAAAAAAAAAAATGAAGTCAGTCATTTCTCACTTAGAGCTTAAAGCCCAGGAGACATATACTAATGATTTTCAAAATCTTAAAAAATCACCTTAGACTTCACACATGGTATTTGATTTTTTTTCTTTTAACTAGGCATGTAGAGGCACAGAGTTGGATTATGGTGTTGAGACAGACAGTGGCAGTGATGATGATGTAACATGCCAGAAAATACCTGTTGAGGCAGACTTCTTATATGCATATTCTACAGCCCCAGGTAAGAAAGAGTTGTGCAAAACTGGTATTTATTAAAATATTGCAGATTTTTAATCACAATGAGAGTCATTTTTGCCTGTGTTAATGCTTATAGGAAGAGTTATAATTCTGCTGGTTAGAGACAAGTATTACAGAGGCTCTTGTCATTATTTTAATTCCAGTGTGATCCAGTTAATTTTGTTGTGCCCAGCAATCACAGACCTTGTATGTGATTGACCCTTGACCTCAGCTCTTAAAAATATATCACATTCATCTTTGTATTTTTGATGGTAAAAATGAATACAGTAGCATAGTATAGCAACCAACCATTGTGCTTAGGGATCAGAAGCCCCAAGTTAAAATTCTGGCTCTGCCATGTAAGAGCTCAGTGACCATAGGAGAGGCATTTAAGCTCTCTCTGCCTCAGCATTGCTCTTTGTAAAATGAGGATAATCATACTTCGTACCTAGATCAAATGTTCCTATTAATAATCTGCACTTAGATGGTGCTTTAATGTGTACAGAGCACTTTCTTCCTAACAACCCTTTGCAGAAGGTAGGGCAAGTCGTATACAGATGAGGAAACTGAGCTTCTTTGAGGTTCAGTCCCTTGGCAGCCTGCTCACTCACCTAGCTGCCCTCTGAGGCAGGAATCGAACACAAGCCTGGCAGTTTCAACAGAGAGAATGCATGGAAACCTTGTCAAAGACTAGACAAAGAGCTGGTGGTCATTATCGTTGTGTCAGTATCAGCAGTGTGTCTGACAGATCAGAAGGACTATTATTAAACTGATGGAATCAAATCACCCAGTAATCCACCTCTGAGAATGGGAGAAGGTGGGATCAGTTGGGAAGGGAAATGGGTATTACTTCTGTCTTTGGCTTGTTCACTTGATCCTGTCCTTTGGAAACGGAGTTTAGCAGGTAGAAGTCTGAGTGAGTCAGGCCAACAGGCTTATTAAGGGCTTGTCATGTGCCTGGCACTGTGCTAAAGGTCTAGAGAAGGAGCGGGGGAGTGGGAGTAGCTGAGAGGGATTGCCTACAATAACTGTCCTCCCTGAATTTCTTTACCAAAAGAGGAGGTGATATGTGGAAGGAAGGCAGTGCAGCGCAGTTTTTCTTCCATTTCATCAATACCACTATCCCAAGGCATAAAGAGGGGTTTTTCCTTCCATGGCCAGTGAAGATTGTGGAATCAGCTTCAATAATTGTCACTCTGACAGTTTGGGGGTTTTGTTATATTGAATTTCTTTATCGAAAAAGTAGGTGATACAAGGGGATGGAAGTACGTAGCGTTTTTTCTTCCAATTCATCAATATGACTGTCCCAAGGCATAAAGAGGGTTTTTTCATCCCATGGCCAATGCAGCCTACTAGAGTCTATACCTATCTTTTGGATAGTTTTCTCGGTGACTTCTTGTAATTTTTTTTGGAATCAGCTTCAGTAATTGTCACTCTCTGACAGTTTGTGGGGTGTTTTTTTTGGTTTTTTTTTTTTGCAGGCTACTATTCTTGGAGAAATTCAAAGGATGGTTCATGGTTTATCCAATCACTTTGTGCAGTGCTGAAACAGTATGCCGACAAGCTTGAAATTATGCAGATCCTTACCAGAGTCAATCGAAAAGTCGCCACAGAGTTTGAATCTTATTCCTTAGACATTACCTTCCATGCAAAGAAGCAGGTGCCATGTATTATGTCCATGCTTACTAAGGAACTATATCTTTTCCCCTAAGAAAATCTCTGCATTTTAGTTTGTATGCCAAGCCAGTGAATGATAGGTCTGAGGACTGCATTTCCTTGGTAACTGCACACCTTGAGCCTAATACAGTGTGGCAGTGGATGGGGTTTGGAGGTTTCAGAGAGAATCACCATTTCTCCATTTAATGGAACCAATACATTGCTACCTCAAATTCAGGTAGTTGAAATGGAAGCCATAATTAGGGGTTATATATTGACTTGTAAAGAAAAACAAATGAATATTGGCATTTGATATAAGAAGAAACTACTGTATCTTCAAAACTTTAAGAGTAATTAGAGATTTAGGGAACAGAACACTTCTTAGTGATAAATGATCATGGATTTTGAAGGAGTTATTGAAAAATGAACACTTTTTTAGAGTATGTTTTTATTTAATTATGAAAGGTAGCGTGGCATAGTGGGTAAAGGATGGCTTTGGGGTCAGGAAGGCCTGGTTTGCGGCTTTGTCTGAGATAATATTACCCTGGCAAGTCACTGCATGTCTCAGTGCCCCAGGGAATGAAGAATGTAGACTGGCTTTAGATCAGCATAAGTGGACTTTCCATTCTGGGAGTTCCAGTAGGTGAACTCCGTCATCCTGACTCGGATTTTTTAAACTGCATTTTTAAGTATGCCTTCAGTTTTTGTCAAATGACAAATAATGCATGATGATGCTTTCTGGACCTCTGCCAGAATCATGATATTGCTAGAGACTAGCAGTGGTGGTAGGCTTTTACTTGCAAAATTCACATTTGCAAATAAATAAGGGAGATAGATGAAGTTTTTTTAAACATACACATTAAAATTCCATTCTTAGTTTCTGAACACACAAGGGACATGGGGCTAGGGTTTTTATATCTATCAAGTAACACTCATTTGACTATTAAATTTAGAAACCAGAATTCTATTTGGGCAAACATGTGGGTGAACTCAGGTGTTATCTATGAGCCATACTCAGTCATCAAGAGCAAACTGGATTCATTCCCAAGGTGCTGAAATGCTGCTTGTTCACCAGCATAAGAAGGGTGCTTGTGCCCACACTGATCAGATGGGCTGTCTATGAGCCAGCAGAAAGGCATCTAATGACCAACTGACTCAAGCAGCACAAATGAAAGAGATGGTAGGGATTCAACTTGAAGCAACATCGTATGGACAGAGTAGTTTTGAAAACCGACCGATGACCTAATCAGCAGCAGCTTGGCACACAACAATCAATGAGGGTGTGAGGTGCTTACTTGCATGGAGACAAAATGGACGCAATGGGAAGGAGGCAGAAAGAAGTCCAGACTAGATCTTCGGGCCAGTGGATGAATGGAAAGAATGGTTCTGGTCACAGATTCTGCAAGTCATCAGTCTTCATAGACAAAGAACAAACCAAATGGATCCAAGGTCAGAATTTTCCAAAGATGGCTCAAGACCTATTGGAATTCTCTGTTGAAAAATATCTCTGCATGTTGAATTGTAATAAGGAAATAGTAAAATGTCATTCCTCTCTAGAACCTTTGGTTGATTTACTGAACACAGACCTTAACGTAGATCTAGAGCTCGAAGAGATTTCAAAGGTGAAGCCGCCTCCTCCAGTCACCCTGCCTGGGGGGGGGGGGGGCGGGGAGAGACACGGGGACTGAGGATCAGAGAGACCAGATGATTTGTCTGAGATCACACGGGTGAAGGGCCTGCGAATGAGGCCCTCGGCCCCAGAACCTCCTGCTCTGTCCACTGTCGGGGCTTAGTCCATCCCCTGCCTTTTACAGATGAGAAGACTGAGGCCAAAAGCAGGGAAATGACTAGCCTGAAGATGCAGATGGTTAGGGGCTGAACTTAGGTCATCAACAATCTTTCAGTCTCATTTTATCTGAGGGGAAAAAGCCTAAACCTACAAGAGGTGATATTCTCCTTTTACTAGTACACAAATGCTGTTTTTTATTTATGTAATTTAAATGCAGCATGTCATTGTAGTGGTATTTGGTAATGTTTGTGTGACCACTTCTACAATAAAAATTTGTTACTTTGTTTTTACTTCTAAAAATAAATTTCTGTGAAATTTACTAATTTTTCCTCCTCCTCATTTTTGATCTGTTTGAAATGAAACTCATTTATGTCATGGCAAAAAAAAATGAAGTGTCATCCACTGGATAGCTGCCTAGCAGTTATGACAGCAAACTATGTTCTGGCCGTTTTAGTACACTGCCCTCTATTAGATAGGGTAGAGCATTTTTTCAGTGGTTACTACCTTCTAGTCATTGTATCAAGGGCTGGAATGTAATTTCAAGTGAAAAGACAGTACCAACCCTCAAGGTGTTTACATTCCAATGTGGAAAGACACCCCCCCCCCCAATTCTTGCACTCAGGAAAACACTGTGGGCTTTGTAAATTGGTCTCAATTTGACTAACCGTATCCCTAAGGTTTTCACCATTGGATCCCCCATGGTTAGGAAGTTTCCCATAGAGTGGCATGATGGAACACAATAGCCAAGCAAAATAACCCTTACTGGCCATTTTCACCTTTAAAGATTCTTCCTGGGGTGAACTTCCCTTCTTTGGGGACACATGGTTTGTGAGTGTCATACAAGAATTTATGAAGTCAGTACAAGACTGCTGTTCTCTAACACCGCTATTCACTATGCCGGTAGCTCTGAGAATGTAGAACAAGGCAATAAAGAACTCTGCCTGGGTCTTATCTAGACCATTCTTGCTGAGGTGACTTGGATGTACTGGTTAAAGAAGAAAAGAGAGGCTGTCTCTGCGCTCAGAGAGAAAGGAAGTTCCCTCAGAGCTCTTCTCTAGTCAAGATGAACAATTTAAAAAACAGTCAACTTTCCCAAATCCAGATGTAACAAGAAGACAATCTCACAGCCTTGTACTAAACAGTAGCTACGAGATCATTCACAAGGGAGGTGCCCTTCCACAGAGTCCTGCTCTGATGCCTCATTGCAATGTAGTGAACCCAGGTTCTCGAAAGCCTACTTAAGTGTATGTTTTGGTGGTTTTTCTCATGTAAGATAGTCCTGGCATCAGACAATGACCACTTTCCAAGGTCTAGATAACTATAGAGACCACATTTTTTTCCCAGTTATGCAAAATAATTTTCTTGAGTGCATTTAAAGGTAGAATTGGAAGATGGTGGACATAGTTAAAACAAAGAGCAAGCTTTTGTTACCAATGTGTGTTATTTTAAAATAATTTGTGTGAGATCATAAACTTGACTGTTGAGTAGAAAGGAAAGAAGGAAAAAAGGAAGCAAGGATTTATTAGGCACCTACCTGGTACCACTAAGTGCTTTATAAATATTAGCTCATTTTATCCTTATACCTGGCAAGTAGGTGCCATTATGATCCCCATTTTACAGATGAAATTAAGTTAGCTAGAGGTTTAATTTGCCTAGAGATACATTGCTAGTATCTGAGGCCATATTTGAACTCAGATCTCCCTGACTCCAGGCCCAGCACCCTATCCACAGGAGCACTTAGCTGCCTCCAGAGTAAATATAAAAATCAGCAACAAACTATTAATTCAACAAGCCATGCTACAAAATGGGAAAATGACAACGAACATGGACATGGGCTATAACCCCTACCTACTGAAGCTAAACTGATGTATCTGGAAACTCCCAGAGTTGACCTCCTTGCTGAGAGGAGAAACATGACTGCCACGGACAGCACTTAGTTTAGAATATGAACTTAATTTGCAAAACCTTAGATGACTGGTAGAAGGTTGTAAGGAGCAGTATATCTCATAAACGAAGCAAGAAGTGACAGGGAAAATTTTGAAGAAAGCTTGTTATCTCCCAGCTGAGAGCTCTTGCAATGTCTTTTATTTGCCTTTCCAAGAAGAACCTATTAAGTTGAAGCCCTAGTGTAGCCACAACTCCCTTTTGTTTTGTGGTTTTGTTGATAATAAGGATATTGAGACTGCTGCCAGTATGTATTCTTTGATTCATGGTTTGTCAAGGGAGAATACTTCCAGCATGCAAAACATCCATAAAAATATTTCTACAAAAAATTAATATAAACTAGGAGAGAATAATAGGAAGGGAAGTTCTTTTGAAAATAACTATGAATTGCAAAAAAAAAAAAAAAAAATCTGGGAGTCAATCTACCAAGGCACACTCAAAACTTATAGGTGCGATTACAAGTGTGTATGTGGTTACAAATGCCCATATAAAACAAAATTTAAAAAAAAATAACTAGAGGCATACTCAGTGGTAGTGCTGGGCCATACCAGTATGACAGAAACATCAATCCTGCCTAAGGACCTACATTGATTTGTAGGCTTTGGTGCTATACCAATAAACCTACCAATGGGATCCCTAACTAAGCTAGACAGTTTGATCATATTCAATTAGAAGCACTAAGAATCTAGAATATCATGGGAAATGGATAACGGGAAAAAGGAAGGATAAAAGAATTAAGCAATTCCAAACCTCATATTGTAAGGTAGTAACCATTAAAACAATTTACCACTTGTTAGAAATAAACCAGTGCAGCAAGTTAGACAAGGAAGAATCATAATTGAACTTATTAATACAACATTTGATAAATCTGAAAACACTATGGGGAAGAATTCTTTAATAATTGTTGAAAATGCTGGAAAGCAATTAGGCAGAAATAAGATTTAGATAAACATTTTCATATATCATAATAAATTCAAAATAAATATATAACATGAATATTAAAGGTCCTATCATTAAAAAAAAAATTAGAAGAGAATCAGATCAGGTACCTTTCACAGCTATGATTAAGGGGCAAATTCTCAACCAAATAAGGGATTGAGGTGATTACAAAACATAAAATAGACAATTTCAATTACATGAAATTATAGCTAAAATGAGAAGGGAAAAGCAAAAGACATGAAAAAAATCTTGGTGTCTAATATCTCTGAATAGGGTTTGATAGGAAAGACACATAGCAACTAATAGACATATAGAAACCAAAAATCCTCCTGCAATAGATAAATGGTTAAGGGATTTGAACAAAGAAGAATTGCGAGTGATTAACAATGTGAAAGAATATTCTAAAGCAATAATAAGAGAAATGCGAATAAAATTAATTAGAAACATAGGAGATGCCTATCAGGAATGATTCAAATCATGAGGTATGTATAATGTGTATATCTTACTAAAATATGTGATATATAATGTATTCATGTATTAGTTAGCAACTTATAGGGGCAGCTAGATGGCACAGTGAGTACAGCACTGGCCCTGGAGTCAGGAGGACCTGAGTTCAAATACAGCTTCAGACACTTGACACACTAGCTGTGTGACCTTGGGCAAGCCACTTAACCCCAATTGCCGTACCTTCCCCCCTCCAAAAAAATTACAAATAGCAACTTATACATGTTATATAAAATATATACAATAATAAAACTGTCTCAATAGATGGATGTATGTGTGTGTACATATACATATACATATATATATATATATATTCCCCCCTGTCAGTGTCCAACTTGATCCTATCCATGTCAGAACAAGCATGACAACTCCACCAACTCATCTCCACCATGAGATGTCACTCTGGATCATAAAAACCATTAATTATGGTTTTTACCGTAATTGCTCAAACCAATTGTGGTTTATTACCAGATAATTGCCACTATTTTACATCTAAGAAAACTGAAACATAGAGGTTAAGTGGCTTGCTCAGGGCAACACAGCTATTAAGTGTCTGAGAGCAGATCTGAACTCAAATCTACCTGATTCCAGGCCAAGCTCTCTGTGTACTAAGACATGTTTTTGCCTCAAAGAAAACCTCTCTTGTTTGTCTTTTAAAACCCTTCACAATCTGTCTTCAAACTGCCTTTTCAGATGACTTATACATTACTCACGTTTGTGCACTTCACTCTATAGTCCAGCCAAACAACCGTCCTGTTTCTCACACACAACCTTCCCTGTAGCATCTATAGGTTCTTGCATAGATTGTCCCCCATGCCTTCAGCTCCAATCTCTTTTGTGTGTACTTAGTCTATTTGAGCTTTTCTTTCTGTCTTTATTTTCTTTATTTCTGTTACTACTTCCCTGTGGAGCCCAGGGGAGACTAACATTAGAATTAAAATGTGCTCCACTCTCACTGATGGAGAAAATAGTTTGATGTAGAATCATGGACAGATCTTTCCATTTTTTTTAGAAGAATATATTTGTTACATGGATTCTTGTTACACTAATGTTTGAAACTCGTGCCTTATGGTATTGTTATTGTTAACTATTCATTATGTTATATTTTTAGTAATACTTTTGGAATTTGAACACTGGGATGTGTGTGTGTGTGTATGAAAGTGAGAAATTCATATAATTTCCAGAAAAATATAACCATTTTAAAATAAAATTTTATGACCTTTTAAAATATTGTCTTTGCCCTTTCCCTAAGTATAGAATTAACAAGATACTCAGCATGGAATTTGTAGCTATGAAACTGGCACTACTTGCCTTAAATTGTTAATAAATATTTAATAACATCAAAACAGTGTTTCTAATTCCCGGTGCCTTGTAATTTACATAACAAATTGCAAATAGTAATGGTAATAAATAAACTTGTCCAAGACGTTAATAACCAAACACTAGAATTCTAGAATGTCATTGGCACTTTAATGCTTTATAAATCAAATGCCAATTCATATTTTATGTAATTAATTGATGGTCACCATCCCCTAGAAGAATGTGGTCAAGAAGGCTGTAATCAGTTTTCAATTCACCTATATCCCACCAGTAAGGAGGGATGAAAGGCAGTGAGGCTGCTTTCTTTTCTAGCAAAGGCCAAAGATGTGATGATAGAAATTCATTTCCCTTTGGTGATTGGTGAGCCCATATGATAAATACGAAGAAAAATCCCTGTTATCCTTTTGCATTAGTGTCCACAGGTCAAGGACATCTGTCCCACAGTTTTGGCAACAGGCTTTGGCATATTCACCAACAACCAGATTCATTCAATTTAATTTGCAGCCTTGAGCAATACACTCCTTTTCGCAAACTGATTCACAAAAAGGAGGTGATGTTATAAGAATAATTCTACTTTTAGGAACATCTACAGACTTCAGATACTGTATCGTGTTGTTTGAATTCTCAACATATCCATCCACTGGAATGTGTTGCTTGGGATTCTCATCTTTTAAAGCACTGTCATTGGCACCAAAGAAAATTGTAACTGCAACGATGTTTTCAGCGTTACTACTTTTCCTGATTAATTTCGGAGTAACGATTTTACCCCTTCTGGTATTGCAATTGCCACAACTGCCCCGAGCCCCTTCCAGGCCCCTCTTGAACCTCTGCCCTGTGCTTCAGCTTTGACCCGTTCAGATCTTTTCCATTTTTCTCCCCTTTTTTGGCTTCCACTTTCATACTTAAACAGTCTCAGGATTGCCTTAGTTGGACCTGTTGCCGAACTTTCTCTAGCGTTGCTTTTCTTCCTACTATGTATCTCTGTTTTATGAAGTACTAAGGTGGAAAATCTTTCATGACCCGCCTCTATAAGATGGTTCTTATTTTATTGTTACCTTTGTATGAACGTCCCAGCAATTTCTGGGTATACTGCACTGCCCACCTCCCCTTGGAATTGGACCTTATAACAATGAGAAAGTTAAACAAAATAACTGATACACTGTCAGTGTATAACAATGTATACAACACTGTTACCTGTCTCTTTCAAGAGAATTCGGGCTTGTTTCCTTATCTGTTCTCTGGAACCGAGATTAGTTATTACAATTATTCAGTGTTCGATTTCCTTTTAATGTTCTTTTTATTCACATTATTGTCATCAAATTGTGCATATTGTTCTTCTGTTTTTACTCATATCATGCTGCATCAATTCATACAAATCTTCCCACGTTTCTGAATTCTTGTTAGTCTTTTTTTTCACAATACTGTTGTTACATTCATATACCATATTTTGTTCAGCTATTGCCTAATTGATGGTTACACATTTTATTTCCAGTTCTTTGCTACCATACACACACACACACACAGACACACACACACACACACACACACATACACAAGTGCTACTATGAATATTTTGTACTTGTTAAACCCTTGTGTCTTGGACCTTTGTGATATCTGGGTCAAAGGGTGTGAATAGTTTAATCACTTTTCTCACATAATTTGTGTTTTCCCTGAATGACTGGACCAATGGCTCCGCTAGCAGGGTATTAATATGTCTGTCTTACTGCCATCCCTCTAAGATTGACTATTCCTCACAGTCCCAGCAGCATTTCTTGGAAAGCAATGTTTCAATTAATTGTCCAGTAATTCCAATTATACCATCTTTATGACTTCTCTGTCCAAATTGTGCCTCCCTAGCCCCATTCTTATATGTGCTGTCTCTGCTCTTTTCAACTTTTGCTTGTTTGTATTGGTATCCCCAACACTAGCACAGTGCCTAGCACATAGTAAAACTTAAATGATGCCTTTTCATTTGGAAAGAATCTTTACAACCAGTGTCTCTGATAAAGGCCTCATATCTAAAATATACAGGGAACTGAACCAAATTTATAGGAATACAAGTCATTCTCCAGTTGAGAAATGGTCAAAGGATATCAACAGGCAGTTTTCAGAGGAAGAAATTAAAGATATCTGTAGTCATATGAAAAAGTTCTCTAAATCACTATTGATTAGAGAAATGCAAATCAAAACAACTTTTAGGTACCATATCTCTCCTGTCAGATTGGCTAATATGACAAAACAGGAAAATGATAAATGCTAGAGAGGATTGGGAAAATTGGAACATTGTTACATTGTTGGTGGAGTTGTGAACTGATCCAGCCATTCTGGAGAGCAATTTGGAACTATGCCCAAAGGGCTATAAAAATATGTATACCCTTTTACCCAGCAATATCACTTTTAGGGCTGTATCCCAAAGAGATCACACAAGTGGGAAAGGGACCCATATGTACAAAAATATTTATAGCAGTTCTTTTTGTGGTGGCAAAGAACTGGAAATCAAGGGGATGCCCATCAACTGGGGAATGGCTAAACAAATTGTGGCATATGAATGTAATGGAATACTATTGTGCAATAAGAAATGAGGATCAGACAGACTTCATTACAACCTGAAAAGACTTATATGAACTGATGCTGAGTGAGGGGAGCAGAACCAGGAGATCATTATATACAATTACAGATACATGGTATTTGTAAGGATTAACTTTGATAGACTTGACTCCTCTCATCAATGCAAGGTTCAAAGACAACTCCAAAAGATTCATGATGGAAAAAGCTGTGCACATCCAGAGAAAATATTATGGAGTCTGAATGCAGACTGAGGCAAACTATTTGCTCTTTTTGGTTCCTTCTTTTTTGGTTTCGTTTCTTCTTTCTCATGATTCATTCGATTGGTTATAATTCTTCTTTACAACTGGACTAGTATGTAAATAGGTTCAATGTGAAGGTATATGTAGAACCTACATTGGATTACAAGCTGTCTTGGGGCAGGGGGGTGGAGAGGGAGGGAGAGAAAATTTGGAACCCCAAAGCTTGTAGAACTGAGTATTGTAAACTAAAAATAAAAAATAAAGTTATTTAAAATTTTTAAAAAAAGAAAAAAATGATACCTTTTCATTCATTCATCATTCATTCAGTTTGCTTCATTCTGTATTAGTTTATCTAAGTTTTCCCATGCTTCTCCATATTCATTATATTCATTATTTCTATATAGCATAGTAACATTCCATTGCCATAAATATACTACAACCCATTTAGCCAATCCCAAATCAATGGGCTTTGTTTCTAGTTCTTTACTACTAAAAATGTGTAGCACTAAACATTTTAGCATACATGAGACTTTTCCTTTTGTCACTCACCAACTTGAGGTGCATGCCTAGCAGTAGAATTCCCAGATCAAAGCTTATGGACATTCTAGTCATTTTCTTCATCTAATTCCAAATTGCTTTCCAGAATGGTTTGATCTGTCCATAAGTCCACCAACAGCATATTAATGAAGCCATCTTTCCACAATCCTTCCCACATTGCCTGTTTCCATGTTTTGCTATCTTTTCCAATTTGCTGGATTTGAGGTGAAATCTTATTTGAATTAGTGATTTAGAGCATTATTTCATATGGTTGGCAATAGTTTAATAATTCTTTTGAGAACTCCTTGTTCATATACCTTAACTACTTTGCTGCATTCACCAGCCTTTTAATATCTTCTAGGCATTCTTAATTGATGCTTTTATCATAAACTATCTTTGGCTTCATTTTGTTAGTAAATCTTTCAGATTTAGTATATTCAATGGTATTTAAATATAGCACTTGGTGATATTTAGAGACAGAATGGAAGAAAGCAAGAGAGAAATGCCCCAAAAGAAGGATGTTTTAAGCCACTCTTTCTTTATAAGGCTTCAGGTTCCAAAAGCCCATCCTTTTATTCAATTTTAGTTCTCTGTGTCAAATAGTGTAGCCTGCAGGTGTCACTGTATAGAGAGTCAATAATATAAGCAATTCTGCTTGGAAAAGATTTCAAGTCTCAAAGCAGAGAAAAGAAGAATAAAAGAGAAATCCCAAGATGGGATTGTCACTAGCCAGCAAATGTCAATGTGGAGGGCAGTTTGATCTGGGACCATGTTTCCCTCTTCCCTTTTGAGGACTCAGTGGACTTGTTTCTCTCTGATCACTGCTGGCTGTCTAACCACTGGGAATGCTTCAGGGTGTGAAATTTCTTAAGTCACCTATCTCTATTCTACTTGCTCCTCATCCTTTTTAAAAATTATTTTCCCTCAATTACATGTAAAAACAATTTCCAAATTTACTCCCTCTCTCCCTCCCCACCTCCCTCAGTGAGAAGACAAGCAATTATATATAGATGTACAACCAGATAGCTAGCTGCCACAGTGGATAGAGCGCTGGTCCTGGAGTCAGGAAGACTTATGTTCCTGAGTTCAAATCTGGCCTCAGACACTTACTGTGTGACCCTGGGCAAGTCACTTGACACTGTTTGCCTCAGTTCCTCATCTATGAAATGAGCTGGAGAAGAAAATGGTAAACTACTCCAGTATCTTTGCCAAGAAAACCCCAAACAGGGTCACAAAGAATTGGACATGACCGAAAAATGATGTGTACATTCATGTAAAACATTTTTGTATTAGTTATGTTGTGAAAGAAAACACAGACCAAAAAATTTTTATATCTAAGAAAAATTTTAAAAAGTTAAAAAAATATATGCTTAGATCTGCAGTCAGACTCGATTTTTTCTCAGGAGATGGACAGCATTTTTCTCTCCTGAAGTCCTTCAGAATTGTCTTGGATCATTATACTGCTGAGAAGACCTAAATCATTCACACTTGATCATCATACAATATTGCTGTTACTATGTACAATATTCTCCTGATTTTGCTCATTTCACTTTGCATCAGTTCATGCAAGT
The DNA here is from genome assembly GCA_028646595.1 of Phalanger gymnotis. Classification (NCBI taxonomy): domain Eukaryota; kingdom Metazoa; phylum Chordata; class Mammalia; order Diprotodontia; family Phalangeridae; genus Phalanger; species Phalanger gymnotis. The sequence goes on along the minus strand of CM053623.1, from coordinate 265,901,579 downwards.
CTTTCCAGGTTTTTCTGAAAGCATCTTGCTTATCATTTCTTATAGTACAATAATATTCCATCCCAGTCATCTACCACAACTTGTTCACCATTCCCCAACTGGCATCCTTTCACTTTCCAATTCTTTGCCACCACTAAAAAAGCTGATATAAATATTTGTGCACATATAGGTCCTTTTACTTTTTGGTTTTTATCTTTTTGGGACACAGATCCAATTGCTCTCCAGAATAGTTGACTCAGTTCACAACTTCATTGACAATGCATCAGTGTCTTAACTTTTCCCCATCCCCTCCAACATTTGTCATTTTCCTTTTCTGTCATATTATCTAATCTGATAGGTGTGAAGTGGTACACGTGGTGTTGTTCTAATTTGCATTTCTCTAATAAATAGTTATTTAGAGCATTTTTTCATATGACTCTCGATAGCTTTGATTTTCTCATCTGAAAACTGCCTGTTCATATCATTTAATCATTTATCAATTGGGCAATGGCTATTAGTTTTATACATTTGAATCAATTTGAGAAATGAAACCTTTATCAGGGAAACCTGCTGTACAAATTTTTTCACAGTTATGATTACTAACTGGATGTGTATAATAACATCTCTCATATAACCAACCCCACCCCCCTTTCCACTGACATTGCCACTGCCCTGGTAAGAGGCAGTGTCACCTCATGTCTGTATTGTTGTAATAGCTGCCTCAAAACTCCCCACTCTGTTCTATCCCACATTCAGCTGTCAAACTGATATTCCCAAAGCACAGATATGATCATGTCATACCGCTATTGAATGAACTACAGTGGCTCCCTATTTCCTCCAGAATCAAATATAAAACCCTCTTTTTGGCTTTCAAAGCCCATTATATTCTGGCCTGTTTCTACCTCTCATCAGGGTTGCCCTTGCTAACTGTGGGTGCCCCCTAAGACTCTCCCAGGCCTTCTTTTTTCCTTCTATATTATTTTGTTTGGTGATCTCATAAGCTCCCATGGCTTCAATTATCATCTGTACTCTCCTCCACATATTCTATAATCTAGTGAACTTGCCTACTAGATGTTCCTGTCCTTATTGAGCATCTTCTCTGGCAATCTCCCATGTTTGGAACAATAACCCTCCTCATCTCTATCTCCTGGCTTCCTTGGCTTCCTTTAGGTTTCATCTAAAATCTCACATTTTATAGGAAACCTTTCCTAATCCTCCTTAATCTTAGTGTCTTCCCTCTGAGACTACTCCGGATTTATCCATCCTATTTAGAACTTGTTTGTACCTTGTGGTTTGTGAGCTGTCTCCTCAGTTAGAATGTGAGTTCCTTAAGAGCAGAGACTGTTTTTTGCCTTTCTTTTTATCCCCAATGCATTCCCATATTTCCTTAATAAAATGATAGTTGGCTGACTACCTAACTAGTCTCCTCTCTTCCCTAACTCAGCTCCTTGCTATCTCCTTTATACTCAAGTCCCTTATAATGCCTTACCAAATTCCAACCTGGGATTACTCCTACCATCTGCTGAGTTTTCCTCCATTCACATGGTACTAAATAGGGCTAGGCTAGGGAAACACAAAAATGTGTTCCTTATGTCTACTACAAATTTGTGTTACATAATCTTAACTGGGCGCTCACCATGTATATCATTAAGGCAGAATTCATGATTTCAAAGAAAATCATGAATATGCCTGAATGGTCCAGAATTGCAGGATATAAGGAATTCTCTAAGTAGAAGGCAGAGGAATGAAAGCGTTTATTCAAGCTCCAAAATAGCAGACTCATGGACCAGTGTCCCCAATTCGATATCCTAGCAACAACATTCCAAAACCAATATGCCCATCTCACAATAGTGGCCAAGAGTTTACAGAAAAATATGGCAGCAAGCCAAGCCATACTCGTGCTTCCCCCCAATGCTAGGGCCCTCCAGTAAGAAGATTACCCACTGGCCTCAAGCCCTTGCTCAGCACTCTCAGGTCTGCAGGAGGGTCAGCCCTGCTTTCAGTAGTGCCAGCTGCCGCCGTTGCCACTGCTTCTGCTGCTGCTACCACCGCTTCTCCTTCTCCTGCTTCCACTACATCAATCTCCAAGCTGCATTCTCTCCTTTTATATAGTCGCCAGCCGTCATCCTGTCAACTAGAACATCACCTGAGCAACCAGAACTCAGGCGCCTACCATTGGCTATAGTCTTAGCCACTCCCCCTAGGACCCTGAGAACTCCCCAACCCCCCAAGTCTATTCAAATGGGCAGGAAAGATCTTAACCATTTACTGATTGCCTTTACACCAAATCCTTTTATACTTCCCCTAATTAATCTACTACCCTACTCACCACAGTGGCTATTACAAAATCTTCCATCTTTCCTGAAATCTTTCTTGGCTTTGCCTCCTTTTACCCTCTCAGCTGAGGACCTAGCCTCATATTTCACCTTGCCTATTCATCTCTCATCACTAATGTACCTTTCCACCCTCTCTCCTACTTCACCTCTGTCTCATAAGATGTAGTGACTCTTCTCCTTACTAAGGCAAAGGCTTGGATCCCATTTCCATCCCATCTCCTCTAGAAGACTGCCTCCTCTATCATGTCTACTCTCTCACTAACCTTTAGCCTCTCCCTGTCTTTACTGCTGCTTTCTTGCTTCCTTTAAACACACCCATGCCTCTCCCATCCTTAAAACTCTTACTTGACTTAGCCCTGCCTACTTTATTTCTCTTCCCCCATGTCACTAGACTGCTAGAAAAAGCCTCCTACAATTTCTGCCTGTACTTCTCCCTTCACTTTCTTTTAAAACTTCTGTGTTCTAGCTTCTGACCTCATCATTCAATCGAAACTGCTCCCTTCAAAGATAACAATAATATAATTGCTGGATCTAATAGCCTTATCAGTACTTGTCCTTGACTTCTCTGGCAACCTTTGAAAGTGGCAATTACCCTCTTCTCCAGTGTACTCTTTCCTCTCTAGGTTTTCTTGATACTGCTTTCTCTTGGTTCTCCTGTCTTTTCATTCAGTTTCCTTTGCTGGATTGTCATCCAAGTAATGCCCACTAATAGGGGATATCCCCCAAATCTCTGTTTTAGGTCCTCTTCTATACTCCATTTGTAGCATTTTTCTTGATTTATGTTGCAGATTCCTATGGATTCTATTATCACCTCTATGAAGATGATTCTCAGCTTTATATATCCATCCCTAACCTCTCTCCTGAGCTCCATTGTCCCATATCCCACTGTATCTTGGATATCTTGAACTGTATGCCCTATAGACATCTCAAAATCAACACATGCATAACAGAAGTCATACTTTTCCCCCTAAAACCTTCTCCTCTGCTAACTTCCCTAGTACTGTTGAGACCGCCATCATCCTGCCAGTCTCTCAGGTTTATAACATAGGTGCCATCTTCTACTCCTCACTATCTCTCACCACCCACTCCCCATATCCAATCTGTTGCTGATTCTCGTCATTTCTATCTTCACATCAGCTTCATTTACATCCCCTTTTCTTTATTCAGGTTGTCATTTCCCTGATGCAGGTGACAAGTGTAAGCTATTCTGATGGCCTTATAGTTATCTTTCCTGCCTCCAGCCACCCCCACTAGAATCCACCTCCACTCAGCTACCAAACTGATCTTGCTAAAGCACAAGTCTGACTGTGTCATTCCCTACCCTCATTTCAATAAACTCCAGTGGCTCCCTATTACCACTAGGATTAAATATAAAATCTTGTTTCACTTTTAAAATCCTTTACATCCTGGATGCTTTTGAGTCAACTTTGGCCTATATCGTATACAGATAAGAATATGCTGCCCTATAAGAAATTAAAAGACAAAACAAAATTCAGCAGCAAGGATAAACTTAAAATTAGGTAAATTCACTTTACTCTGTACTTCATGGGGTTGACACAGGCAAAGTACTTTTATAAACTATTAAAGCATTACATAAATAATAGCAGCATCATTCCTCTTCCAAATACACCTTCATCTCACTGTTAATAAATGTCAAGTGTTAAAAATTCCAGCTTTGTCCTTCGTTGTCCAATATGAACAACAGGTGTAGGAGTAAGATGGGAGGGAAGGAGGCTAGATGAAAAAGGACAAGAAAATGGAGAACATGGAAGGATTTTGGTTTTATCATTTGTTTTTCAGTCTTATGTTGTTTTTTTTTTTTTGAGGGGAGAAGGCAGGGCAATTGGAGTTAAGTGACTTGCCCAAGGTCACACAGCTAGTGTGTCAAGTGTTTCAGGCCAGATTTGAACTCAGGTTCTTCTGACTCCAGGGCTGGTGCTCTACTCACTATTTTTCACTCTCATGACCTGGAAAAATATAGTATGTTGGAAAGTTCTTTAATTCTTGATGGGGAAAGAACAATATTTGACAGACAATATAAGGTTTTCTGATGTCCATTTGCAACATTCTCCATGACAAAGGCAAATACTTCTGCCATTTGTTTTATGTCTCACATGCTATTAATAATCAAAGAATTGACAAAGTTATCTCTATTGTGTCTATCAAGTAAATCTTCTATTACCTTAACCTATGAATAGGAGAGCCCTTAATGTGGCATTTTGTTCTACTGAATTAATGCTTTTTTAGAGTCAATAAACTTTTCATTTAATCATGTGATAGCAAAGATGATAGCAAAGATAGAATATTAGTTGCAAAAGTTTACCTACCCCCTCTCATATTTTCATTAAAAAGACTGTCAGCCCCCGCATAGATTATTCTCATAAAGACTGGCTAGTACAAGGATCTATAGCTTTTGATCTCTGAAACACTTCCCCCGGCACTTATACAACCCATTATTTTTTTCCAATAGTTTGTGTGAGTCTTAGCACCCTTTGCCTCCTTTTCCATGAGTGTCAGCAATCCTATGGAAAGAGAAGGGTGCAACGCAGGAGCTGCTTTGTATTTTTCTGTTTCATGGGTTGCAATAGCCAAAACAGCCATTCTCTAGTGACCAGCTGATTTAGTGAGACTGGTCCTTACCTCTTCTCTCCCACACTGTCCTTCAACACCTCCCAAACACTGAGCTAGCTCTGGCAATAAGTATGTCAACCTTATCATCTATATGTACATCCCTGGAAAGTATACTGCCAAGGTGAGTGAACTTTTCCACAGTATTCAAAATCTCTCCATTTGCTGTAAGTGATGGTTCCATGAATGGATAGTGTAGTGTTGGCTAGAGGAGAACCTGTTTTTTTGGTGTTCTCAGGCCAAATTTAGCAGAAGGGGCAGAAAAATAAATCCATATTCAGTTGCATCTCAGCCTTAGAGGCTGCACTGAGTGCACAATCATTTGTGAACAAAACATTGCACACCAACTCTCCCTCCACTTTAGTCTTGGCTTTTAGCCTTGTCAAGTTAAATAATTTGCCATCAGTGAGGTAGCTGAACTTGATGCCATTTTCATCCTCATTGGAGGTGTCTGACATCAATGGACACATGCTAAAAAGTGTGGGAACAAGCACGCAGCCCTGTGTGCTTCCTATTGGTGACTGGGAAAGCATGAGAGCATTGCCCATTATCCAGAGCCAGTACAAGCATACCGTCATGAAACTGAGGTACAGTCCTAATGAACTTCTCCACGTGTCTAAATTTTGCCATGATCTTCCACAAGCCCTCATGACTGATGGTATTAAAACAGTCACATCATGAACATTGTGTATAGACCTATTCTGCTCCTGGCATTTTTCCAGGAGTTGTTGGGCAGGAAACACCATATTGACTGTTTTGGGCCCTTTTTGATGCCACACTGGCTCTCAAGTAGATGACCATCTTCCAGTTAAAAGATTAGCCTATTAAGGAGGGCTCTGGCAAGAATCTTCCCAGCAATGACTAAGAGAAATACCACTCCCCCCTCTCCCTCCCTGCCCTGTGATTGTTTAGGACAAGCTATTTCCCTTTCCTTTACAGAGATGGACAATGAAGGCATCCTTGAACTCCCAGGGGATAACCTCCTCTTGCCAGATAACCTAGAAAATATCAGTCATTTTTTTGTATGAGCAGTGGACCTTCTGCCATTTAAATCTCAGATGGAATAAAATCAGCTCCAGGCACTTTGCCACATGAGTGGAGCTTAATGACATTCGAAATCTCTTCTTCAGTTGGAAGTTCAGCTAGAGAGGGATTGCCTCCAACCTTAGGTATACATATATAGTCAATGGCTTCAGCCTTGGTTGATGATGGTCTGTTGAGGATGCCATGAAAGTGTTCAGCCCATCTCTCTAGGATCATGTCCTTAGCATTAATCAATGTGGCTCCATCAGCACTGAGCAGTTGAGCTACACCATAGATCTTTGGCTCATAAATAGCCTTCAGGGCATCGTGAAAGCACTCTGGGTTGTTACTATCTGTGTAAAACTGCATTTCATCTACCTTCTTACTTGGCCAAGAATCCTTCCTCTCTCTAAGCTTCACTTGCACATTACTTTGCATGGAAGCAAAAGCAGCCTTCTTCGACATGGATAAACTACCTCGAGTATAAATAAAGTGATACCAAGGTAGTTTTGGGAGTGAGTTTCCTAAAAACTGGGGGAGAATTCACAAAGGTGACATTTGAGCTGAGACATGAAGGAATCAATCTCTTATCACCTCACTCCAAGCTATTGGTCTCTCAGCCTTATGTTTCTCCCCAATCCAGTCTATCCTCTACTCGGCTGTCAAATCCATCTTCCAAAAGCTTAGGACAAATCAAGTTTCACACACGCACACACATGCATACACACAGAGACACTAATAACAGACACACACACACTCCTAACAGACACACACATGCACACACATACACATACACACTCAAAATCCATTATCTCCCTATTTCCCCCTGAATAAAATATAAAATCCTCTTTTGGCTCTTGTAGTCCTTCTTAACCTGGTCCTATCCAACCTTTCCAGCCTTTCTACACCTCACTCCCCTGCGCATGCTCTCCAATCCAGTGTCAGAGGCCACCCCTCACATAAGACATTCCACCTCCCTTTTTCACTGGCTGTCTGGCATGACTGGAAATTTCTCCATCCCCTTTACCCCTTCCTGGCTTTCTTGACATCCTTCAAGTCCAAGCTAAAGTCACACTTTGTTCAAGCTTTTCCCAACCTACCATTAGGTGACTGCCTCTTTACCTGGTCTGTGTCATGTCTGCACATAGTTGTACAGATGTTGTCTTCACCATTAGGCAATGGACTCCTGGTGAGCAGAAGTTGTTCTTTGCTTTTCTCTGCATCCCCAGAGTTTAGCACATACTAAGTGCTTGATATATTCTAGATAACTGACTGGGGATTACAAGAGGTTGAGGCAAGGAGGGAGGAGAGTTTTCCAGCCATGGCGAGAACCAGTATGAAGGAAACGGGAAACAAGATGGACTTCCTTGGGTGTGGAGAACACAGAGCAGTCAAAAGTTCAAAGAAGAGAAGAAATAATGTATTACTGAAATTTGTGCTGAATCAGCCAGAATTTCCCTATTGCTTCCAGTCTTGCTAATCTTCAGGGCCATGTTAACCAGTATCTCAGGAGAGGTGTCAACTAGTCTGTTGGGAGAGGTAGCATGTTGATGTCATAAACTTGTCCTTTGTATTGCCTGCTAGTCAGCAGGTAGCCACAGTGGACCCACACTAGGCTTTCCTCCCACCTCCAATCTCATTACTCTGTGATGTGGCAGTGGGAGGGGAGCTGAGAAGCAATGGCCCATCCCTTTTTGGGAACCTGTACCTATCAGGATTGTCTTGCTCTGAATAAGAAAAATTGTCTATAAAAGCAGAGTTAGGGGTGGGAGGAAAGGGTGGAGTTTAAATACTGGCCTAGCTTCTCTCAAGGCCTTGCTGCCTTGAGATGATTAATAAACTCCTTTTAATTTAGAGAGAGAGACAGAGAGACAGAGAGACACACAGAAAGAGACAGAGATTGCAAAAATCTTCTTATCTGTCAACTTGCCAGGTTCCTTAGGGCATTCTTCTTGGGAAAGGTCATAAAATCTTATCAGCCCTGTGAAAGGAGCTTCTAAATCCTGCAAAATTCTAAAATAATGAGTTGGTTTACTGAAAACCTGAGATTCCCCTTTTCCATCACAAATACTCACTATCGAAATGTAAGGGGTGGGGGATGTACAAGTATGTGTATAGTATAGAAGTGATTTATATGATGATTTGTAATTATGAAAATTATGAAATCATACCCAAAATATCATATATTGAAGTTACATCTTGAGCCATCTTAATCTCAACGAAATCATTTTTAAAATTTTTTAGTGCTGAGGAAGAGGCTGCTGTATTGAGGGGATGATGTCCCATGCTGGGGCTGGGCATTCCTCCCCTGGGCCAGGCCAACCCTGCTCCTCCCTCCTCCCTCCCCCCCAAGGAGGAGCAGCTAATGCCAGGGATTGGGGGAGCCAGAAGTAGGGGATGGAAGAGGGTTAGCATTATGGTTTTACATGATCAGTGATATTCTTATCTGGGCCATGTCTGTGAGAAGGTAGGATGAGGCAGCAGCAGGCAGAACCCTCAGGGTGTCAGAGAAACACGAAAAGGAGTAGAGGGAGGCAGATCGAACTAGGAGATGAGGCAGCCATGGCGTCGGTGCAGTTGTTCATGGGTCAGCACCAGTCAGGGCCACTGCCTAAGGCCAGCTGTGCAGGGAAGTTTGCTTTGCCCATATATATACTGTCTTCTTGTTTCTCTTCTTTGGCCATAAGGAAGGCTGATGAGGGGCAAGTAGCAAAGTCAGTGGGGACAGTGGCTCCTGGTACCTATCAGTACTGGTTTCCAAAATGGGATAGGTCATAGTGTTTCCCCCATTGCCACATCACAGGGAAATGAAATTAGAGATAAAGGGGATGGGATGGGATGAAAAGGCATGTGGCTAAGAGCTGACAAGCAGGTGTATGGGGTGTTGAGGACTAGTACCTCAGATATGTGGTTTTGCAAACCCCTTTTCAGGGCTGCTCATCAAATCTTCGATGTCCAACTGGTCACCCAGCTTTTACCTGTGGCTCCAAGAAGCTGTAGCATGTGCAGCAGCCACACCTCAGTAAAACCCTCTCAGCTGATGCACTAAACCAGACTGAGAGTAGTTGACAGATCTCACCCATCGAGTTAGGGGGATGTTTACCCCACACACATGAAGACTTTCCCCCAGGCAGAATGGGCAGAGGAGAACAATTTGCTCCAACGGCCATGAAGGTGGTTGAAGCTGGTGCTGTGGGGTGCTTAGAGCTTGGTCAGACATAGAAAATGCCAAGGTCATCCACTGCACCCTGGGCCACCACCAGTTGCCTCCACTTTTGTCTTGCCACTGGAGTTCAATGACTCTGGAAGAGAGATTGAGGCCGACAATTCTGCCTCACTTAAATCCAATTCACTTATAAGTCAAGACATCATCTTGCAATATCATTGGTCCTCTTGGAAAATGAAGGACAAACAACAGCAGGTTTAAAAAAAAATCAAAAGACAAAGGGATGGGATCGAAATACTTGTCACCTTTCCCAACAGAGTGGTTGACACTACCAGAAGACAAGCAAGAACAAAAGAAAATGGGGTCACTCAGAATGACTCGGAACAAATTTAAATAGTGCAATATTGGAAAAGTATGAAAAGGCCATGGTATAAAATGCACTAAATGCCAAATAGGGGAGTTGTGTTTTATCCTAGAAGTAACAGGAGGTAGTTGGTGTGTGTGTGTGTGTGTGTGTGTGAAAGAAAGAGAGAGGGAGAAGAAAGGAGAGATGGGCGAGTTAAAAACACAGAGAAAGAGGGGAGTATTGATAGAGAGGAGAGGAAAGAAAGAGAGGGAGGGAGGGAGAAAGAGAGGCAGAAAAAAACGAGAGTAAGAGAGAGGAACAGAATTGGCATAATGATAAAAGAGGAACAAAAATTCACTGAAGAAAAGAACTCCCTAAAAAGCAGAACAGGCCAAATAGAAAAGAAGGTAAAAAAAAAAATCACTGAAAAAAGAATTCCTTAAGAAGCAGAATTGGCCAAATTTTTTAAAAAAGAGGTATAAAAGTTCACTGAATTGGCCAAGTAGAAGCTGACTCCATGAAAAAAAAATCAAGAAACAATAAAAGTCAAAAGAACGAAAAATAGAAGAAAATGTGAAGTATTTCATTGAAAAAAACAAATAACTTGGAAAATAAATCTAGGAGAAATACTTAAAGAATTATTGGACTCCCTGAAAACCATGAGCAAAGGCAGAGCCTCCATATCATATTTAAAGAAACAAAAACTGGTTGATTAGCTGCAAAGGGGCACAGCTTAAACTATCTCTGTAGAGAAGTGTGATGGGGCCAAGGAGTAGGCGAGGCTCACCTTGGAATCATAAGGTTGGGAGGGAGGGCCTATCTTTCATAAGGGTACAGAGTACAGGTACAGAGCTTGGGTCCACCCAGCAAAGAGAAGTGGTGGGCGGGGCTCTGCCTGAGTACACAGGTGGAGTGGGACTTACCCCATCTCCCAGGTATTGCTATGGTACCTGTGCTTGCAGCTGTGGAGCACAGACGGCTGGGGAACACAGACAAGTCCGGACGTCGGTAGTTTTGTGGTAAGTGCGGCACTAGTCAACCCCTCTTCCTCTTTATCGGATCCTCCAATGGGAGCCCCCTTGCGACCTTCTCTCCTCCCTTCTGAGCGTGGCACCGATCCAGTGCTGCTGCTGCTGCAGCCGCCTCCCCCACCGCCCCCGCTGTGTGTGTGTGTGTGTGTGTGTGTGTGTGTGTGTGTGTGTGTGTGTGTGTCCTTGTCCTTTTTCCACAGGGTCATGCCCTGGAAAGAACCCGAGCACTATGAGCCTCTGTTTTCTTACCTGTACAAGGGGCCCTACTAGATGCCTGTAATGGTCCCTTCCAGCTTTAGGTCTATATTTAGTCCATACTTACACACGAACACTTTTACCCTTGAGATCTGGCCAGTTTGAAACTTCCTGGGCTGTGCTTAGCCCATAAAGTTTATCTAATGGAGCCCAATCCTCCACGGAATCGCTTATCTATTTCTTCTATTTGTTCAAACCCTTCCCCCCCTCCCTACAAGATATTATCTATATTTATTAACTAATTGTACTTAATCTGAAAAGAAGCCCATAGGAAATTTTAGTTGGAAGGTGTGTATCAGAGAGAATCTTTAATAGAATTGAATTATGGAGGGTTATTGTAACCATATAAAAATGAAACAAAGGTAGTAGTTAGAGACATTGAGTCAAATTAGATTGATCTCTTCCTCAAAGGCTGTTCTGCCCTTTTAATATTTTGACCTTACCCTTGGCTTAAAAGCAGTGGTGGGATTCAAATGAATTAACAACCGCTTCTCTTCCCAGAACTCAACCTAAAATTAGGAAGCGATTCTATGGAACCGGTGCAAAACGACTGAATCCCACCACTGTGTAAGAGTGCTATCTACACAAAAGCAGAGTAAATATATCACTCGTCCTGGTTCCGGGTATTTTGTGCCCTTCTGGCTTTTGGTTTTGCTTTTGCCTGTTTATGCAGAATGCCTGAGGAAGTGAAAACAGAATATCGGGGCATGTTGTAACAGCATCTTGAACCTCAGTCCAACATAAACTTTTTTTATTTTTACCAGATTGACTCATATGCTAAAGAAAGACTTCCTCGATTTTGGAATTCGAAAAGAAAAGTTACAGCGAATTTTGAAAGAATTTTGCTTCTTAACCCAATTCAATCACAACCACTAGTTTAGGGTATTCAACCATTGTTTCATATTTTTGTAGCAGTAAATTGCTTTTCCCAGAACCACTTTGAAATCTCCCCTGATATTTTTCTAAGTGTCACTCCAAAAAACTGAACAACTGGGCACAAAAAACAGAGGGAACAAAGAAGATTAATTTTTTTTATTTTTATAGTGAAATAGCATAACATCTTCCTTAATGATATGTATTGATTAGTCTCTTTTTAGATTAGCCAAAATAATCCTGGATGAAAGATGCCAGGTACAATATCTTAAGTATGATAAAGAACATAAACCTTAATATTAATAAAGACAACATGGTGCAGTGGAAAACATGCTAGACTTTCAAGTCATAGGACCAAGATTGAAAGCCTAGTTCCCCTTGCTATATCCATGGAACTTTGGGCTTTATCTTCCTGCATGGCCATTTCCTTAAGTACAAAATGAAAGGTTTAGAATCTCCATCCCTCCTAGCTCTAAATCTATGATCCTATGAACTGACATAAATATTATCACCATTTTGTAGAGGTTGCAACTGAGGCTTAGAGAGATTAAGTGATTTAGTGACTTAGGCTAGGGTCTCAACTCTAGGAAATTTTGTAATCTAGGTGTTTGTTTGTTTGTTTCCTAATCCCAAATCCAGAGCTCGATATATTGCTTTTCCCTGCAGTAATAATAAATAATTTTTTTCAGCTCTGTACTTCTCTTGATCTGGACCATGATATGAGCAGCATGGGAAACATTAGCCGATAATGGCACTCCCTCCACAATGAGAACTGAGTAAGATACAAACTGAGTTGATAATCATTAATGTTCCACAACGAACTGAAAAATATTTTTAAGTGATGCCTGATCAGCATGAGGAAAAAGATAATGATTTTCTGCAGTGCTCTAACCCAGCAGTTCTCAAAGAAAGGAATTCAGACACCTGAGGATCCCTGAGGCCCTTTCAGTGGGTGTGAGTCAAAACAGTTTTCCTAATATAAAGATAATATTCGCCTATTAAAATACTCATCCCACAGTGTTACTTTGGAATATTGACTGAAGTGACACAGCTTATGAACGGTCCTAGGCCCAATCATTCTTAGATCCATAACATTATTTTTGCCCCTCAGAACCCCTTAGTGGTTCTGAATGAGTTAAAGCAATGACCAAAAATAAACATGAAAATGTCAAAGTAAAAAATCATGAAAACAGCTTTAATAGCATTATCTCTATGTGTTCCTACCCACCTACTTACCGCAATTTATGTGGTGCACTTTGCAAACCATAAAATGCTATGTAAATGTTAGCTATTAGAGGATTCTAGGAAGATGGCGGAGTAGGTCAGAAAATTCCAAGCTCTCAAGATTCCCGCGCCACCCCCCTCCCCGCCCCCTACCCCCTTCCCCACCTTAAGGAGAATAAAGTATGGGTGGACACAAAGAAAAATAGGGGCACAACCGGAATCTTCCTCTCAGTTTGAGAAGATCTGAAGAAAACCCCCAGCACCAGGTTTGGTCCCTGCAAGGAGGAGTAAACACCTCCAGGCTAGGTTCCCTTTCAACAATAAGTGGCAAGCCTCTTAAATACTAGCGGCAAGACTCAGGGGTAGTTGCTTTGAGAGACTGCCTCTGACCCAGCCACTGGAACTTTTCAGCCCAGGACAGTGAGGGGAATCATGCATTTGAGCCCAGGAAGATTGTTGGAACCTCTGATGACAAGGAACACCAGGCCCAGCTGTTCTCTGAAGAGGCACCATTTCCCATACCCCAGGGATAGAGAGGTATTACTTAAGAGAGATCCTATGAGGAAAACTCATAGGAATATCATAGTCAAATTCAGAAACCCCCAACTCAAGGATAAAATATTAAAAGAATCAAGATTAAAACAATTTAAATGTGATGGTACCACAATTAGAATTACACAAGACCTAGCAGCAGAGACATTAAAGGACCATGGGTCTTGGAACACAATATATCAAAGAGCAAAAAGACCTGGGGCTTCGGCCGAAAATATCATACCCTTCAAATTTCAGTATTATTCTGAATGAAAAAAAAAATGGACATTTGACAAACCTTCGGACTTTCGAGACTTTGTTAAAAAGAATCCCCAACTTAATAGAAGATTATGACATACATGAACCAAGAGAAACATAAGGTATACACCAAAGACCGATTATAAGGGATTCATAAGAACAGCCTGCTTACCTTTTATATAACATAAAATGTAAAATGTATGTCTAACATTCTTATTAATAATTGTCGAGCTCATAAGAAAGAGGGGGATAAAGCTGACTATGATATGAATTTAAAAAGTAAAACCATTTAGAAACAGCTAAAAACAGTAACTATTTTATATAAATGAGATGCAAGAAGAAGAACGGATACAGAGGATTTAGATGGGGGACGAGGGCTGGTAGTTCTGGTAACCTGCTTTCATCGGGAATGTGTTTAAGAGGGAACAATACACACGTATTTAGAAGAGTATAAAAGTCTTCTAAATTTAGAAGAAATAGAATGGTAGGAGTATAGTGAGGGGGGAGAGGACAAGGGAGGGATTTTTAGAGGGGAGAATGAGGGAATAGGTAAGGGGAGTTCAGATCAATGGGAATGGGAGGATAGGGGAAAGATCCTTAGACGGGGGAAGGCAAGTAATAGGAAGGCAGTGTAGCTGGTAGAAGTAAAGTAGAGGAGGCAGGAGGGATTTGAAACAAAAGATGTACGAATATAAAAAAAAAAACAAAGAGCAGGAGTAGAGTATGTTTGGGAAAGTATATGTCCATATACATGTGTATATATGTGTAAGTATATGTATATATCTGTATGTATATGTATTTATCAAGAAACATATCTAAATTATATTGTAGCCTTCTGGGGGGGAGAGAGAAAAAAGAACAAAGTTAAAAAGTGCACATCAGAGAACAACAGAAAACACAAGGAAGCAAAGAAAAGATGGACAATTCTCAATATAAGGTGTATTATTTATCATATAGGGTTTCTTGAAATGAAAATTTATTGATACATATTTTGAATCTTCTCCTATGTTCTGCTATGCACATGACAAGCTTTTTTTCTTTCTTACTATATTTTTACATTTCAATATTTAAGTTTATGATATGTTTTTGTTTCTTTTTTCTATTTTGCATTTGTGTTTTGGTAAAATAAAATTTTAAAAAAGTGTTAGCTATTATTGATTATCATAATGCCACATGCTATATTCCTGAATACTTTCCCTGATTCCCTCATTCCCCAGTTGAGAATGACCTTGTCCCTCCCCACTCGCAAATTCTTTGTTTGGTATATTCATACTAGTAGATCAGAGGTTCTCAAATTTATTTGGCCTACCACCCCTTTTTAAAAAAAAACTACTCAGTACCCCCTTGGAAATCTATTTTCTTTAACCCTGGAATGGTTTTTTCCCTTGAAATTTGCATCATTTAAAAAAATTAAAAAAAAAAATTTAAAATGACATCTTAGATTCAATAGTTTATTATAAATTTGTGGGGGTTTTCCTGCATTGAAATTTTGATGATGTAATATTGTGTCATGTAACTCTATAGTATCATATTGTAAATAAGTCATTGACAGACAGACCAAATACAGATTCATAGTTAACAACATCTAGGTTTGGCCCGGGGAACTCAGAACAAGGGCTGGCCCAGAGTCAGGAGCACCGCCACTGCTGTGGGTGAGAGCTCCAAAGAAGAGAAAGCCAACCCCTGGTTTTACATCTTTTTCAGGGTCAGGGGTGAGTCAGACATGCGACTCACCCACGTGACCTAGAATCATCACAAAGAAGGTGACTTAAACCCACGTGGTCTAAAAGTCTCTGTTGTCCCAGACATGTAAACTAGGCTGTCCCTGGAGTTAGCCCCACCTTGGGCCCCACCTTAGTTGCCAATCCACACCCACATAGGTTTTACACCTAATAAGGGTTTGGGCCTGGGGCTTAGCACCTAGTAAGGCTCAATGAAATACACTGAATTACTCAAAGGAAACAAAAGCCAAACTCTTCAAGGGCACTTGATTGAACTAAGTACTAAGAGCCCATTTTGCTTACCAACACACTGCCTTATTTCTGTTTATTATCTTTCTGATATATGATGTAATCTTTTTGAAAAATAGCAAATGTTTCTAATGGGAAGCTTTTCCCTTGAGCCTTTCTGCACATTGAATTCCGCAGAAAAGGAAGTCATCATTCCCTTAGGTAGTATATAGATGAGGTCATGCTTAGTATGTTACTCACCAGTGCTTTCTATCTAGGGTGCTGATTATCCTGTGGGGAAATGCTGGTAAGATCAAGTAAAGGATGTTTCTGTACTTTTCTGTGAAAGTCTGTATTTGAGAATGGATAGGTTATGAATCCATTATATTTACCACTTAGCTTTATCAAAACAGCAAAACCAAAACAAAAAAAAAGAGTGGCATTTGAAGAGAAATGCTTAGAGCTGCTTGTTCCTTAAAAATACTAATAAATAAATAAGGAATTTAATTCAAGGGCTTTTGGGAGGACATGGGATATAATTGATATAGGGTATCTCCTGCTGCTGAGGAGGACCCCTCTATTGATGCAGGTAGGCACCTTCTCCCCTCTTAATTGTCTGAGGCAGTGAGAAGTTAAAGATTCCTAAAGAAGTCCAGGGTCCCACTGCCAATGTGTCTGCCATAACTGCAGTCCCTTTATACCAAGTGCTGCTAATATTGCTTACACCACAGGATGACTGTGGAAGTGCTTTTCAGGTTCTTACCTCCTAGCTTCCTTTCTATGAGAGAAAGTCAGTGAGGTGAACTTTATTTTTCACGGGTATTTTCTTATGACTTCTGCAATACAACATTGGCAACATTTTCTTTCTGGAAAGATATTTTGAAGATATCTTTCAATTCACCAAAGGTGTTGACTCCCTTTCCCACTCCCCCACAGACTATTTCACCATTTGAAATGAAAACAAACTATAATTTTGCATTACCTTTATGCTAGACCGAGTGTTGGTTCCCTAAATGGGTAGAATCTAAAGTTTTGTAAAACACAAGATGATTTGTTGGAGCCTGGGAAAAATGAGGGACATAAATGAGTAATTATTTAAAGAATTTGTACACTGAAAACATCAGATGTTTTTATGAGTACTTTTGATTAACTTTTCTTTTTTCTTTTCTGTGTTCTAGTCAATAATAGAAGCACCATGGCAAATACTGAAATCTCAGTAGATTCCAAATCCACCAAAAGTGCAGGAGTGTAAGTATTTCTATAAAAATTCTGGATCTTCTTGAAAAATTTAATAACTAGCATTAACCATAATAAAAATAATAAGACAAGTGTTAAAATGTCCTCAAGCAATGCTAATGTGATCTATTAAATTCACAGGAGAATCACTGTACTACTTCCAGCTGGTGAGGCTCTGTCCTTGGTGCTCTTCCTAGCTATCTCTTCACTCTTTCCTTGATAGGTCTGTTTCCATAGCTTCAGTTCACCATGAAAATGATTCTTTAATTTTTTTTGGGGGGGGAAGGCAGGGCAATTGGGGTTAAGTGAGTTGTCCAAGGTCACACAGCTAGTAAGTATGTCAAGTGTCTGAGGCCAGATTTGAACTCAAGTCCTCCTGACTCTAGGGCAGGTGCTGTAGATGAAAATGATTCTCAAATGGACAACTCCAGCCTCAGTCTCTTCCCACTGGTTCTAGTCCTGTGTTTTTCCAACTGCCTGTTGGTTATCTTTCTGACACCTCAAGTTCAACATGTGTAAAATTAAATTCCTCTTCTAGTCTGAAAAAATATGCACTTATGAAGCCCATGAACCTAAGTAAGTCACTTATTTCTTTGGGCCTCAGTTTGTCTCTCTGTAAAACAAGGGAGCTGCACTCCATGGCCTGTAAGGTCACATCTAGCTCTAAATCTAGTTTTTGAGTGGCATGGTGTTTTCTTACTTACTAACACAGGAGATACTGAAGAAAGGTGATTTTTTTGATGACTCAGCACTTTTTGCACATCAAATATTAATGCAAGTCAACAAGTATTTATTGATTGC
Organism: Phalanger gymnotis; assembly: GCA_028646595.1. Lineage (NCBI taxonomy): Eukaryota > Metazoa > Chordata > Mammalia > Diprotodontia > Phalangeridae > Phalanger > Phalanger gymnotis. The sequence continues at coordinate 265,883,943 of CM053623.1, read as the reverse complement.
TTAGTATGAGCCAGGCACTTTGTAAATACTGGCAATACAAAGAAAGACAAAAAATAGTCCCTACTGTCTGGGACTTCATAGTCAAATGGGAGAGATGCCAGCTGATGGCTGTGTATGTACAAAAAAAAATATGGAGAATAAAGGAGAGGTTATCACAGAGGGACAGCTCTAGCTTTAAGGGGAAGGCAGAAAAGGCATCTGACTGATGGTAGAATTTTACCTGAGGCTTGAATGGAACTAGAGAAGTTAGGAGGCCAAGGCAATGAGGGAAAGAATTCTAGGCATGGGGGGGGGGGCAGCCAGTGAAAAGGCAGTTAGCCAGAAGGTGCTTGATGGCCCAATCCTGTTCTCTGTGCAACTGGGAGGCTGGGGTCCTGGATCTTTACTGCCTGGCACCAATATGGATAGTCCCTGGGAATGGGGCATCACTTGTATGCCTAAAGAGGAGTGAACCAGCCCAGCTGGGAAATAGAACAGGTCAGAGGTTCAGCCATGTGCCCTTCCAGCCTGGGTAAGATAGGCAGACCCAGTCTAAAAATAAAGCAGTTGAGAGATTATAGTGTCTTGTGTGAGAAACAGCTAGGAGGCCTGTGTCAATGGGTTGTAGAGTATGTAGAGGGAGCTAAGGGGTAAGAAGACTGGAAAGGTGGGAGGGAGCAGTTTATAAAGGCTCTAAAAGGCAAATGGAAGGTTTTCTATTTGATTCTAGAGATAACAGTAAGCTACTAAAGTTTGTTGGGGGAGAGGGGGAGGTGTAACGCGGCCAGACCTGCCCTCCAGGAAGCTCACTGTGACAGCTGAGTGGAGGATGGACTGGAGTGGGGA
>CM053623.1:265804644-265882618 GCA_028646595.1 Phalanger gymnotis | reverse complement strand
GGGGAGAGACCAAGAAGATCAAGCAGTAGACTCTTTCAATAATGCAGGTGTGAGGGGCTGTGAGGGCACGTACCAGGTTGGTGGCACTGTCAGAGAGGAAGGGACTTATATATATGAGATTAAGATAGAAGGAAGAGGCGAGGGTTGGGGGTGGGGTAGATAAGGGGCTGAGTTTTGGTCTTGTTGAGCTTATGGTGCCCTCCAGCTCGAGATGTTCAGGAGGCAGTTAAAGATCAAGACTGGTCAGGAGAGAGGTGAGAGCTGGATATGGAGGTCTGGAGGTCACTTTGAAGTCATGGGAGCTTATGAGATCACCAAACAAAACAGTATAGAGGCCTATTGTACAGCATATAGTATAGAAGGGCCCATGACACAGTGTTAGGGGATTCTCAGTTAACTAGCAAATGCAACCTGGGTGAAGATTCAGCCAAAGACACTAAAGGGATATCTGACACGTAGGAGGAGAACCAGGAGAGAGAGCACTGCCCTGAATACCTTGGAGAGGAGGGTAACCAACAATGCTAAAGGATGCAGAGTAGTGAAGAAAGATGAAAATTTTAAGAAGGTCATTCTTTTTAGCAATTAAGATATTATCAGCAGGTTAGAGAAAGCTGATTTAGTTGAATGACGAGGCTAGACATCAGAGTTAAGACAGTCAGAGGAAGGGAAGATTGTAGATTGCCTTCTACAGGAGTTTAGCCATGAAAGGGAGGAGACCTGTAGCCTGATAAGGAGCAGGGATGAAGTGATCAAGGGAGGAGTGTTTTTGAGGAATGTTTCAACATGAAGGATGGGGAAGACTATAGATTTTATTTACAGGTAGCAGTAGAAGTAGGGAGAGACTGAAGATTAGTGAAAGAATCTTACTCTTGGGTGCTATTGAGATATATTGAACCCTGGATATTCCTATACTGCTACACTTCTCTTCTTGGATCCATGATTTTTCTCTAATTTAGTATATCTTTCCTTGCTTTTCATGAAGGCCTGAAGGGCTGTTTTCTGAATCAAATGCATGGATTTTAATATTTGTGATGGCTTTGTCTAATCTATCTGTGTAAAACTCTCATTTTCTTAACTGTGTGCTAGTTTTGGTATATTCTGCTGTGAATAACACAGATTTTTCCATATTACTGAGTTATTGTATTTGTAATACTTCTTCCATGATTAAGCACCAGTGAATTAATTGACCTTAATAATTGACCGAAATAGAACTTTTCTTAGTTCTTTTTAAATTTTTTAAAATTTTATACCTTAAGACCTTTTATTATTTGATATTTTTAGTTTTCAACATTGATTTCCGCAAGATTTTGAGTTACAAATTTTGTCCCCATTTCTACCCTCCCCCCACTCCAAGATGGCATATATTCTGATTGCCCCTTTCCCTAGTCTGCTATCCCTTCTGTCACCCCAGTCCCCCCGATCCCTTTTCCCCTTACTTTCTTGTAGGGAAAGATAGACTTCTATACCCTATTGCCTCTATATCTTATTTCCCAGTTGAATGTAAAAACAACTTTTTTTGAGCTTTTGTTTTTAAAACTTCGAGTTCTAAATTCCCTCCCTTCTTCTCTCCCCAACCACCCTCCTTGAGAAGGCAAGCAATTCAACATAGGCCACACATATATCATTATGCAAAACACTTCCATAATAGTCATTTTGTGAAAGACTAACTATATTTCCCTCCATCCTATCCTGTCCCCCTTTATTCAATTTTCTCTCTTGACCCTCTCGCTTTTCAAAAGTGTTTGCTTTTGATTACCTCCTCCCCCTATCTGCCCTCCTTTCTATCATCCCCCCTCTTTTATCCACTTCTCCCTACTTTCCTGTGGTGTAAGATACCCAATTGAGTGTGTATGTTATTCCCTCTTAAGTCAAATCTGATGAGAGCAAGATTCACTCATTCCCTTTCACCTGCCCCCTCTTCCCTTACAGTAGTGCTTCTTTTTTGCCACTTTTATGTGAGATAATTTACCCCATTCTATCTATCTCTTTCTCCTTCTCCCAGTATATTCCTCTCTCACTCCTTAATTTTATTTTTTTTAGATATCATCACTTTATATTCAATTTGCCCCATGTCCTCTGTCTATATATATGTATATTCCCTTCAAGTACCCTAATACTGAAAAAGGTCTCATGAGTTACAGATATCATCTTTCCATGTAGGAATGTAAACAAAATGGTTCAACTTTAGTAAGTCCTTTATGATTTCTCTTGATTCTTGTATTTGAAAGTCAAATTTTCTATTCAGCTCTTGTCTTTTCACTGAGAAAGATTGAAAGTCTTCTATTTTATTGAAAATCTATATTTTGCCTTGGATTATTATACTCAGTTTTGCTGGGTAGGTGATTCGTGGTTTTAATCCTAACTCCTTTCATCTCTGGAATATCATATTCCAAGCCCTTTGATCCCTTAATATAGAAGGTGCAAGATCTTGTATTATCTTGATTGTGTTTGCACAATACTCAAATTGTTTCTTTCTGGCTGCTTTCAATATTTTCTCCTTGACCTGGGAACTCTGGAATTTGGTGACAATATTCCTAGGAGTTTTCTTTTGGGGATCTTTTTCAGGAGGTGATCAGTGGATTCTTTCAATTTCTATTTTACCTTCCGGTTCTATAATATCAGGGAAGTTTTCCTTGATAATTTCTTGAAAGATGATGTCTACGCTCTTTTTTTGATCATGGCTTTCAGGTAGTCCAGTAATTTTAAAATTATCTCTCCTGGATCTATTCTCCAGGTCAGTGGTTTTTCCAATGAGATATTTCACATTGTTTTCCATTTTTTCATTCTTTTGGTACTGTTTTATAATTTCTTGATTTCTCATAAAGTCACTAGCTTCCACTTGCTCCAATCGATTTTTTAAAGCGGTATTTTCTTCAGTGACCTTTTAGACCTCCTTTTCCATTTGGCTAATTCTGCCTTTCAAAGCATTCTTCTCCTCATTGACTTTTTGGAGTTCTTTTGCCATTTGGGTTACTCTATTTTTTAAGGTGTTATTTTCTTCAATATTTTTTTGTGTCTCCTTTAGCAAGTCATTCACTTGTTTTTCATGGTTTTCTCTCATCCTTCTCATTTCTCTTCCCAATTTTTCCTCTACTTCTCTTACTTGATTTTCCAAATCCTTTTTGAGCTCTTCCATGGCCTGAGATCAGTTCATATTTTTCTTGGAGGCTTTTGATGTAGGCTCTTTAACTTTGTAGACTTCTTCTGGCTGTATGTTTTGATCTTTTTTGTCATGAAAAAAAGATTCTATAGTCTGAGTCCTTTTATGCTTCCTGTTCATGTTCCCAGCCAACTACTTTACCCTTGAGCTTTTTGTCAGGGTACGACTGCTTATAGAGTAGATGGTACTTTGTCCCAAGTTTTAGGGGCCTCATGCTGCTGTTTTCAGAGCTACTTCTACTCCACAGTCACCACAGGCTCTGTCACACAAGTGCTCCTCCTCCCCCAAGAACTGCCAACCAGGACCACGACCCAGATCCAAGGAGGGCAAAGCAAGAGAACCCTGCCTCTGCGCCAGCAAAGCAATCCCTGCACTCCTGCTCAGATCTGCTGTATGATTTCCTCTCACTGTGTGGGCCAGGGATTCCAAAAGCAGCTGGCAGTGGAGCTCTGGAAGCAACTGCCTGAGCATGCTGTTGCTGCTGCCACACCACCTCTGCCACCCCTGGGGCTGGGGCCAGACCACACACACGTCTCTTACTCAGATTCATCAGTTTTCCCACCGACCTGCTCCATGGTCTTTGGCGTTTGTGGATTGACAATTCTGGTAACTGCCACAGCTCAGTGATTCAGGGCCCTAAGGCCTGCTCCACCTGCCTCGCTATCTGTTTTGTCCTGGTGTGGCCCACACTGGGCTGTGCTCTGCTCCCATCACGGTGCAATAGACTCTTCCCAGGGACCATCAACGCTGTCTTGGGCTGGAGACTTGTTTCCCTCTGTTATTTCGTGGGTTCTGCAGCTCTAGAATTTGTTCAGAGCCATTTTTCACAGATTTTTGGAGGGATTTGGGGGAGAGCTTAAGTGAGTCCCTGTTTTCCAGTCACCATCTTGGCTCTGCCCCCCACCCCCAAACAGAACTTTTTCCTGGAAACTTAGTCTTCTTTGCACATTTTCTAGGTTTTCTGTGGATTTTGCAAATAATTTTTTCAAGACTTTCCAGATTCATCTGAATTGATTAGCTGATTCTTCTTGAATGTTTTATTGATAAATTAAATCTAATTAATGTAAATTTTTCTAAAACTAGATAAAATGTTTTTGGGTGATTATGGAAAATTTCTCAGTATCAAGAATAACCCGTGGCTATAGAACATGTTATTTTATTTCCAAACAGAAAGATCCTCCACGGTAGCAAGTCAGCAGAATCTGAATTGTGGTCAGACAGCTACAAAATGGATTATCCAGAAATGGGGTTATGTATAGTAATCAATAATGAAAATTTTCACCCAAAAACTGGTATGTACTGCTATGTACTATTACTGGTATGTAATAATGTTTCGTTATTTTCTCCATGTTCCATGACCAGTGGATAGGTTAATGTTTTCAAACATGGGCAACTACTTTTGCAGTAGGGAACGGGTAGTAACACTGAGGCTAACGGCTAAATGAGAAACCATCTCGCTTCTTTAAGAGGTTTTACCAGCAAAATTTAGCTTCCCTGGGATTTCCTTATAGCCTTTACTTAGAAGCATCAAATGATCATAGATAGAGAGAGTTGGAAGGGAGCTCAATCACCATCTAGTTGAACTCCCTCATTTGTAGAAACTGACCTTTCATATGCTAAACACCATTAAGCAACAGTTCTGAAGGTGAGCAAGGTTACAGATTCATCTGGGTTTCTCTTCTGGTGGTGGTCCCCAAACAGTATCATTTCATTATTTAACCGTGATTTACAAAATGGCTAAGACTAGACACATATAATCTTTTATTTGAAAGGGACCTTACTGACTGCCTGATCCAGCTCCTTTGTTCTACAGAAGTGGAAAGTGAGGCACAGAGAGGCCTGGCCAAGGTTATGCAGCTAGTGAATAGCAGAAACGGGCCTCGGTGTTCTGACTCCACCACCGTGCTGGTGCTCTTCCAGGGTCTCAGATTAAGATCAGCATATTATCTTGAAAATATCAGCTGAAGTATATGTAGCCCAGTAAATGATATGAGAAATAAAGTCATGTGGTTTAGAACAATAGCCAGTCTTTTTATTAAAGAATTTGAGGGGGGAGCCTTCACTCACTGGAAGATTGTCTTGTGATTTCACCAGACGAGACTCTGGGTAGCCGTTATGGAGCCCCCTGGCTCTGAAAACCCACATGTCGATGCTTCTCTCTGTGTGTTTCCTAACAGTCTGGTAATACAAGCTGATTTCCTTGACTGCCATCTCTCTTAATAAAGATAACTGAAACCCTAAACCCTCTTTTCCCTCCTATCTGCTACCACCATTGCAGAAAGAGAGACATTTTGTACATTTCCCCCACCTATTTCATGAGTTGTTTGGGGCCAGAATATTGATGGAACTGAGTAGGTGTGAGATACCTCCACCTCAACCTCCACAGACGCGTACTCCCACAGCATCAGCTAGGACTGTTTCAAGAGTCATGGAAGTCCAGTGGCAAGATAAAAGTCAAGGCTACCATATACAAGATGCCCTGCTTATCTCTTGTTTCCCAGATTCTTGTAAAAGAATAAGTAGGACAATTGTTGGAGAGACTATGGGAAGATAGTGTATATATTGATGGAGCTGTGGATTAATCCAATGATTCCAGAAAACAGTTGAAGATATATATTAAAAACCACTAAACTATGCCTAGAAATACCACCACTAGATATACAGGATATAATACCCCAAAGAATTCAGAGACAAAGAGAAAGGATTCATAAGTACAAAAATATTTATAACAACTCTTGCCCAAGCGGTATGTGCAGGGGTCACTCACCAAAACAATCCCACTACTACTTGACATTGGACCTTTTACCTGCTTTATTTCTGATCTCAATTTGCTCCTCTTTATGCACCCTGGTGACCCCTAAAATTCCCAGGGGCTTGTCATATTGATGCCACACTTAGTGCATACACTTTCATTCCCATTTTGAGGAAAGGCACAGACCAACCATTCTTCATTATCCAGAATTCCACCACCAAGCCTCCTTCTAGTTATCTTCTCCATGATCTAGGGTTGTGCTAGAGCCACCTCGTACTAACTATAGCCAGTCTATTGTTCAATTTCATTGTTAGAATTTGTACTTCAGAAATCAACAAATGCTACAAATAAGGGCTTAATTAGTTTTGTTAATTATCAAGACTTTAAAAAGCTGTGGAGAAAATGTTAATAAAGTAGATTAAGCTTAAAAAAAAAAAAACAACTTGGGCACCTTCTCCGTCCCTAGCTCTGTGCTTCATATTAGTTATGGGTAATACAAAAGAAATAGATTAGCTAGTCCTTAACAAAAAACAGTTTTTATTATCTTGGAAAATAATCAGAGAACATTATGCTGAATATAGTTAGGAGTTAAAATGTTGTGCACCAAGTCACCTAAACTATTGTAACTGCTAAGTAATTACAGGACTTTTCTAATGGGAGAATAATGAGATCTTTTATTAATATGATTCAACTAGAACTTGGCTTTACAATGTTTTTTTGTATTCAGAGAAGTGGATTATGAATTGTTTCCACCTTTGACCTGCTCACTTGGTTTCTTTTTTTTTTTTTTAAATTAGATGTATGTTTTTCAGTTAACAAAAATTTACCTTCTGCTCTCCCTCTCTTGCCTCCTGGAAAAGAAAGAATAAAAGCCACATTTATAACAAATGTATAGTCAAGTAGAACAAATTTCTGCACTAGACTTTTCCAAAAAATTAATGTCCCAATCTGCAGCCCAAGTCCATCTCTACTATGAGGAAGTGACTAGCATGTCTCATCATGACTCCTCTGGAATTGTGCTTGGTCATTGTGTTGATCACAGTTCTTAAGTCTCTCAAAGTTGTTTGTCTTTACAGTATTGTTGATATTATATATATAATATATATAGGATGTATAAGTATATACATATCTACACATACACACATATAAATGCATATAAATATATTTAATAATATTTAATAACAATATATTTAATACATTATATATAATATGTATATATAGTTCTCCCGGTTCTGCCCACTTTACATTGCATCAGCTTATGCAAAACTTCTCAGATTTCTCTGAAACTGTCTCCTTCCTTCATCATTTCTTAGAGCACAATCACAGTATTCCATTATATTCATAGACTAATTTGTTCAGGCTTTCTCTAACTGATAGGCAACCCTTACTTTCCAGTTCTATGTCACCTATGAAAACTGCTAATAAATATGTTTTTGTGCATATAAGCCTCTTCCCTTTCCTCTGATCTCTTTGGAGTATATACCTAGTAGTAGAGTGGGTCTATACCCACTGCATCAAAGAATATGTGCAATTTTATTAACTTTTGCAGTGTAGTACCAAATTGCTTTCCACATTGGCTGAAAATCCCAAATTTCAAACATTGGAGCTGGTTCACAGCTACTCTGACAATGTATTAATGTACCTGTTTTCCCAGAGGTGTACTAATATTCATCTTTTTTGTCAACTTTGCCAATCTGATAGGAGTGAGATGAAACTTGCGCTGTTTTAATTTGCATTTTTCTATTGTTAATAATTTGGAGCATTTTTTCATATGGCTAGCTTGAATTTCTTCCTGTAAAAACTGTCTTATCCTTTAACTATTTGTCAATTGGACAACAGCTTTAAAGCCTTGTGCCAAAATTGATCAGCACTGAGGCTGGAGTCAGGAAAATCTGAGTTCAGATTTGGTTTCAGACATTTACTAGGTTTGTGACCCTGGGCAAGTGATGTAACCTCCGTCTGCCTCAGTTTCTTTAGCTGCAAAATGGTAATAATAATCTCTCCTGGGGTCATTGTGAGGATCTAATGAGATAATATTTGTAAAGTGCTTAGCATAGTGCCTGGTACATCATAGATACTTAATAAATGCTAGCTATTATCATCATCATTATCATCTTTGCTCACTTGCTATTGAAGCAATAGTTTTATTTTGAAGCTGCAACTAAACATTCTCTTTCTTTTCAAAGGCATGTCGTTTCGCTATGGTACAGATGTAGATGCAGCAGACCTCGGGGATACATTCAAGAGCTTGAAATATGAAGTCAGGAATAAAAAAGATCTGACATGTAAAGAAATAATTGAATTAATGTACAATGGTAAGTAATAATTTATAGAATGACTACAAGTTTGTGCTCATGATTAGACATAGCTGAATGGAAGAAAGGGTGAGATTTTGCCCGGCTGTGTATGAATACACTCTAACTTTGTGGAATGCTTGAAAGGTACCTCATTTTCTAAAAGCAAAAACTGACCCAGAGGACCTGTTAAGGTCCCAATCCAATCCTCTTTCATTTTACTGTTACCATAGAACTGGTTCTGAAGTGGTGTTTTTGTTTTTTGTTTTTTTTAATATATTCCAAGTTTCTAAAGAAGATCACAGCCAAAGGAGTAGCTTTATTTGCGTGATCCTAAGTCACGGTGAAGAAGGAGTCATCTTTGGGACAGATGGACCTATTGAACTGGAAAGATTGACATGTTTCTTTAAAGGGGATAGATGTAGAAGTCTAACAGGAAAACCAAAGCTTTTTATTATTCAGGTAAAACATTGTTTGGGGATTGGTTATTCAGTTTGTGGATTATCCAAAAATCCTTTACCTTTCTCATTCTCAAGGATACTTTAATTAAGGAACTTTTCTGATCCTTATTTGAAACCTACACTAAACAGAGAATGGTAGAAATAAAAATGAAATTCAGCTGTTAGTTTGCTGATTTCCATTTATCTCTGCCATCTCTGTCAATGATAAATCCAAAAGATCCTGAATTGTGTGATTTTTAAGACAGATGAGTCTTAAAATAGATACATGTTAAATACCGATACCATGTTTAGGCATATTGCTGTGTAGAACATACTAAGTTCTGAGCCCATCTGGAATACTGTATTCATTTCTGGGTGCCATGTTTTTGGAAAGATCCTAAAAAGTTAGAGCACATTTAGAGCAATGTGGCCAGGCTGGTGTGGGGACTCAAATCCACATCATGTGTGTTTCTGTGTGTGTCCTTAAAGTGGAGGGGATGAGAGTGACGCAGACATGATAGCTATCTTCAGGTATTTGGGGGGATGTCATCTATAAACTATGCTTGATCCTATGACTTATGCTTGGTCCTAATGGACAGAACCTGGGACAGTGGGTAGCAGCTTCACAGGGGCGGATATTCTCTCAGTGTAAGGAGTGTGCGTGTGTGTGTCCAAGTCCAAGAGTTTTCTGGGCTATTTTGGGAGAGATCTTGAAGTAGAGGCTGAAAGATTGCTTACGAGGAATGGAATAGAAGAGATTCCTGATCAGATGTAGGTTAGCTTAGGTGACATGAAGTGTCTTTCTTTTCTGAGATTGTGCGATTCTAAGCTAATAACCTACTCACTTCTATTCTTAAAATAATAAATCACTTTTGATTGTTCAAAAATTCTTCTAAATAATTATGATAAATTGATATTTTAGTCCACTGACAAAGACTGGCATTCATGATTTTCTTTCATTTATAAAATAAATAGGGAGGGAGCATCTGGCCTGGGAACCAGGAGCCCAGAGATCAAGAGCTGCCTAACACAGACTGGCTTTTTGACCCTGGGCAAATCACGATATTTCACTGGGCTCTAGGCCACTCTCAATGACTAAAAGGCTAACCTGCATTGGTAGAGAGAGTTTCCTCACCTGGGAGTTCCCTGTATCAATGAAATCAGAGGTCTAGTCCCAATCCTATAGAAATATTCAAATGTACCTTGACCACAGTACGAACACTTTCCTATAACCATGTTTTATAGTTACTATATTTCAAATAATACAACATAGGATTTAGTTGTATATGTCTCCCTTTAAAATCACAAAGGACAAAGGGCCTAGTATGTGTAAGACCAAGTCAGGAGCAGTTTTCTGAAACACTTGGCTATTGATTCTGGGAGGTACATATAGAAGAAAAAATAATGGCTTGAAAAATCAAAACCTAATAGGCTGTGTGTTTTTATGAAATCAAATTTTTTGGGATCAAATTATAAATGAATAAGAATTTCCATCCTTTGGAGTCCTTGAAACTGAACCGATAACTGGGCAGGACATAAATTCTTTTTGGTCCAGCAAATGGCAGAGGCCCCCTCCCATGTGGCCACATTCAGGGCTTTCCTGGTTTGTTCTATAAAGAGAGAGCTAAAAAGAAGAAATGAAGTCAGTCATTTCTGACCTAGAATTTAAAGCCCAGAAAACATATTCCGATGGTTTTTAAAATCTTAAAAATTCACTCGACTTCAGAGATGGTATTTTATTTTATTTTTCTTTTAACTAGGCATGTAGAGGCACAGAGTTGGATTGTGGTATTCAGACAGACAGTGGCCCTCTTCATGGTGTCACTGATGAGGCCACAATGTGCCAGAAAATACCTGTTGAGGCAGATTTCTTATATGCATATTCTACAGCCCCAGGTAAGAAAGAGTTGTGCAAAAATTGGTATTTATTAAAGTATTGTATATATTTAATCACCCTGAGACTGATTTTTGTGTATGTGCATTAATGCTTATAGGAAGAGTTATAACTCGGTTGACCTCAGCTCTTGAAAATATATTACATTCATCATTATACTTTTAATGGTAAAATGAATACAGTAGCATAGTATAGCAACCATGGTGCTTGGGGATCAGAAGCCCCAAGTTAAAATTCTGGCTCTGCCGTATAAAGAGCTCAGTGACCATAGGAAAGGCATTTAAGCTCTCTCTGCCTCAGCATTGCTCTTTATAAAAAGGGGATAATCATAATTTGTACCTAGATCAAATGTTCCTATTAATAATCTGCACTTAGATGGTGCTTTAACGTGTGCAGAGCACTTTCTTCCTAACAACCCTTTGCAGAAGGTAGGGCAAGTTGTATACAGATGAGGAAACTGAGCTTCTTTGAGGTTCAGTTCCTTGGCATCCTGCTCACTCACCTACCTGCCCTCTGAGGCAGGAATCGAACACAAGCCTGGCAGTTTGATTTGCCCAGCATTTTGCCTCTCAGCAGAGAGAATGCATGGAAACTTTGTCAAGGACTAGACAAGGAGCTGGTGGTCATTATCGTTGTGTCAGTATCAGCAGTGTGTCTGACAGATCAGAAGGACTATTATTAAACTGATGGAATCAAATCACCCAGTAATCCACCTCTGAGAATGGGAGAAGGTGGGGTCAGTTGGGAAGGGAAAGGGGTATTACTTCTGTCTTTGGCTTGTTCACTTGATCCTCTCCTTTGGAAACGGAGTTTAGCAGGTAGAAGTCTGAGTGAGTCAGGCCAACAGGCTTATTAAGGGCTTGTCATGTGCCTGGCACTGTGCTAAAGGTCTAGAGAAGGAGGGGGAGTGGGAGTGGCTGAGAGGGATTGCCTACAATAACTGTCCTCCCTGAATTTCTTTACCAAAAGAGGAGGTGATATGTGGAAGGAAGGCAGTGCGGCGCAGTTTTTCTTCCAATTCATCAATACCACTATCCCAAGACATAAAGAGGAGTTTTTCTTTCCATGGCCAGTGAAGACTATTGGAATCCATACTTGTTTTTTGGATAACTTTCTCAGTAACTTCGTATAATTATTTGTGAAATCAGCTTCAATAATTGTCACTTTCTGACAATTTGTGGGTTTTGTTATATGGAATTTCTTTATCAAAAAAGTAGGTGATACAAGGGGATGGAAATACATAGCATTTTTTCTTCCAGTTCATCAATATCACTGTCCCAAGCCATAAAGAGAGTCTTCATCCCATGGCCCGTGAAGTCTACTGGAATCCATACTTGTTTTTTGGATAGTTTTCTCAGTAACGTCATATAATTATTTGTGGAATCAGCTTCAGTTGAGCTTGTCACTCTCTGACAGTTTGTGGGTTTTTTTTTTTTTTGTAGGTTACTATTCTTGGAGAAATTCAAAGGATGGTTCGTGGTTTATCCAATCACTTTGTGCAATGCTGAAACAGTATGCTCACAAGCTTGAGATTATGCAAATCCTTACCAGAGTTAATCAGAAGGTTGCCACAGAATTTGAATCTTTCTCCTTTGACTCTGATTTCCATGCAAAGAAGCAGGTTCCATGTATTATGTCCATGCTTACTAAGGAACTATATTTTTCCCCTTAAGAAAATCCGTGCATTTTAATTTGTACTGCATTTCCTTGGTAATTTCAATTGCACACCTTGAACCTAATACAGTATGGTGGTGGGTGGGGTTTGGGTGTTTGAGAGAGAATCACCTTTAATAGAACCAATACATTACTACCTCAAATTTAGGTAGTTAGAGTAGAAGCTAATTTGAAGTTAATATACTGACTTTGTAAAGAAAAAATTGGATAATGGCATTTGTTATAAGAAGAAACTATTGTATCTTCAAAACTTTAAAAATAATTAGAAATTTAGGGAACAGAACACTTCTTAGTGATATACGATCATGGATTTTGGAGGCGTTATGGAAAAATTAACAAATTTTTACAGTATGTTTTTATTTAATTATAAAAGGTAGCATGGCATTGTGGGTAAAGGATGGCCATGGTATCAGGAACACCTGGTTTGCAGGACAGTCTGAGGTATGTTATCCCAGGGAAGTCACTGTCTCAATGCCCCAGGGAATGAGGACTGTACATTTTAGACTAGCTTATGATCAGCATAAGTAGAGTTAAGTTTCCATTCTGGGAGTTTCTTCCATAGATAGGTGAGCTCCATCATCCTGACTCAGATTTTTTAAACTGCCTTTTTAAGTATGCCTTCAGTTTTTGTCAGATGACAAACAATACGTGATGGTGCTTTCTGGACCTCAGCCAGAATCATGGTATTGCTAGAGACTAGCAGTGGCAGGCTTTTACTTGCAAAATTCACATTTGGAAATAAGTAAGGGAGATAGATGAAGTTTTTTTAAACATAGACATTAAAATTCCATCCTTAGTTTCTGCACACACAAGGGACGTGAAGCTAGGGTTTTTATATCTATCAAATAAAACTCATTTGAATGTTAAATTTAGAAACCAGAGTTCTATTTGGGCAAAAATGTGGGTGAACTCAGGTGTTAATCTATGAGCCATAAAGAGCAAACAGGGTTCATTCCCAAGCCAAGGTGCTGAAATGCAGCTTGTTCACCAGAGCGGTGCTTATCCCCACACTGATCAGATGGGCTGGCTGTCAGGCAGCAGAAAAGCATTTCATGACCTGCTGTGTGAAAAACTGAAAAGTGACTGACTGTAAGCAACACAAATTTAAAAGGGATACAGCTTGAAGCAACATTGTATGTATAGAATTTGAAAAACAACCAGTAGTCTGATCAGCAGCAGCTTGGCACACAACAATCAATGAGGGTGTGAGGTGCTTACTTGCATGGAGACAAAATGGACCCAATGGGAAGGAGGCAGAAAGAAGTCCAGACTAGATCTTCGGGCCAGTGGATGAATGGAAAGAATGGTTCTGGTCACAGCTTCTTCAAGTCATCAGTCTTCATAGACAAAGAACAAACCAAATGGACACAAGGTCAAAGTTTTCCAAAGATGGTGAGGACCTATCCAAATATCGGCATTCTCTGTTGAAAAATATCTCTGAATATTAAGTTATTTTCAGGGACATTTATTATCGAATGAAAACAATAGCAAAATTTCATTCCTCTCTAGAGCCTTTAGTGCATTTACTGACCATAAACCCTAAAATAGAATCATAGTTCGAGAGCTTAAAGGTGAGGCCACATAGTCCAACTCCCCTAATTTATGGAGGAAGAAACTGAAGTTCAGAGAGATTGGATCATTTGTCTAAGATCACACAGGTGAAGAGCCTGTGAATGAGGCCCTTGGCCCCCAGAACCTCCTGCTCCATCCACTGTTCTGTGTTTTTTCTTTTACCAATGAGAAAACTAAGACCAAATTGAGTCAAATAACTAGCTTAAGGACATGTAGATGGTTAAGGGCAGAACTGGGGCTAGAATCCAGGTCTCTTAATGACTACTTAAGTCATCAACAATCTTTCAGTCTGGTGATTTTCATTTTACTTGAGGGAAGAAGCTCAACTTTAGAAGAGGTGATATTTGTTTCTCTTTTATTAGTGCATAAATGACATTTCTATTTTGTGTAATTTAAATACAGTATATAATTTTAATGGTATTTGATAATGTTTGTGTGACCAATTCTACAATAAAAATGTTACTTTGAGCATTTTTACTTCTAAAAATAAATTTCTATCAAATTCACTAATTTCTGCCCTTCCTATTTTTTTGGCGGTTTTGAAATGAAACTCTTATTTATCTCACAGCAAACTTTCAATGGGAGTGTCACAATCCGCTGAATAGATGCTTGGTGTTAATAATAGCAAATTGTGTTCTGGCCCCTTTTAGTACACCCCTCATAGGTAGGTAGGTAGATAGATAGATAGATAGATAGATAGATAGATAGATAGATAGATAGATAGATAGATAGATAGATAGATAGATAGAGTAAAACATTTATTTAGTAGTTACCGTGTTCCAGGCACTGTACCAAGTGCTGAGATGCAATTTCAAGCAAAAAGACAGTAACTACTCTCAAGAAGTTTACATTCTAATGGGAGAAGACTGCACAAAGCAGGAGTGGGGAAGGAGGCACACAGCACAGCAGGGCGGTTAGTGAGGAGGTGGAAATAGGTATGGAGGGTCAAGTTGAATGTAAAGTAAGAATGATGGGGACCCCTCTTGAAATCATGATCCAGACTAATCAGGAGATTGGGCCTCAGGCAGAAGATTCTTCAGAATTAGAAGGTGTTGGTAAGGAGGCAGAGAAGCCCTGACAGTGAGATGAGCCAGGAATTTGGCTGCCAGACTAATCCGTAAGTGCTCAAGTCCAAATTTTGAAACCCAGGGAATGGCCACAGGAAACACCTAAACAGATGGCAATATGTATTTCCATGATATTCATGATCAGATGGAAGGCAGAGCACCACAGCAAATTCACTCCTTGTCTTAATTCAGTTGCCCCATATGCAACATAGACATTATGGGCCCCCCCACTTCTTGCACTCAAGGATACACTGGGATACAATCACTCTCCACTTGACTTCCAAGGCTTTACAATGGAGGAAAGCTTTCATACCCTTTAGGTTTTTATCATTGAATCCACCATAGTTAGGAAGTTTCTCATAGAGTAGTATCATGATGGAATATAATAGCCAACCAATATAGACCTGGCTGCCCATTTTCGCTCTTCCGATGAGATTCTCACTGGGATGACTGCTTCTTTGGGGAAGTGGCCCAGGACACATGGTTTATGATTGCCATACAAGACTTTATGAAGTGAGTACAGAACTGCTATTCTCCACTACCCCTACTCACTATGCCAGTACCTTTGAGAATGTAGAATAAGGTAATAAAGAACCTGGTTAAGCAGAAAAAGCAAATGAGGCTGAGTCTTTCTGACCTCAGAAAGAAGTTCCCTCTGAGCTCTTCTCTGATCAAGAAAAAACATTAAAAAACAGTCAACCTTCCTAAAACCAGGTGCAACCTAAAAGGACAATCTCACATTCTTGTTTTAAAAAAATAGCTACGAGTTCATTTACAGTGGAACATTTCCTTCCACAGAGTCCTGTTCTGATGCCTCGTGCAATGTGAAGGTGACCCAATTCTCAAAGGCCTACTTAAATATATGTTCTTGTAGGTTTTACCACATAGGAAACGCTTTGAGAACAGTCCCAGTATCAGACTATGACTGCTTTCCAAGGTCCTAGCTAACTAGAGAGAGGTCACATTTTAGAGCATCATCCCAAGAGCATTTAAAAGAAAACTGGAAGGAGAACACTGGTAGGTTGGCTGCAAGGTAATGAATTATTCAAGCACCACAAACCTAGAAACAAAGAAAAATCAAAAAATGGCCTTCAGTCTTAACAGACCCCGTTTACATCTGCAGTTGCGGAAAAGTGGGTTAAGGGGGTTAAGAATTACATAGGTTTTACCTGGAAAGACTTACATGAACTGATTCAAAGTGAAATGAGCAGAACCAAGAGAGTATTGTACATAGTAATAGCAATACTTTGCAAAGATCAACTATGAATGACTTAGCTCTTCTCAGCAATACAATAATCCAGAACAGTTCCATAAACTGACGGAGTCAGAATGCAGATCAGAGCATGCTATTTTCATTTTCTTTATCTTTTTCATGTTTTTTTTTTCCTTTTGGTCTGTTACTTCTTGCACAACATGACTAATATGGAACTATGTTTTACATGATTGCACATATATAACCTATTTCAAATTCTTAACTTTTTAGGGAGGGGAAGGGGAGAAAGGGAAAAAATTTGGAACTCAAAAATCTTTAAAAATGAATGTTAAAAATTTTCTTTACATACAATTGGAAAAAACTATAAAAAAGGGAAAAAAGAATTACATAGGCTTTAGCCCATCTAAACACTGATTTAACCCTGTGCCCTAAATTTGAGATCCTTTTCTAATGATTACCAAGTGGACATGCTACTGGATATATATGCCTGATATCAATCTTGACATTAGATTGCCTCTAAATAGAAGGGTGGCTCAAGGCTCTTTTTTTGAAAGCTTTTATATCCCTTAAGGTCTAGTGCTACGTTAGGATTTTCATCTGACAACTACTACAATAAAAATGTGTTACGTTGAGTGTTTTTATTTCTAAAATTGCATTTCTGACAAATTAAGGTATTTATAAAATTGGCTTTATTTTATACCTCAAAGCAACTGAGGCACTTGATTAGTTGTCTTGCCTTTTTAGTGGTCCTGGTAAGCAGAAGGAAAGACCACCATTTAGACAGCCATTATTAACATCTTGTGCAGAGGATGAGGAGATATACTCAGTAGTTATATGAAGGCCTTGGTAATTCCTTCTGTGTTAAATCAACATATACTTTATATACTCTATTTCTTCAAAGCAAAGCAAAGCAAAGGTGAGCATCAGGAAAGATATTAAAAACTGTATTGGAAAGATTTAGAAAAAAAAGACTAAAGGCTTGTGGACTACGTAGAATGTTATTATCTTCTTCATGAAGAACATCAGAAAATGCTGGACATGGTTAAGACACAGTAAATGATTGTTGCCAATGTGGGAATCATTTCGGAATAAGCAGTGTTTTATCATAAACATGACTTGGTTGAGTAGGAAGGAAGGAAACAAGGATTTATTAAGTACTTCTTATGTGCCAGGCACCAGTAAGAACTTTCCAAAGATTTACTCATTTTATCCTCAAAACAAAGCTGGGAAATGGGTATTAGTATCATCCCCATTTCACAGACAAGGAAATGGAGACAGAGGCTTAACTTGCCAACAAGTTTCTGAGGCCACATTTGGACTCAAGTCTTCCTGACTCCAGGCCCAGGCTCTAACCACAGGACCACCTGTCTGCTTCCAGAATAAAGATCAAAATCAACGGCAAACTGACACTTCAACAAGCTGTTAATGCTACAAAATGGAAAATGATAAAGAAACAAACATGAACATGGACTATAACAACTTCCTATTGAAGCTAAGCTGATACAAAGTAATCTCCATTATAAGGAAGGCCAGGAGTCTTACAAGGGTGGGGAACCTGTGGCCTTGAAGCCACATGTGGCCCTCTAGGTCCTCAAGTGTGGCCCTTTGACCGAATCCAAACTTCACAGAACAAATCTCCTTAATAAAAGTTTGGATTCAATCAAAGGGCCACACTCGAGGACCTAGAGGGCCACATGCAGTCTCAAAGCTGCAGGTTCCCCACGCCTGGTAGAAACTCCCTCATTTAGCCAAAGACTTGATCTCCTTGCCAAGAGGAAGAACATGGCCACCAAGGACAGCAACAGTTTAGAATATGACCTTAATTTGCAAAACCTTACAGAAATGACTGGTAGAAGGTTGTCAGTAGTATATCTCATAAAACAAGCAAGAAATGATGAAGGGAAAAGTTAATTTGAAGAAAGCTTGTTATCTCCCAACCAGGAGCTCTTACAATTCCTTTTTTTGCCTTTTCGAGAAGAATCTGCTAGGTTAAATTCCCATGTAGCCTCAACTCCCTTTTGTTTTCTGGTTTTACTGATAACAAGGATGTCAAGACTGATTTCTCCAGCAATGTTGCCATCACCATTTGTTAGTGTGTATTGTACTTTCCTTCATGGTTTGTCAAGAGAGAATAGTTTCAGCATACAAAATAAATCCATAAAAAGAAAAAGAATATATCTAACAAAAACAATATAATTTAGGAGAGAATTATAGGAAGGGAAGTCCCCTTTAAAATAACTACAAATTGCATAAAATACTGGGAGTCAAACTCAAAACCTATATGGATGCAATTACAAATGCTCCTAAAAAAAGAAAAAAATAAATAACTAAAGACATATTCAGTGGTATTGCTGGGTCAATATAACAAAAATGACAATCCTACTTAAGTGAATTAAGTGCTACACCAATAAAATTACCAATGGGATCCCTGACTGAACTAGACAATTTAATCATATTAAATTGGAAGAACTTAGGACCTAGAATATCAAGTGAAATAAATAATGGGAAAAAGAGAAGATAGATGAAAGGAAAATGAAGCAGTTCCAAAGCTCATATTGTAAAGTAGTAATCATTAAAACAACTCACCACTAGTTAAAGGATAAACCAGTGGAACAGGTTAGACAAGGAAGAAACATAAATAATTGAACTTAATACAGCATCTGATAAACCTGAAAATATTACAGGGAAGAACTCTCTAATGAGGATTGTTGGGAAAACTGGAAAGAAATTTGGCAGAAATTAGACATGTGACCTGAATATTACATGTCCTATCATAAAAAAAATTAGAAGATAATCAGATCAGGTACCTTTCACAGCTATGGCTAAGGGACAGATTCTAAACCAAGTAAGAGACAGAGGTGATTACAAAATATAAAGTAGATAATTTCAATTACATGAAATTGAAAGACTTTTGCAACTAGAATGAGAAGAGAAAACCAGAAGACTAACGAAAAACATCTTGGTATCAAATATCTCTGAATAGGGATCAATATGAAAGATACATGGGCAACTAACAGACATATATAAACCAAAAAACCATTGCCCAATACATAAGTGGTTACTTAAGGGATATGAACAAAGAAGAATTGCAAGTGATTAACAATTATCTTCAATGCATAAGAATACTTCAATGAACCAATAAAAGAAATGCAACTAAAATAAATTGGAAACATAGTGGATGCCTATCAATTTGGGAATGATTCAACAAATCATAGGACACCAGTGTAACAGAATATCATTGTCTCATAGGAAACAACAAATATGATGAATACAGGGAAGCAGGGAAAGACTTATAGGAACTAATGCCTAGGTTCTTTTTGTTAGGTACCAGAAAAGTTACACTTCAAGTATCCTAGCATAGTCATTTTGGCAGCTAGGTGGCCCAGTGGTTAGAGCACTGGGCTTGAAATCAGGAAGACTCATCTTCATGAGTTCAAATCTGGCCTCAGACATTTACCAGCTTTGTGACCCTGAGCAAATCACTTCACTGTTTGCTTCAATTTCCTCATCTGTAAAATGAATTGGAGAAGGAAATGTTAAACTACTCTAGTATTTTTGCCAAGAAAACCCCAAATGAGGTCATGGAGAGTCAGACATGACTTTAATAACTCAACAACACAAACAAATGATAACAATTTTCCAATGGAAAAAATGCACAGTAATAATATCAAACAGCTTCCATTAACAGCACATTAGACTGTTTCTTTATACTGTACTTTGTGATCAAGAAAGAGTGAAAGAAAGCACAAGAATAAAGATGATCCTTAGATTTTTATGGCATTTATTTCCATCACATTTTACCACATTGGTTGGAATATAGGCCCCATTCTTATTCCAAATCTGGCTTATATAAAACCTGAATGTGTTTTGCAATGGGTATTTTATAATAATTAGTTTTTATCTTAAATGTATGCCTATGAACTTTTGTCCCTTCAGTATTCTGAGCTGGCCTATATTTGGATTAATCTAGTACAGATAACTAAGTCCCATTATCTATATTCCTAATATAAAGACATCAAACACATTTATTCCAAACTACAGCTAGAATAGGGATAATATCTTTATTAGCAAAAAGAAGAGTTGTCCCTGGGGATGAGAGAGGGTAATTCACAGGAATGAAGATGAACCCAATGTGGTATAGTGGAAAGACCGTTAGACTCAGTCAGAAGTAGGTTCAAGTGGGTGCCCATTCCCTATGTGACCTTGGGGCAAGGACTTTTGTTTTCTCATCTCTTAAATGAGTCATAATTCAAGGGCAAATGATGCAGGTCCTGCCTTGAATTCCAAGCCAAGCCTTCTTTCAGCAAAAGAGAAGGTTTATTAGAATACCCATTGGGGTGGGTGAGATTTTAAGAATCCTCTCTTTGGTAGATGAGACTGACTTATTATACTTATTATACTTCCTTATATAGGAAAAAGATCTGTGGGAAGATCTGGATGTGATCAAAGAGTGGCCAAGTAGTCTGGGGTGACTGTGAGGGGTCTAGAAGGAATTAAGAGGGGGAAGTGGCCTGGGGCCATCCAGACAATGAAGAGTTGGGTTAGGTTAGAGGTAAGAGAGAATTGGAGGTTTGGCTTGGGGCCACAGTGAAAGGCCAGTTGACTGGGATGAGTCAATGCCTCAGGCAAACGCCGCAGACTTGTCCACATGAGAAAGTTCAAGGAAAGTTCATGGTGTGGGGAAGGGTTCCCCAGGGCCTGTACTCAGTCGGTAGCTTGACCCTTCTGTGATTCTATAATTTCATGGATGTTGGGCCCAAGGCAAATAACATTCCATGCATCCTGTCCTCTTTCTGCCAGGTCATCACCACTTTGGTTTGTACCCTAGTGAAATCAGGTCTAAAAATGACCACCAAAACAGAGAAAGAAAATTAAAGACCAATTTCCCTAATGAATATTTTAAATAAAATATTAGCAAAGAGATTACAGCAATTTATCCCCAGTATAATACACTATGACCAGGTAGGATTTATACCAGGAATGCAGGGCTGGTTCAATATTAGGAAAACTTTAAGCAAAATGGACCATATTAATAACAAAACCAAGAGAAATCATTTGATTAACTCAATAGATGCAGAATTTTTTTTGAGAAAATGTAGCACCTGTTCATATTTAAAAACACTAGAGAGAATAGAAATAAATGGAGCTTTCCTTAAAAGAAATCACCACCAAGGGCAGTTCTAAAGGGCAAAAAGGCACATGAGGGTTTGTGGAAGAAAAAGGAGCAGTGTTACTGAGTTTGCTTTAGTGAAGAGGGGGGAATTTATAGGTTGATTGTAAGTGTGTCCATATGTTTGAACTTCAGGTCTTTTTTAAAAGCATTATCTGGTTTCCTTCTTTCCTAGAATTCTTTCCTCCTTTCTTCTTGAGTCAGGGCTAAGCTGCTAGTCTATGCAGCATCTAAGGATTCCCTAGAGAGCAAGGTATAGAAGTCTTCAAGTTTATTGAGGCATTTAGTTCCTAACACACACACACATACACACACACAAACACACATACACATACACACACAAGAAATATGTAACTACTATCTATTAGCAACTGATGTACAACATATATTATTATATAAAACATATATGCAACTCTATCTCAATATATGTGTGTATATGGATGTATAAAAATTTTTTCCTGTCACTGTCTGACTTGCTCCAATCCGTGTCAGAACATACATGAGAATGCCACCAACTCATCTCTACCACTAGGTGTCAATACAGATCACAAAAACCATTGATTATTATTATTATTTTTAACCATAATTACCCAAACCAATTGTGGTTTATTATCAGATAATCATCACCATTTTACATCTGAAAAAATTGAAACAGAGAGAGGTTAAGTGACTTGCTCAGGATAACACAGCTAATAAGTCCGAGGACACATTTGAACTCATGTCTTCCTGATTCTGGGCCAAGCTCTCTAAGTACCTAGCCACCTTTTTGTCTCAAATAAAAATTCCCTTGTTTGTCATTGAAAACCCTTCACAATCTGGCTCCAAACTTCCTTTATAGATTTATTATACCTTACTCTCATGGTGCACTTCACTCTATAGTTCAGCCAAACAATTTTCTTCCTGTTTATCACACACAATTTTCCATGTCTCATATATAGGTCCTTGCACAGATTGCACCTCGTGTCTCCAGCACATATCACTTCTACATGTACTTGGACTAGTTGAGCCTTTCTTTCTATCTTTATTTTTTGTATTTTGTTGTTGTACAGTTGTTGCGGTCGTGTCCAACTCTTCACGACCTCATTTGGGGTTTTCTTGGCAAAGATACTGGAGTGGTTTGCCATTTTTTCTGTAGCTCATTTTGCAGATGAGGAAATTGAGGCAAAACAGGATTAAGTGACTTGTCCAGGGTCACACAGCTAGTAAATTCTCAGGTCTTCTGGCTCTAGGCCCAAAACTCTATCCACTGTGTGAACTAGTTGCCTCATTTTCCATATTGCTATGTCTAATTCACTGTAAAGTCCAGTGTAGGCTGGCATTAGAATTAAATTGTGGTGCTCCACTCTCATGGATGGAGAAAATAGGTTGTTGTAGAAATATGGACAGAACTTTTCTATTTTTCTGCTTTTTGTTATCTTCCTTCCATTTTCATCATTAAATGGTCTCAAGATTATGTGACTTAATTGGACCTCTTGCCAAACTTTCTCTAAAATTGTTTTTCTTCCTACCATGTATCTCAGTTTTATGAAGCATTAAGGTGGAGAATCTTTTATGAGTTTCCTCTATAAGATTTTTCTGCTTTATTGATACCTTTGTATGAACATCCCAGCAATTTCTGGTTATATTGCACTCCCCACTTCCCCTTGAAATTGAGCCCTTTCTCTGGAGGTCGGAGGAACTAGGATTAAAACCAAGAATCACCTACCCAGCAAAACTGAGTATAATCCTTCAGGGGAAAAAATAAACATTCAATGAAATAGAGGACTTTCAAGCATTCTTGATGAAAAGACCAGAGCTGAAGAGAAAATCTGACTTTCAAATACAAAAATCAAGAGAAGCATGAAAAAGTAAACAGGAAAGAGAAATCATGTTTACATTCCTATATGAAAGATGATATTTGTAACTCATGAAACCTTTCTCAGTATTAGGGTAGTTGGAGGGAATATATGTATGTATATATATATATATAAGTATATATGTGTATATACTTATATATATATGTATATGTGTATGTATATATGTATATACATATATATATATATATATATACATACATACACATAGATAGATGGATAGATATAGACAGAGGACCCAGGGTGAGTTGAATATGAAGGGATGATATCTAAAAAATAAAATTAGGGGGTGATAGAGGAATATATTGGGAGAAGGAGAAAGGGAGAAATAGAACGGGGTAAATTATCTCACATAAAAGAGGTAAGAAAAAGCTGCTATAATGGAAAGGAAAAGGGAGGAGGTGAAAGGGAATGAGTTGTGTTGGTAAGCAAAATGGGCTCCTTAGCACTTAGTTGAACCAAGGGCCCTTGAAGAGTTTGGCTTTTGTTCCCTTTGAGTAATTCAGGGTATTTCATTGAGCCTTATTAGGTGCTAAGCCCCAGGCCCAAACCCCTATTAGGTGTAAAACCTATGTGGGTGTGGATTGGCAACTAAGGTGGGGCCCAAGGTGTGGCTAAATCCAGGCAGGTCCTAGTTTACATGTCTGGGACAGCAGAGGCTTTTAGACCATGTGTGTTTAAGTCACCTCTTTGTGACAATTCTAGGTCACGTAGGTGAGTCACATGTGTGACTCACCCCTAACGCTGAAAAAAGATATAAAACCAGGGGTTGGACTTCTCTTCTTTGGAGCTCTTTGCCGCTGCAGTGGTGGCGCTCGTGACTCTGGGACAGCCCTTGTTCTGAGCTCCTGGGCTGAACCTAGATGTTGGCAACTATGAATTGTATTTGGTCTGTCTGTTGATGTTTGTACTTTGTATGTATTTTGTTCTGAAGTTCAGGGTGCTGGCTTTTTCCCCTGAACTAAGTGAATGATATTTGTATGCTGAATTAAAAGTAAGTTTGTCAACCCCTTCACCTTGCTTTCCTTAGTTAAGCAGATCAAAAGAACTTGTGCTATTGGCAGCTTTCTGGGTGCTGGCTGGGGTGGATCTTACACTTCCACAGAAGCTGCTAGCCAGATTGTTGAAACATGAGTAAACCTTACTCTTATCAGATTTGGCTTAAGGAGGGAATAACATACATATTCAGTTGGGTATTTTACCAACAGGAAAGTGGGGGAGAGGGGATGGGAGGGGGATGCTAGAAGGAAGGGCAGATTGGGGGAGGGGATAGTCAGAAGCAAACACTTTTGAAAAGGGACAAGGTCAAAGGAGAAAACAGAATAAATGGGAGGCAGGATAGGATGGAGGGAAATATAATTAGTCTTTCACAATACGACTGTTATGGAAGTGTTTTGCATAATGACACATGTATAACCTATATGGAATTGCTTGCTTTCTCAATGAGAGTGGGTGGGGAAGGAAGAAGGGAGAGAATTTGGAATTCAGTGTTTTAAAAACAAATGTTAAAAATTGTTTTTACATGCGACTGGAAAATAAGATAAAACAGGCAATGGAGTATAGAAATCCATCTTGCTGTACAAGAGAGTAAGGGGGCAGGTGATAAGGGGGTGGGGGTGGGGTGATGGAAGGGAGAGCAGACTGAGGGAAGGGGTAATCGGAATGCATGCCATCTTGGGGTGGGGGGGAGGGGGAAGATGAGGGAAAATTTCGAATTCAAAATCTTGTGGAAATGAATGTTGAAAACTAAAAACACATAATTTAAAAAAAAAGAAAAAAAAGAAATTGAGGTCTGTCTTATGCCAATGAAAAATAGTTAAGCCAAATAATGGATACACTGTTTACAGCAATATATGCATCGCTGATGAGAGAATTCAGGTTTGTTTCTTTATCTGTTCTCTGGAACCAAAATTAGCTATTAGAATTATTCGGTGTTCAGTTTCCTTTTAATGTTTTATTTATTCACATCCGTAGAGTAAAATTGTGTATATTGTTCTTAGGTTTTTATCATTCTGCATCAGTTCACACAATCTTCCCACATTTTTCTGAATTCTTATCAGAGTTTATTGTAGTACCCAAGGCAAAAGTAGGTCGAAAGTAGAAACTGTACTGTTTTATAGATGAATTTCACAATAAGAGAAGACAATTCTTATAGGCTAGTGTTGTCTCAGAGATGAGTTTATAATCCTGATAGATGAGCATTTCTAAAACAGGATCAAAGTACATGTGGCCCTCTTCTACACTCTGGTTGACACTTACTTACCCTTAGAAGAGGGCTGGCACCTACAACTAGTAAAGGGAGATGGGAAATCATGGGTTGGTTCCAATTAACTTGGTGGCAGTGGCTGAATTCTGTACATAGTAATGAAGCCATCTTTGTGTAATCCCTCCAAACATTGACTATTCTATGTTTTACTGTCTTTTCCAATTTGCTGAGTTTGAGGTGAAATCTCAGAGTTGGCTTTTTTTTTTAATCTGTAATTTGGAGCAATATTTCATATGGTTGTCAATTGTATATAATACCTTAGAAGTCATTCCTCAGTTGATAAATGGTCAAAGGATATGAACAGGCAGTTTTAAGACAAAGAAATTAAAGTTATCTATAGTCATATGAAAAAATGCTCTAAATCACTGTTGATTAGAGAAATACAAATTAAAACAACTCTGAAGTACTACCTTATAGCTATCAGATTGACTAATATGGGAAAATGATTGATTAAAATATTGGCTAAAATGGGAAAAGGGAAATGATAAATGTTGGAGGGCATGTGGGAAAGCAGAACACTAATGCACTTTGATAGAGTTGTGAACTGGTCCAACAATTCCGAAGAGCCCAAAGGGCTATAAAACTGTGCGTATCCTTTGATCCAGTAATACCACTATACTAGGTCTGTATCCCAAGGAGATTTTTTTAAAAAGGAGAAAAAGACCCTATTTGTACAAAAACATTCCTAGCAGCTCTTTTTGTGGTGGCAAGGAATTGGAAATTGAGGGGATACCCATCAACTGGGGAAGGGCTCAACAAGTTGTGGTATGTGATTGTAATGGAATACTATTGTGCATTTGAAATAAGAAGAAGGATGATTTTAGAAAAACCTGGAAAGTTTGCATGAACTGATGCAAAGTATAGCAAACAGATCCAAGAGAAAATTGTACACAGTAACAGCAATATTGTACAATGATCAACTGTGAATATTTTTGTTATTCTTAGCAATACAGTTATCCAAAACAATTCCAAAGGACTCATGATGAAAAATGTTATCCACCTCCAGATAAAGAATTGATGAAGTCTGAATGCAGATTGGAGCATACTATTTTTTACTTTATTTTTTTCCCATGATTTGTGTGTTTGTTTTTTGGTCAGTGTTTTCTTTTACAACCTGACTAATATGGAAATATGTTTTACATAATTACACATGTATAACATGTACCAAATGGTTTATCCTCTCAGGGAGGGGGGAGTGAATAAAGGGAGGGAAAGAGGTAGAGAATTTGAAAGTCAAAAATTTTAAAAATAAAAGTTAAAAATTGTTTTTACATGTGATTGGGGAAAAATACAATATTATTTTTTAAAAAGATACCATGTAATTCTTCTGAGAACTCCTTGTTCATATCCCTTGTTGCATTTACCAGCCTTTTAATATCTTCTAAACATACTTCATTGATGGTTTTGTCATTACCTATCTTTGGTTTCACTTTGTTAGGTTAGATCACATTTTTTGGATACGCTATATTCAATAGTATGTAAACATAGCACTTGGTTATATTCAGGGAGAAAATGAAAGAGCAAGAGAGGAATGGCTTGAAAGAAGGCTGTTTCAAACCATCCTTTCTTTATAAGGCTGCAGTTCCAGTAGCCCGTCCCTTTATTCAGTTTTAGTTCTCTATGTCAAATAAATAATATAGCCAGCAGGTGTCACTATATGTATAGTTAATAATATAAGCCATTCTCCTTGGAAAAAAGTCCCAAAGCAGAGAAAAAAAAAAGGAGTGGGGGGCGGGACTCAGAAATTTCAGGGTGGGATTCTCATTTAATAGCCAGCAAGCTTCAATGTGGAGAAGTTTGATCTAGGACCATTTTTCCCTCTTCTCTTTCAGGGATTTAGTAGAATTGATTCTCTCTGATCATAGCTGGATCTCCAACTACTTGGGATGCCCAAGTGTGTAAAATTCCTTAAGTCTCCTACCTCTAGTCCACTTGCCCCACATCTTGAGTAGAACACAAGAGGGTGTTAGACAAAGCCCAATGGCTCCTTATTCCAAATGACCTATTCATTAAGATATTAACTTTTGAGGTTTTTAGTGTGGGGCAGGGATACCAATTCCATTTAGCATTTTTTTTTCTTCTGTGAAGTTAGAAACCTTAAAAACACATATTATTAATAACATTTATAAAAACTCTGAGCCCTAGGTGATCATCAGTTTCCAGGTTGTCAGTAAGACTTCCTAGTGGCTAAATTCTACAGACACTAACTCAAGACTCGAATGATCTTTATCTGAAAAAACCATCATTAAAACTTCAACAACCAACTAGGTGGTGCAATGGATAGAGTGCTAGGTCTGAAGGCAGGAAGACCTGAGTTCAAATCTAGCCTGGGACACTTACTAGCTTTGTGACACTGGGAAAATCATTTAACCCTGTTTGCCTCAGTTTCCTCATCTGTAAAATGAGCTGGAGAAGAAATGGCAAACCACTCTAGTATCTTTGCCAAGAAAGTCCCAAATGGGGCCACAAAGAGTTGGGCATAACTGAAAAAATGATTGAACAACAACAAAGCAAATTTAAAGGAGTAGAAAAATACTTAGTTAATAATGCTGCTTATTTGCATTTGACAATAAAATAAAAGGCAGAAGCAGAGAGTGGAGTGGATTCACCATCATTTTAGAAGATTCTCAAGTAAACATAGTTCAGTGACTCACTACTGGATTCTCTTAATATATTGAGAGGTAAGCCAGGGAATGAAAGTAACTCCAGCTACTACGAGTCTTAGGGTCAATTCTCCTCTACCAGTAGCTGCTGCTGCAGTGACTGTTCTCTGTCCTCCTCACAGATTCCATCTATCTTTCAAAAGAGAGATTTAAAATGATCACTATAACAAAAACAAACAAACAAAAAACCAACAAAAAACAAAACCCCAAACCAAAAACCAAACCAAAACAAAAAACAACAAAAAACTCCAGCATCTAATTAAGCATCTCTTCCAAGCTAAGAAAAACCATATAAATTCAGTAACCTTTTGGTTATCCATATCTTTTGCCTTCATGTGCTTAGAAGCACAATCAAAAAGGAAATCTGAATTATGCAAAATTACAGTCTAGGATCTCTTTTCTTAAGTTTTGATGTCAGAATTTGATGCTTCAAATGAAGTATATTACAAAAGTCAACTATGACTGCAAAGAGCCTCATGAACTTTCCAAACTCAGGAATCAGTTTCCATATCTATTAAATGAGATAATATATGCGAAGTGCTTAGCTCAGTGCCCAGCACGTAGCAGACACTAATAAATGCTAATTTCCTTCCTTTCCTTCTATCTAATCCTAGGATTTTCTAAACCTGGTTTCTTGATATCCTAAGAATATCTCAGTGTATCAATGGATACTAAAAAATACTCTCTAAAACTGCCAAGCCAAAAAAAAAATCAGTGTAGTATTTCTAGAACTTCAGTTTTAAATTCAGTAAATGGCATACGACACTGGATGGTGGGGGAGTGGTATGCTAGTAAATGTTTAACAACTGGCCCTTTGCGGGGCAGGGGAGGATATGTTCATAGAATACATTTCTAAGTTGCTTCTGCATTATTAATACTTTCTCCAGTACTTTCTTAAAATCAAGAAAACAATTAATCAAACCCTGATTTGTAGCATTTGCCAAATTCTTAGGTATAAATGCTTAGGCTGAAAATTTAAAGGTAGTTCTCTGGAGACAGTTTGAGCTGGCTCCAGGACATCTCAGGTTGCTAGTGGTGGGGTAAACATACAATGACATAGAAGACAATCTGCAGCTGAGGTTCATCAATCAGGAATTTGGAAGCTGACTCAGCACTCTTATAAAGGAGAAGAGGACATTCTATCAAGCACCAGATCCAGTTTTCTGAATCCATTTCTTCGAATCATATCCCAGACACCATGTCCTGGAAACCCCAACATGAGATTCTAGTCTATTTCAAATGCTCTAACCTCCCATCAGTTTTGAAGCCAGCCCTTGGCATTGACTCCCGGAGTGTTCCTTCCCTTCTGCTCCTATCTCCATGGATGCAAATATACCACCTACACACACCACTTCATCAGGGGAAGCTAGCTCTGCCCTGGGCATGCACCATTAACCTCTCATTTCCCACACTGCATCCTTGCCATTCAATACATACTATACACAAAACATGAAATAAAAATTACATTCTCATCTTTGCAAAGGATCATGGATTTACATATTTTTGATGACCTGAAAGTATTAGAAGTCACTTAACCTTTGTCTGCCTCAGTTTCCTCATCTGTAAAATGAGATATGATAGTAGGGCCTACCTTCCAGGATTGTTGTGAGGATCAAATAGGATATTTATAAAGTTCTTTGCAAACCTTAAAATGCTATATAAACACTATCCTTATCATTCCTGATGGTTATACCAAGCATTACTAAAAAGCTAAGCATTGTGTCACTGTGAGCTTTCTTCTGAAAGCTCGATAAGTACTGAGATTATTGGAAAACCCAGCTTCATCAAAATATCCTGAACAGCATTTTGTTGGGAATGCATTTAAGGGAGTACGGTGCCCATGTGATGTCAAATTTGAGAAGAAAAAAGACTGGCAAAGCATGGTGGTAACTGGCCTATACTGTATAAATCCAACTATCAATATGTATTTATTTTTTTAATTTATTTTTTATTTTTAGTTTACAACATTCAGTTTCACTGGTTTTTGGGTTCCAAATTTTCTCTCTCTCCCTCTCCTCCCCCTTCCCCCACAAGATGGCATGTAATCCAATGGAGGTTCTACATTTACCTTCACATTGAACTTATTTACATAATAGTCCAGTTGTAAAGAAGAATTATAACCAATGGAATGAATCATGAAAGAGGAGAAACAAAACCAAAAAAAGAAGAGAAAAAAGAGATCAAATAGTTTGCCTTAGTATGCATTCAGACTCCATGATTCTTTCTCTGGATGTGCATAGCTTTTTCCATCATGAGTCTTTTGGAGCTGTCTTTCAACTTTGCATTGATGGGAGGAGTCAAATCTATCAAAGTTAGTCCTTACAGATACCATGTGTCTGAAATAATATATAATGAACTTGTGGTTCTGCTCCCCTCACTCAGCATCAGTTCATATAAGTCTTTCCAGATTGTAAAGAAGTCCATCTGTTTCTCATTTCTTATTGCACAATAGTATTCCATTATATTCATATGCATCAATTTGTTTAGCCATTCCCCAATTGATGGGCATCTCCTTGATTTCCAATTCTTTGCTACCACAAAGAGAGCTGCTATAAATATCTTTGTACATATGGGTCCATTTCCCACAACAAGCATTTATTAAGCACATATGTTAGGCACTGTGCTAGGCACTGAGGATACAAAAACAAAAGCTAAACAGCCCCTGCCCTCAAGGAGTTGATGTTCTTTTGGGATGTCGATGAGAATGGAACATGGCAGAGAAGACATAATGTCAATAAGTACCTGCTACAAGACAAGTAACTTACTAACCTTCTAAGGGTAAAATGAGATCACTGAGGAAAGAAAACCTTGGCCTACAGCCAATCCATCAACAGCACAGCTAGATCGGCTTGTGCGTTGAATCTGTTGCAAGATGTTGTTTTGGTAAAGTATAGGAAGAAAATTTGACCTCACACAAACATGTGGTTGGAAAAGGAAGGAGTTTTTTAAGAGGCAAATAACTTCTTAGTATTATTATAAAGATAGTTTTGACCCCCTGAACTCTATAAAAGAGTCTTAGAGACTCCCAAGAGTCCACAGACCACACTTTGAGAAACATTAATCTATATATCTATAGGTATATCTGTATTCATGCAAATACATACACACACATATATGTATACATATACACATGTATGTATATTTATTCATGTGTGTATATGTGTATGTGTGTGCATATATATATACACACACATATATGTATATATACCCTCTATGCCCCACTCAGTTGCTTCACCAGCAAAATGATAATAAAAGCTGTCTCCTTTCCCTCCCAGGGCTGCTGTGACAACCAAACAAGAAAAGAGATATGAAAGTACTTTTGAAGGTATAACATTGTATAAAAAACATCAGTTATTTCTATGATTTATGTACATTTAAGCTATTTGTACTATAGATTAAAAGTGTGTATCAGAAAACACCTAATGTTGCCCAGAGACCATTCCATCTGGGAGGTCAGGGCCATGTACCCACTTCCAGGAGTAAGTTTTCTTATCGTAGAAAACATGGTCAAAGCCCTACCTAGCCAGGCAGATTATTCAAGGTCATCAATGACAGGAATCTAATGTTACTCATCGCCAACGTGAACAATTTACAAGGAGATACATTATTATGCTTCTTCCTCACTACATAGTCATATCAGCTATCATTAATAAATAACTCCTGTTTATACAGTTTTAGATAAAGTTTTTACAGGATTTTCCGGAAACCAGCCTTGAGATAGGGCAAGGATTTTTATCTCTAGCTGAAAAATGTGAGGTTGTGGCACTTGACTTGCCCAGGGTCACACAGCTAGGAAGTATCTGAGCTAGGAGAGGAAACCAGCTTTCACTCCTGACTCCCAACACAGGGCTCTTTCCCTTCACCACAGTGAGACTCTAATGAATTCATGATTTCATTGGGGCAGATATTTTTTTCCACCAATGGCAATACTATCTCCGCCATATCTTCACATCTTGTGAGATACTTATGCTCATCTTTCTTTCCTTTTTGAATTTTTATTTTTTTTATTTATGGAATGAAACAAATATTTCCATAACGTAGTATAATTTTAAAAAAGCTGACTGCAAACGAAACTGCAGAACTATTATGTACAACTGGCTGTTATTTTAAACATATAATAAAGTTATCATGTAAATTTCTTTTTTTCCCTCATTCCTCAACACTCTAGAGATAGCTACCATTAGACACATGAAATGATTTTACATATTATATATATAATATACATATATATAAATATATATACACACACATACATATTGGTGCTTGTTTTTCAATAAAGCCCACATGGAAGATCCACTCAAGGGACTGGAGGCCTTCCTCAAGGTCTTGTGGAATCCAGAGGGCAGTCTTGTGCTATTCAAGAGGTAAGTTGCCTCTTATTCTGATTAAATGACCAGCCAAACTTTTCTGGTCATATATCTTAACTGATGTCTTTTATATCACTTTTTAAAAAATATAAACACTTTCATCAGTCATGAGGAAGTCTAATTATGCCCACCTTGTACCGTTCTATTGCCCATTGCATTACTTGTAATTTTGATTCTTCTGAAATGATGGAATAGGGGATAGAGACTGGACCTGTGATTTCATCAGTAGAGGGGATTTCCAAGAGAGGAAACTCTCTTTACCATTCCAGATCAGTACCTCCTCTGCAATTTATCATCTTAGACACTTGCCTGGGGAGGGGGTGGCATCAGGAGTTAAGAAACTTCCTCAGGGTCACATGGACAGTACATGTCTAAGGCAGAACTTGAACCCGTCTTCTTGTCTTTCTGCTCTCTCTTCACTGTCATGTTGCTGCCTCAAGATGTGTTCCACTCTTCATTCATATGACGTTATCAGGAGAATATGGTCATTATGGGATTTTGCAGCAGCAGACAGTTTGGGTTCACTTAATAATTTTCCAAATACAATCGACTCCATTTCCTCTTGTCACTAATTTCTGGGTGCTGCTCATCTAGAATGCCTATACATGATGAATGTTGAGGATCTAATTTGATGGGTTATTTACCCAACTATATGTCAAAATCTGAGACATAGGTATAAACCATGTCCGAGTATCCCAAGCTCTGGGCTTATACAGAACACCTTTGATCTTTGTGACTAAAAAAACAAAAACAAAACAAAAAAACAAAAAAAAAAAACTTTTATCTTTCAGTCACCTCCCACATCCAGTCGGAAGTTTGTTTGTTTGTTTGTTTCCCCTGAGAATCTATGAAGAAAATTCAAATCTGAGTATAAGTTACTAGTTAGTATAAGTTACATACTAAGTTACTATGCAAATTACTAAAGGTAACAGTACATTCTGGCCATATGATGGCTTTTATTTTATTCCACAAATAGAATGCAAGAAACACAAAGGACCCACTATAGTCCATAAACAATAGATATGACTCTCTTCCCTCTCCAGGGAATCCTCCCAGACCCCTTGAAGCTATACAGTCATTTAGACTATAGAGAACATTGTATTTCTCCTGAGAAGAGAAATTAATTTGGCGGTGCTAAGCAACTAACGTTGAACAGCATTCTGCTGAACTCACCTATATCCCAAGATCCAGACCTGAGGTACTGCCATAGAAGGACTCTCCCCAGAAGGAAACAAATTTGGATTTGCTAGAGATACGGAAGTTAGATGGCTCAAAGGACAGAACGCTAAGCCTGGAGTCAGAAGGACCTGAATTCAAATCCAATTTCAGACATTTACTAGCCATGTGACCCTGGGCAAATCACTTAGCTCTGTCTCAGTTCCCTCATCTGTAAAATGAGCTGGAGAAGAAAATGACAAACCACCCCCATATCTCTGCCAAGAAAAGCCCAAATGGGGTCATACAGAGTGGACATGACTGAAAAGACTGACTAGCAACTGCTGGAAATACAATCTCCTTCCTTATTGGACCTGAACTGTCCACATAACTCAGGGTAGTAGCAGAGAGTGAAATCTAGATTTTTGCTCCTCTGTATCCTGACTTAGTCCCTAGCTGTTAACTCAACTCTGTGGCCAGGTGCTCCATCCTCTTTTCTCTAAGAGCCTGGAACTGTCCAGTGCCTCCTTCATTCTCTAATACACCTGAATCCTACACCTCTCCAGGAGCTCAGCATTGTTCAGGAAATCCCTCTTCTCAGGAGGTTATGCCAAGTGTTCCATCCTCTCCATGGGCTACAATGCTCAAAGACTCTGCCATTCTTTCTCACCACCCCCTCTTAGACCACATGGGTGAGAGAATGGTGATGACAATGTTCCTTTGCCCTTAGTAGCTCCCAGAGGAAAGGCTGTGCAGATGCAAAGGCTTTCCCCACCCACCTGCTGGACCCAGGTCCATTCTTAGCTCTGCTGTGGTTCACTGGTCTGTAAATAGTTCTTTCAGTTCTAAGCCGGAAATCCAACTCTGTCCAGAAGATTCCCTTTAATAGACTCATTACAAAGGGAATGGCTATGATACATGACAGCTGATCACTGACTCATAAGGTCAATGAGTTGTGACAGCACACAAATATCCAAGGCCAGAAGATGTCCTTAACCCTTTGCATAAAGTGTCAAATGAACACAACCACAACCTCCAAAGTCTCAAACATAGGTTCACCTTCTTGAAACCTGATCAAAGCCACCAAGATAGGCAGAATACTCTCTCCATGAATGAATGAATGAATGAAGCATTTATTAGGCGCTTACTCTATACAAAGCACTGTGCTAAGCTCTGGGTATTAAATCCAATGGACAGTCCCTACACTCAAGGAGCTCACATTATAACAGGTGAAACAACATGTGAGGAAGATTTCACCTGCATGTCAAATGGAAAGGTCCCATGGTCCTTAGGGTGCAGCAGCAAAACCCCTTCAAAGTAGTAATGCCTCTTCTTTTAATGACCTTTCCACTAAGAAAATCATGACTTCTGGTGTTTCACAATTTGACAGTGTCAAAGACTTTGGTGGCAAAAGCTTTCTTTCTTTGGTGGCACCTGCTGGAGTGGTGTCCAGGCTGTATCTCCACAGAAGTTACTTCCCAAGATGATGATTAAAGACAGTGAGATGGAAGAATTGCTTTTCCCAAGGCTCTTGGGTTCAGGGTCCTGGGCTGACTCCATCAGGGTCTGAGCGGGGTTGAGGTCAAGGTGGTGGGGATAGTGGCCTGGCCCATGTTGCTTCCTGTCCCTCCCTCAGAGTGCCCTGCTTCTTTAGCTGGGCTGACTTGCCTGCCCTTTGGGTGGCAGCTGGGAGGGATGGCTGGTCCCTTCTCCACAAGTGCTACCTCCCTGGATGTTGGTCATGTATGTTCCATGCAATTCATTTTTTCCATAGTTGGCTAAACCAATCTCCAGCTGCTTTAATAATGCAGATAATATTTTTTAATTCTAAAAAGTGATAATAATATTAGTCAGTTCTTTATGCTGAATTTCCCTGTGTCTTCCTATCCCAGAAAGGACAAAAGTTATAGGAGTTCATGTTATGACCTGAAACTTCTCCATGTCACTAAGGCTGATGACTTTTTTGTGTTTATTAAAGTATATACAAGATAAGAGAAAAATCAAAGAAGGAATGGAGATTCCTACATAAAGCAGATAGGATGATGAAAATGTACAACAAAAAGAGACCATTATAATGTAATTTGCTTCTGATTTCACTTCAAAGGAAAATAACGTTTGTGTAGAGAAGGATAGAAAAAAAAAGTTGTCAATAGGTAGTTGAAACACAAGATAAGTGAGGGGACAGCTCTTGGCTCTTAATGTGCTCAAGTCACATCATAATTGTGCCAAATAAACCTCCCTGTCCCAAATAAACTTTATCCCATGGTACTAGAAATACCAGGGAGTATGACTGTTGAATCAGTGTTAGTGAATTTTGAAAGAGCATGGAGAATGGAAGAAGCACCATAGAACTGGAGAGTGGCAAATATTTTGATTTCCCAAAAAGGGAGGAGGGTGGAGTGTGTAAACCACAACAATGAGTTTGAATTAATTTCTGAGAAACATTCTAGAACTTTATTTTATTAAAAATTTTTGCTATTCTGAACAGGACACCCTCCAAATATCTTTGTACAAATGAAGATTGTGTCTGTAGCTGTGAATTTCTATTACAGCTTTTTTAAAAACATAAGTAATAAATTTAAAATGTTAGTTTCAAAACTACCCTGCTTGTATATGTCTTCCTTCTGTTCCCTTCTTCAATTTTTAAAATTCTTCATTGATACTCATTTCTTTCATCTCTTTTGGGGAGAGGGTATCACAATCACCAGCCCTCCCTCCCTAATTCTCCAAGATGAAAAGCTCTTCCTATTCTCTGACTCTATTATCCCTTTCACCATTTCTTAGGGATAGGGACTTGACCCGTGATTTCATTGCTAAAGGGAACTTTCAGGTGAGAAAACCCTTTCAGGTTGAAACTTTTTCTATAACTTTCAGTTTTACAGACTCACCTGGAACACTAAGGTGTGGAGAGACTTGCCCATCACATAGCCACTATGTGTTAGTGGCAAGACTTAAGTAAGCCTAGGTCTTCTCAACTGAGAGGTCTTATTCACTAGGCCATGAGGCCTCTTTTCATTATATGAAATGGGACAATAATATTCCATTCTATTCATATACCATAATGTGTTCAGTCATATCCCAATCAACACACCTTTCCCCTTATTTTCCAGTCCTTGCTTAAAAAAAAAAAGATGTTAATAGGAATACTTTTGTACAGAAAAGTCTTTTCTTGATTTATCTCTTTAGGCTATATGCTTAATTGTAGCATCACTGAGTTGAAAGTCATGCATAGTTTGTAACTTTTTTTGGGCATGATTCCAAACTGCTTTCCAGAATGGCTGTACCATTTCGTAACTAAGTGTGTCTGTTCTTCCACAGCTACTCCAACAATTGTTATTTTCCCTTTTTTGGTGATCTTTGCCATTCTGAGTCAAGTGGAAAGTTAGAATTGTTTAATTTGCATTTCTTTTATTATTGGTGATTTGGAGAATTTTTAATATGGTTGTTGATAGTTGCATTTCAATTGTTTTGAGAACCACCAATTCATCTCCTTGACAACGTATCTATGGGAAGAATTGCTGTTACATGTATTTGAATCAGTTTCCTAATATATTTTAGATACCAAACCCCTTTTCAGAGAAACTTACCATAATGATTTTTCTCAGGTAACTATTTCCCTTCTAATTTTAACTGTATTAATTTTGTTTTTGTGAAAGATTTTCAATTTTCTGTGATCAAAATTATGTATTTTATTTTCTATGTTCCTGTCAATCTTTTGTTTGGTGAAGAACTCTCCTATCAATAGTCATGAGATATATTTTCTTCCCTTCTCTTCTCATTTGTTTATAGGTCATATTGGTCAAAAGTCCATCCAAGGCCTATCTTGGTATTTTGTGTGAAGTATTGTTCTAAATCTAATTTCTGCCAGGTTGCTTTCCAGCTTCCCCAGCATTGTCAAATACTGAGTTTCTACCAGTTGACAGGCAACTGTGGATAGAGTGCTAGCCCTGGAGTCAGGAAGAAAATCTAACTTCAGATGCTTACTAGCTGAGGGACTCTGGAAAATTCTGTTTCCTCAACTGTAAAATGAGAATAAAAATGTCACCTACTTTACAGGGTTGTTGTGAGGGGAAAATGAGATATTTGTAAAAGGTGGTTAGCCCATAAATACTTATTTCCTTCCCTTTCTTTCCCCAAGATTATGGGGGTCTTTAGTTTATCAAACACTACACTACTATGTTCATTTGCTTCTTTATGTTATATACTCAATCTCTTCCACTGATTGAACACTCTCTTTTATAATCAATACCAAACCATTTTAATTATTACTCCTTTGTAATATAGTTTGAGATCTGATACTACTGGGCTCTCTTTCTTCCCATCTTTTTTTTTCATTATCTTCCTTGAGATTATCTTTTTGTTCCTCCAAATGAATTCATTTATTATGTTCCTAGTGAGATGGCAATAGATAAGTAAGTTAATATAGGTAGTATTTTCATTTTTGTTACATGGCCCAACTATGAGTAATTAATATTGCCTTAGGTATTTAGATTTGTCTTTATTTCTTTAAAGAGTATTTGGTAGCTGATTCTTGTGTGTCTTTATAGGTGGACTCCCATATATTTTCTGTTTCTGTTGTTTTTTATTTTTAAAAAATTAATTTTCAATTACTTCCAACTGCGTTTTGTTGGTAATATAAAGAAATG
Source organism: Phalanger gymnotis (assembly GCA_028646595.1). NCBI lineage: Eukaryota > Metazoa > Chordata > Mammalia > Diprotodontia > Phalangeridae > Phalanger > Phalanger gymnotis. Next base: position 265,844,432 of record CM053623.1, on the reverse strand, counting down.
CTAATGAGTTCAATGGGTTTCTATATCTTGATAATTTTTTGGTTGTTTCAATTATTTTTATTTGAATATCTAAAGTTTCCTAAATAGACCATAATGTCATCTGCAAAAAGTAATAATTCTATTTCCTCATTGCCTATGTTTATTCTCTCAATTTCTTTTTCTTGTTTTATTACTATAGCTAGCATCTCTAGAACTATGTCAAATGTGATAATGGACATGCTCACTTTACCCCTGCTCTTACTGGAAAGGATTTTATTGTTTTTCCATTACTGGTGGCTGTTGGTTTTTTCTACTTTTTAAAAATTAAACTAATTATTTTTAAAATTCTAAACTTAAAATAACAAAAAAGTTTATATTCGTGGCAGAACACAAAAAGACTGAATGTGAAATCATGAATCTCCATTTCATATCACTGACTAAAAATAATATAAAAAAATTCCACATTATTTTCAAATCTTTCTAGTTTGTCTGTGCTTCTGTTTTCTTTTCTGCATTAAAAAGTTTTAATGGCCCTTTATTTTGGAGGAAACACTATGCTAACTCCAGCATTCTCTTCACTCTAATTAAAAAACTGAAAGAAAAAAAAACACTTGTAACAAATAAACATAATCAAATGAAACAAATCCACACAGTGGCCATGTCTAAAAACATATTTCTCCTTTTGCACCTTGAATCCATCATCCATCTCTCAGGAGTTGGGAAACGTGCATATTTCTTTATAGGTCCTCTGGAAATCCTTGCACTGATCCAAGTACTTAAATCTTTCAAAATAGTTTTTCTTTATAATGTTGTTGTCCTTGGACAAACTATTCCCCTGGTTTTGCTTACTTGACTCTGTGACAATTTATGTTACTCAGAATTTTCTGAAAGTCACTTTCATCAGTTTTTATGGCAAAAGAATATTCCATTACATCAATATATCACAATTTGTTCAGACATTGCTCAATTGATGGGCATCCCTTAGACTTTAATTCTTTTTTCTTCCTCCCCACCCCCACCTCCCCACCATTTTCTTCATGATCAGCAAGTGTGTTTGTCTTATGGATATTTGCTCCCTTGTATCACCATCCATCCTGAGAATCCATCCCTATTCTTGCTAACTTCCTTTGTGAGTTTGACATATTTCTTTTTTGCGTGTGGGGGTGTGGATTCTAAGTTTATTTTATTTGTACTTACACAAGCTTTTTTTATGAGGTAAGGTTAATTATAAGACAGCTAGTATTTCCTTCCCACCAAAAGATACCTTATATAATTAAAATATATTTTGCATATACTTATATGTGCAAATATCTGCTGAGCGATGTAAGCTTCTTTTTTGTTTAATTTTAATATTTTTTCAATTACATGAATAAACAATTAACCTTCATTTTTTACAATTTTGAGTTCCAAATTTTCTCCCACTCTCTATAATACCTCCCCCCACATTGAGAAGGTAAGCAATTTGATGAAGGTTATAAGTGTGCGGTCATGCAAGACATATTTCTATATTAGTCATGTTGTGAAAGAAAATACAGGCAAAAAAAACAAGAAAAAAAAAGAAAGCCAAAAAAAAGTATGCTTCGATCTGCATTCGGTCTCCAAGTTTGATGTATTTCTAAAACAAACTGTTCTTGTGTGTGTTCTCTCCCCTCTGTTTCAAGTAAGACTGAAAGTCCATCTGATATTTTCTCCTCCCACACCTTCTTCCATGTTGTTATACACACTTATGCACCCATATTACGAGAAATTGAAAGGTCCACCCTCTTCTTCCTCCTCTTTTCTACACTAGAATATTCCTTTAATCTTCCTTTCTCTTCCTCTTTTTAAAACCCTCAGAACAGAACCAATTTACTCCCAAGAACTCTCTCTCTTTCATTCTCTCTCTCTCTCACACTCACACACACACACACACACACACACACACACACACACACACACACACACACACACACACACAGCTTTAACTCCCTCAACGCCCTTTTAAGACAAGAAAGTTCTGAAGAGGCATTTTTCTCTTCTCCTTCTATTTGAATGTTAGCACCACATTATCAAACAGTCCTTTCCCATTGCTCAAAAAAAATTTGCCTTTCCAGGTTTCTTTGAGTTCTTACATTTGCATTTCAGAGTTCCCATTATGCATTGGTTCTTTCATCAGAAATGTCTGTGTCAGGGGCTGACTTAACAATACCCTGTTCAGTTTTAATTTGGAGATGATATGAGACACTTGTAACTTACTAAGCCATTAACAAAAGGAGGTTTATTTTGTCCTGACACAATAAGGATAAGCAACAACAATACAGACTTGAGCATCTTTCATGGATGCAGCCACTCTTATCTTTATATAGAAATACATCTGATCAATATTGCAGGATATGATGACTTCCTTAGTCTTCAGATATCCACCAAGTCAGGGACCCTGACTCCTCATGCGTGGAACTTTTTATGTCCTTAGGTGACCAAGAAACTGTGTCAAAGGAGGCAGCAGCCAACCCTATCCAGAGATAGATTTATTGTCTTGTAGGGAAAATTAAGGGTAGAGGTGGTACAGAATGCTGGATTCTATCTGGAGTCAGGAAGACCTGAGTTCAAATATGGCCTCAGGTACTTACTAGCTATGTGATCCCGAGCAGGTCCCTTAACCCTGTTTGCCTCAATTTCTCATCTGTAAAATGAGCTAGAGAAAGAAATGGCAACCTACTCCAGTATCTTTGCAAAAAAAAATCCTAAATGAGGTCACTAAGAATCAGATATGACTGAACAACAACAAAAACAAAAGAGAAAAATTAATCCCTCTTGTAGGCAATTGGATGAATCCATAGTCTTAGTGAAGATAAAACTTACTTGAAAGCCTTCCATTCCATTAAAGATACATTTCTTTTCCTATGTAGAACTATACTCAAATTTACAGGGTAAGTTATGGTTCTATATTAAATTTTAATATTTTCTATTCAGAGTAAGTTGTAAGTCCTCATCTTTTGCCTTTTGGATATTCCAAAATCTTTTGTTTATAGTAAAAACTGCTAGGTCTTAAATGATCTTGACTATGAATCTTTGGGACTTGAGTTACTTCTTAATACTAGCAGCTCTGGATTTTAGCTATGAAATCCTTGGGGCTTTTTCTGTTAGGAATTTCTTTCAGAAGCTGAATTATTTCTATTTTCATCTTGTCCTCTTGTACTAACAGGTCTGACAAGTTTCATATTTATGATTTCTTGAAATAGAATGTCTAGGATTGTTTTTTTAATCATGGTTTTCAGGAAGTCCAAGGATACTCAAATTATTTCTTCTTAACCTATTTCCAAGTCAGCTATTTTTGATATCAGATACTTTAAATTTCCTTTTGTTTTTGTAATCTTTTGACTTTGTTCTGATATTTCTTGTTTTAGTATGGAGTCATAGATTTCTGTTTGGTTTTAAGGAATTTTTTCCTTGTTTAAAATTTGGCACTTTCTCTTCTAAACTATTTAATTACCTTCTACTTCTTTCCTCCAGTGCATTTGTTTAGTTATTTAACCCTTACTTCTTTTCTTTATTTATGTACTTCTTGTGGAAAATCAATTTTTCCTTTTAAGTTGTTGATTGTAGTTGTTAATTAAGTCTTCTGTCCCAAGTAATTTCATTTATGATTACTTGAAATTGAGCTGAAAAGACAGGCTTTGATAAAGCCCATTGAGATTCAAATGGAGCTGCATGACCACACCTTAAGCCCAAATCACTCTAGCTCTCACTGACTGGCCAATAATAAGTCCCAGCACAAGCCTCACTTGCTCGTTGTTTGGGTTTTGATGGCTCAGAGTGAGTGATTATTTCTATTCTGGCCAGAAACCCAGAGAGTCTTTCCCCTCCCAGTCTGATTTTTTTTTTTTTGAGCAGGCAAACTAGGCCATTTCTTGCCTCACTTCTCACCTTAAATCACAGAATGGGTGTTGCCTCAGACAAACAGACCTGGGAAAGACTTGAAAAGGTCAAGGTCTCTTACCACATCTGCAGTCATCACTAGTTTTCCTCACCTAAGTTGTGCCATTGGACTCAGATGACCCTGAGGGAGAGAATGAGGCTGATGACTTTGCACAGCCCTGCCTCACTTAAATCCAATTCACTTGCAAATCAAGACATCACCCTCCTGATGTCATTGGTCCTCTTCTATAACAAAGAACAAAAAACAACAATATGGAGTTATTCTCTTCTTCCTTGAAGGGATTTCTAGAGTTACAATTTTTTTTATACTGACTAGTGTTTACTTGGTCTTATTCATCTCTCCTGTTTTTGTTCCTTTATTGAGGCTTTGTGCCAGGTCCAGGCTCTGTCTCTACCTATACTTTTGGGTGGGTTGATCAGCCCTGCTTCTTCTCACCCTGGGTCACCTGGGCTCCTGTACTGATGTCCATCTCTCTAGGTTAGGTCTCCTCTCCTCTCTGGATATTTGAGGTTCACAGTACTGGATCTTCTGAGCCCACCAGTATCTCAGAACACAGTTCTAGGGACCTGACCTCCAAGTTGGCAACAAGACATTCCTGCTCATAGAAGTGCTCTAATCTGTTGACGTGAAGTCTTCTGGTAGTTGTCTTGCCTTCAGGTCTCCACTTTTGTTGAATGCCAATGTTTAGCTTGGAGGGGATAAATCCACATGATTGGTCCAGCACTGTGTGCCACATATCGCCTTCATCGTTCTTACATCCTGTCTGTCTCTTCTCTTTACAATGACATAATCTATTAAATGCCAATGTTCGCTGTGAGGGTGCATCCACAAATTTTTATTGCATTTAGGTAAATGGAAGACAGTGTTGGTGATGAGAAGGCTATGAGACATGTAAGTCTTTAAAAGTAAGTGATCACTGCTGTTGCTGTCTCCAACTCCATTCCTCCCAAGGACTCTGTGCCATATCTGATAGTCTATGCCTTCTCTGGTATTAAAGTCACTGAGAATTACAAGCTTGTCCTCTTTCAGCACATTGATGATGAGGGTCTTCAGGACTTTGTTTTCATCAAGGTTTGCCATGGTGTGAGCATAAGCACCAATGATAGTGGCATGGAGCTTTCCTGCAAGTGGCAATTGCATTGTCATGAGCCTATTATTCACTCCTTTTGGGAGGCATACAAACGTGTTGACTAGGTTAGTTTTGCTTGCCAAACCTACGCCAGCTTCATGTTGCTCCTGATCACTGTGGCCACTCCAGAAAAACATGTTATCTAGCTCTGACTTTGGTAAGCTGGCCTTCATTTGCCAGCCTTGTTTCACTCAGGGCTGCTATTTGGATATGATATCTGCTAAGTTCTCTCACAAGAGCTGTTAGTCTTTCAGGTCTACCTGAGTTCATGCTGTCCATAAGCATGTGCACATTCCATGCACCAATGAAGAGTGAAATCATCTTTGCAAAAGTTTTTGTATTTTTTTGTTTTTTTGTGTTTCGACCACAGGCTAGGATCCCTGCCTGCTGCTGTAAGCAGGCCAGAGTTAGATTAGGTGAAGTGGACAATTTTTAGGGTACCTTTTCTAGCCCCTTCCTCATGCCAGGGGGTAAGCGGTATAGTCCTTAAAAAAGCCTGCTCAGACAGAGTGCTGCCAAATCCCACTGCTGTTTCAGTCCAGTGATTTGGGCTGTCTATGTGCATGACTGTGACTACAGCTTCCAGTGTATCCACACCTGCTGCCCTGTTACTCTCTTTTCACCACAGGACTTTGAGGTAGGTAAAAATGGTAAAATGGTATGGGTGATGTCCTTTTGATTCACATATGAATTAGATCTAAGTGAGGAAGAGTTGAGGAAAGTTGTTGGCCTCACTCAGTCTTTTAGAGTCATCAAAGTCCAGTGGCAAGACAAAAATCAAGATGACTAATGATGGCTTGGTGTCTTTTATGTCTGACCAAGCTCTAAGTACCCCATGGCGCCTGCTTCAGCTGCCTTCATGGCCATTTGGAGCAAATGGTTCTCATCTGCCAATTCTGCAGGGCGGAGTCTTCACGTGTGTGGGGTAGACACCCCCCTAACTCACTGACCAGTTTGAGATGCCGATGTTACCCTGAATCTAGTTTAGCCCATCTGCTGAAATGATTTATTAGGGCGTGGCTGCTGTGCATGCTACAGCTTTTTGGAGCCATAGGTAAGAACTGCGTGAATCAGGTGGACACCATAGGTGGATGAGCAGCCCTGAAAAGGGGTCAGCAGCCCTTGCACCAGAGCTGCTAGTCTTCCCTGAACACCCTTACATCCTGGCTCCCTATTACCCACCAGGATCAAATATAAAATCTGGTTTAGCTTTTAAAGCCCATCCTGGTCACTTCTTCCTTTCCAGTTTTGACAGACTTTACTCCTGTCCTCTGATCCAGGGACTTTGGACTTCTTACTGTTACTCTGAGCTCCTTGATGGCATAGACCATGTGTTTATCTTTCTTTGGATCCTCAGCACTTCTCATTATGCCGGAACAAAGTAAGAGCTCAATAAATGCTTGCTGACTGGTTTCTTGACATCCTCCAGAGCCCATTGGCTCCTGGACTGGCTGAGCCTGAGTGTGGCTGCTCCTGCACCACATTGATCTGCTCACTGCTATTCCACAGGGCTTCCAATGTGAGCTCCTTGAGAACAGAGACCGTCATACTTTTCCATTTATATCTCCAATGCTCAACACAGTGCCTTTCCCATAATAAATCATAAGAATGGTATATATAAGAGGAACTACTTTCACTGCTTGGCCCCAGAGGAAAAGACCAATAGGTGGAACAGAAATTGCAGAAAGGTCCATCACCACTGGATGTAAAAGAAAAACTGTCCAATAATTACAACTTCCCAAAAGGAAAGTACAGGCTGCCCTGGGAGGTAAGGGGATCCCTTTCATTGGTTATTTTTTAGCAGAGGCTGCATGGCCACTTATTGGTGAAGTTTTACAAGAGTCACATATTTCAAGAAAGAAAGTTAGAAAGAAGCACAGACAAACAGGACAGCTTTGAAAACCACTGGTTGAATTTATATACTTAAAAAGAAAAACAATCTAGACACAATAAAGAGTTCATGTACAATCTTCTTTTTCTTCTCTATTACGTATATGCAAATTATCGTTCAGTCACATCGGTCACGGCCAACTCTTGGGACTGCATTTGGGGTTTTCTTGGCTAAGATACTGCAGTGATTTGCCATTTCCTTCTCCAACTCATTTTACAGATGAGGAAGCTGAGGCAAACAGGATTAAGTGACTTTCCCAGGGCTATACAGCAAGTATCTGAGGACAGATTTGAACTGAGGAAGAGGAGACTTCCTGACTCTAGGCCCAGCACTCTATCCACTGTACCACCTAGCTGCCCGTGTATATAGAAACGCCCTTTTAAAAATGTCTGTTATATTCAGAAGACAAATAAACTTCAATTTAAATCAGAAGTTTCTCTTGGATTAAATGGAATCTGAAATTCCTTTAAGCTCTGGAGTGCTATAATTTTGTGATTCTCTTCTTTATAAACATGAACTCCTAAAGAAAAAAGGAAGTTAAAGCGAGTAAGGAAAAGCAGTCAGAATAACTCACCACTCCTAGCAACATTACCCAGATTGTTTGTTGCTGTAAAAGGCAATACTGTAGTTTGGAACAAACACATCAGATAATGCCTAAGGGTTTGTAATTCATTGTACCATGAGCTTGCCTCCGGGTAAAGTTCACCCTATCAGATTCATATATAACAACAATAACTCAGCAAAATGGTAGAAACGGATATGTGGATTTCTATGACCAGATTCAATAAACTCTTGTTTGGTTTCTGGGTCTATAAAGGAATACAGAGCTCTCTTATGGAAACTTAATTAAATGATGTATTTTGTCCAGATGGATATGAGACATAGGCTTTAGAAGAAGGTGGTATTTCTCAAACTGTGGGTCCCAACTCTCTGAAAATGGGGTAGGACAAAAAGGAGTAGAAAATCAGAACCAAATGTTTCCTCTATGGAGCCTCCTCTAGACCATCTGGGAGAGGTGACATCCAGAAGCAAACCAGCTAAGAGTCAGGAGCTAAGGCTGGATGACCAAGCTGATGCATGGGTATAAGCTTGCTAGCCTGCCGATGGACAAAGTGGGTCTTTTCTTCCCTTCTCCTGTTCTGAACATACACAGTGTTAGGGCTCTAGGAATGAGCTAGCAAATAGACCCATAGGGTGCTGGTTTGGTTTTTGTCCTTTGTAACTGAAGAGGATCAAAATGACATCATGATGTCTGGGTCAACGTACAGTGTGGCCAACTGTGGCTGATCAGACCAATGAGAGCTCAGAAGGCTCTACCACAAGTTGGGCACTAATATTCCATATGAACATTTTGCGAGGAGATGTCTCTAAATTTGCACACCTCATGTTTCTTTTGAGCTACCACAATTCTGCTTTGCTCATAGAGCACAGTGCCCTCTTTGATGCAGGCACACATGGAGCGCTACACGCCACCTGAGAAGCAGAGGCTGTTTGGCACTGGAGGAATGTTGAAATGCTGCCCTCCACTGGGTCTAGATGCCAGGCAGGTCCTCTATTTCTCAGTGCTGTTCAGGAGTTCAATATCTTTTTCATGGCATACTTTCCACTCTCTGTCCCCTCTCCTTCCAGTTTGTCCTGTTCTCCCTGTTGCAACCGCTATGGCCTCAGGACTGTTTGTTTTTGTCATTGCAGATGGTGCTAGGGCAATACAGGAATGAGTTTTCTGATTAAAATAATTATTGAAGTACTGATTTTCATGATCTTTATGGAAGATTGTGAGTACAGAGCGGGTGGTAAGGAGGAATCAGGGTTTACAGGATGCTTCATGGAATAATGAGATGGAGAAGCTGGAGAACCTTGAAAGTAGAAACAATGCTAAAAATAAGTTCTGTAAAGATAACTCCTCATTTCATGGAGTGGTCCTGCACATTTGGGACAATGATGCTGCAATGCCTCCTGGAAACACTCTCCGTCTGCTTAATTCTCTGTATAGTATCTATTCCATAGGGCACAGTAGTTGTTGGAGAACATTTTGTTTTCATTCATTACTGATGATTCTGGTTTTCAAACTCAAAGGAAGATGAATCATATCAACCAATGAACCTATTAATCCACAATCATTAAAAAAAAAGTTTTATTGATGTATTTTGTTTTTACATTACAAACGTTTGCAGATTAATTCCACTCTGTGACAAGTCTCTTATGGCAAAGCTAGGTGGAATGGTGGATTGAGCGCTGAACCTAAAGTCAAGAGATCTGAGTTCGAATCCAGTAGTATATACTTACTAGCTGTGTGACCCGAGGCATGTCATAACCTCTGTTTGTCTCAGTTTTCTCACCTATAATAATGGCACGAATCTCATGGGGTAGTTGTGAGGATCAAATGAGATAATATTTGTAAAGCACTTTGCAAGCATTACAACGCTGTATAAATGCTAGCTGTTGTTATCATGAAAATAAATAAGTAAAGCAATATGGTAACCTTATCTGAAAGTGTGTGAAAGTTCGTTCTGCATCTGTAGCACTCCCTCACCTCTCTACTTTTATTCGGTTTTAATCATTAATTAATTCATTGAAAAATTAATTTTACTTAACCCCAATTGCCCTGCGTCGCCCCTGCAAAAATAATTTAACAAAAAAAGAAAAATTAATTGTAATTATTTTTTTCTCCTTCTCACCTCTTACCCATTGAAAAAAAAAGAGAAAAGAAAACCAAATTCCTAACAACATGTATTCGTAGTCAAATAAAACAAATTCCCTATTGGAAATGTCCAACGGGCTATTTCTGTTGTGGGACTAGAACTCAAGAGAGAGCTCAAGGCTGGATAAAAAGATCTCACACACCTGTATTCTACCACAAGCAATCAATAGTGACAATTACTCCCAGAGTAAAAGCAGAGTTAAATGATACAGGAGCTTTGTGACATCTGTATGCGGCTTAAACGTTTGGAGAGATTCATGATTTTACTGTTAGGGGTACTCCCCCTGCTAACGGCTCACTCTGTGCCTTGCCATATCACTTCATGAATTGCCAGGCCTGAAGAAATTCATCATTTGTTGACCAACTAACTCTCCGGTGCTGTCTCTCCTCAAAGCTAAGCTGGTGTTTGAAGGCAGACGTGCAGTCTATCGCCAGGCCTGTTCTCAACACCTTTCCAGCTTGAGAAGATCTTCCAGAATTTGTATAACTCCTCTAGGCTGGCTTTCCAGAACCAAGAGTCATCTCTAGGCCCTGAGGAAGCATTAGATTAGAGTTTGGAGGCAGAAGCTGCGTCACACTCCAGAGAATTAAACTAGACAGCGTGTCATAGTGGCTAGAGAATTGGACTGGGAACCAGGAAGACCTGAGTCCTGTCTCTGACGCACACTGACTATGTGAACCTGAGCGGGTCACAACCTCTCAGTGTTCCAGGCACCTCTCTAAGGTTGGATGTTGCATAGAAGTTGCAGATCTACCGTGATGGAGGAAACACTTTGCCAAGGGCTCTTCACACTCGTCAAGTCACAGGTTGGTTAAAAAAAAAAGTAAATATCTCAACAGATCACACTTGAGTCTGACACCATAAGAAGGAAAACTTCAGAAAATCCACAGTAGTAGGAGGGGAAATTGGAAGCAGTTTTACCAAAATCTTAACCCAATTACAAAAAAGGATATAAGCATATATTAAGTGTCTACTATGTGCTAGGCACAGTGCTAAGTGCTTTATAAATATCTCATTTGAACCTCACAACAACCCTAGGTGGTGGGTGCTCTTCTCATCCCCATTTTGCAGTTGAGGAAACTGAGGCAGAGGTTAAGAGACTTGCCCAGGGTCACACAGCTAGTAAGCGTCTGAGGCCAGATTTGAACTCAGGTATTCCTGACTCCGGGCCTGGTGCCCTATCTGCTGGGCCACCTAGCTGCTGCCAGACTTCTGTTTCTTACTACAAGCCATCGATAGTGACAATGACTCCATGGGCTAAATAATATTGATGTGGCAGGTAGTTCTTTCCCCATTATATCCTTCCAGAGGAGTCTTAGGGCTCAAAATAGTCAACAAAATGTCCAACTGTGTGATAAAAAGCAGAAGAGTCCTCATCCCTCTTTATCTGTCTTCATTTCTAGACTCTTCAATAATTTGTATCACATTTTGTGCCTTCTGAAATGCTTTATATTTACTTAGCGGGGTATTCGGTCTAATCTTCTTCTCACCCACGCTTTTCTTTGAAGCCTCCCAAACACTAAGCTAGCTCTGGCAACGTGGGCATCAACCTCATTATCAGTTCTGATCGGCTGGCCACATTGTTCAAATGCCAAATATACGCTTGTCAAAAAGACTATTTTATGGAGAACTCACACAGGGCAAGCGTTCACATGGTGGTCAGAAGAAGCGATACAAGGATACCGTCAAGGTTTCTCTTAAGAACTTTGGTATTGATTGTGTGCCATGGGAGACACTGGCACAGGACTACCCAGTGTGGCATGCCCTCATCAGAGAAGGTGCTGTGCTCTATAAGCAAAGCAGAATTGAAGCAGCTCAAAAGAAATGCAAGATGCACAAAGAGATTCTGTCCCAAATGTTCACATGGACCATTTGTGTCCGACCTGTGGTAGAGCATTCCAAGCTTGTGTTAGTCTGATCAGCCACAATTGGATGCACTGAAACTTGACTCCAGCATAGTGATGTCATTTTGGTCCTCTTTGAGGATGAAGGACAACAACCAGCGAGGTATTGTTTTGGAATCACAGACTATGAAAGCTGGAAGAGCCTTAGGACTCCTCTGGTTCAATCTCCCATCCTACTCAAGATTCTCCCCTATGACATCCCTGATGGGTGGTCAGTCACCCATGCCTTGTTTGAACTAATCTCTCATGATGGGGAAGTTCATGACTGTGAGATACGCCATTCAAAGTACTGAGAAGACGTGGTTGTTTTTTAAAAATTTATTGAGCCCCAACCTGCCTGCTGGCAATTTCTAGCTGTTGGTCCTAATTCTGCCCTTTTAGATACTCAGAATGTTGGATCATTCATTTATACCAAAGCTCTTAAAATCACTGAAGTCAGCTGTTATGCCTTCTCCCACTGTTGGCCCCCCACCCCCGAGTTTCTCTTCCTTGACAATCTTGTCCACATTTCTCTGAATATATGGCAAGTTGTCAGTTTCCCTCCCCAGATGTGGCAGTCCAATAAAAGCACTATTTCAGACATAATCTGTCTTGTATTAGACAGTGTGTTTCTACTAATGTAGCCTCTGGTAGCATTAGGCTGCCACACCATGTGGGTTGAACTTACACTCAATCACAGACAGAATGGTACACTGGGAAAAAAAATGGCTCCGCCATTAGAGAACCTGGGTCTGAACACTAGCTTGTGTACTTACTTGTGGGACTTTAACCTCTTGGGGCTTTTGGTTTCCCACCTATAAAGGGAGGGGTTTGGGTTTGATGACTTGCAAGGTCCCTTTTATTGCTCCATCTATGATTCTAAAACCACCAAGTCTCTTTGCCTGTGACCTTTCAAACCTGGTTTCCCAAACTTTATACTCATACTTTTTATTTTTCAAGCCCTCGAAGGACTTTGCATTTATTCGTATTATAATATGACCTATTTTCCCCCAGGGGTTGCTGTGGGAGTTAGTCAATCTGCCTGTTTTTCAGTCAGGATCTCAGGTAGCTGGTGTGCATCACTTTCACCTGTGCCTCCATGTGAACAGCCTACTCTCTCATCCGCCTTGGGGGTATACCTGGGTTTCTACCAATCAGATTCCTCATCTATTCATCCCTTGCTTTTGGTCATATAACAGGTTGTGTACCTTGATGACTCACCTCTTGCAAAGTTATTTATTTGTAATGCATTTAATCATATTAGATAAAAGGTAATAAAAGCAAAAGTATTACTCACCTGTGAGATAACCTATACATTCCATTTGATATCCAGATTCTTCCTAAGTCAAAAATACTTTTTTGGATGAAGTCCAGAAGATCCCAGTAATGAGCTCAGAGTTACTAGGTGGTAGGGATCAGTATTAGTTCATAATCATCCCACCTCCTAAAACTCAAGTATGTGGTTACTTAGTTCAGGGTTTACAGAGCTACAGAAACTTGAGCTAACTCTCCTGGTCAGAACTTCATGGACACACAGGATATAGGATGTTGTAAGGGAATCTGGGGATGTCTTCTACACAGAAATGCTTCACCTGGGTGTCTAGCTAGCTGGCATATACGCCTGTTAAGACTAGTAATTTACATTGTGTTTGTTTCACCTCATGGTTCCAGTCCATCAAGATACTTGGAGTTATTGGATTTCAGTAGAGAGAACCTTGGAATCTATAAAATGTGAAAAGATTTACAGAGGTCCATGAAGTGATGTGAACTACCATATTAATCCAACTACAGGTCGCTCCTGAAGCCAGATCCCTAAAATAAGATTTCTTGGAAAGAAGGAATAGAGAAACCTATAGGTATACAATGAAAAATAAATTAATACGGGGCACATTCAAATTATATGCGAGACAGCTTTTGTGAGGAGGAGGTATATGGACTATATTTGGCCCAATACAGTAATTTGTTCAGTCATCAATAGAGAAATATGTTTTACGATTCTGCTTTTAGAAGACAGCATAGGTAATGATGTTCCTACATTTGTACCTATTATCGTCTCTAATTTCTGAGGCCAAAGTCCCATTGAGATTTATTGCAATCCAATTTGGGGGTTTTAGTGGAATTAGAGGGAATTTGTGGAATTCTTAGGTCAGTCAGTCTGTGTGAGAAGGTAAAGGGCTTTACGCTGTGCCAGCAAACTACTCAGGATGATTATAGCCAATGACTGATAGTAGCCTTAGGTCAAGAGCAGAACAGCCAACAGCTGAGAGGGTTATCAAGTCAAAGATAAGACAGATGGGGTGGGCTATCAGCTGAGAAATATCCAGAAGAGAATGCCTAGAGGGACAGAGTGGTTAGGAGTGTTGAACGAGGACCATATTGTCAGTTCAGGTGGCACAAATGAAGATTATTGCTCCACCTCCGTGTGTGTGTGTGTGTGTGTGTGTGTGTGTTTCGGAGTGAGCTGGACAGGGAAATCTGATAAAGAAATTTAGTGGGTCAGAGTATTACAAAATGATATTCAGAATGGGGAGAATTAAAGATAAAGATCATAGCTTTCGAGCTGAAACAAACCCCAGAGGCCATATAGTCCAACCTCTTCATTTTACAAATGAAAAACATTGAGCTCAAGAGAGGTTTACAACATGTTCAAGGTCACACAAGTAGTAAGTATCATTTGAACTAGTAAGCAGTATGTGAAGCCAGATCCTCTGACACCAAAGCCAGCGTGTTTCCCAGTACACCCAATGCCTCTGAATACAGACCTTTCCCTGTTGGCCAAGCTGTCTGGAGGTGCCTCAAGCCTGCCTCTCCGCAGGAAAAATTAAAAACCTCAAAAGCAAGGATGGCATAGTGGACGGAGCACAGGATGAGGTCAAGAGACCAGAGTCTGGGTACTACTTCAGAAGCTTAAAATCTCTGATAATGGACCAGTCGCTCCTTTAGAGCCTCTGATTCGTCACTGGTAAAATGGGAAAATAGTAATAATAATTTCAATAACTGTCATAGAAAGAACCTTGGGATCTTTAAGACACAAATGCGAATGAGGAGTGTGACATGCTCACTTATCCTTATGCAAACAGACAAAAGAGCTCGAGAGAACCTGATAACTGGTTCCTTGCACTTGATGAATTTGTTTGTGGAAAGCTGGGGCCTAGAATGGTTAAGACATGCTCCATGTTCTAGAAGAGCTCAGAAATCACTGTTATCAAAGGTTTGGGGCTCTGTTTTGGGGAAACAGACTCTGAGCTCATACTCTTAAGCCCCACTTGACGTGGTAGGTCAGGTGTCCAGAGCAAGGCTATCTATACTCCCTTGGGAGTCCTCTGGTAACTCCAAGGGATTTCCTCTACTATATTTGTTCTCTAGCCCCCATCAGGTATACTCTCTTCAATATCAGTCAACCCTTTACCATCTCGTCAATATCATTTAACTAGTGATTAGCAACGCCAATATCAACCTACCCATTGATATCTCATTGACAAATAACATTAATTAACTTTTACAAAGGTATATTTACTGAAAAGATACAGCAAAACCCGAACTCTGTGTGTGTGTGTGTGTGTGTGTGTATTCCAAAACTGAGTACATTGTCTTTTACCACGTTGGTCCCTGGGAAGAGTGGACTCAAAATCAGTGGTTGCTACTAATTTAGCAAATTTTACCAAATTCACCTCTAGGTGTGACACAGCCAAGAGAAAATCTTACCTCTGCTTATAGGACACAGTCTCTCTGCTACTGGGTTAATTCAGTTTTAAAGCTTTTAAAATCAATTGTCAGCCTGAGCAAAGAGGCTTTTTTTCTTCACTTGGAGTTTTTTTTCTTAGTATTTTTTTAACCTTATCACCAAGGTCTATTATAGGGGTGGAGAACCATCGGCCTCAAGGCCACATGTGGCCCTCTAAGTCCTTGAGTGTGGCCTTTTGACTGAGTCCAAGTTTTACAGAACAACTCCTTTTATTAAGGGGACAAAGGGCCAGACTTCAGGATCTAGAGGGCCACATGTGGCCTTGAAGCCTAAGGTTCCCTGCCTCTAGTCTATAAGTTTCACTTTAGTCCTTCAGGGGATTTCTAGCTACTGGGCTCACTATTTGACAAAACCGTTGGGAAAACTGGACAGTAGGATGAAACAAATTAGATTTGCACCAATACCTCATACCTTATACAAAGATTAGGTCCAAACGGATATGAACTAGATATAAAAAGTCACATTGAAAACAACAACAAAAAAATGCCTATCTGATCTGTGGGTAGGAGAAAAGCTCATGATCAAACAAGGAATAAAGATTTTTACAGAAGATGTAATGGACAATTTTGATTGCATAAAATTAAAAAAGGTTTTGCACAAACAAATCTAATAAAGTTAATAAAAGGAAATCAATTAACAAGGGAAAAGTTTTGTGGCAAGTTTCTCTGATAAAAGTCTTACTCCTCTGATATATAAGGAACTTATGCAAATTTATAAGAAAAAGAGCCATTCTCCAATTGGTAAATGATCTAAGGAGATGAACAGGCAAGGAAAGAAACCCAGGCTATCTGTAAACATATGAAACAAATTCTCCAAATCACTAGTAACTAAGAGAAATTTCTATCAAAGTAATTCTGAGATTCCACCTTACATTTATCAGAGTGTAAGATTTGGGACAAATGATAAATGTTACAGGGGCTGTGGGAAAACAAGCACATTGGTGCACTATTAGTAGATCAATGAAAGGGTATAACCATTCTGGAAAGATGTTGGGAATTATATTCCAAAAATTACTCAACAGTGATTCTTTGACCCAGCTATACCATGCTAGGCTTATATCCAAAAGAGACAAAAGAAAAAAGAAAATGTCCTATATATTAAAAAAATGTATATTTATGGCAGCTTGGGGTGGGGGTAGATTGCAAAAGAAAAAGGGATTTTCATCAATTGAAGAATAGCTAAATGTTACATATGAATATCATAAGGTACTAAAAAAGAAATAGGAAATAGATGATGTCAAAAAGATATGGAAAGACTTGTATGAATTGATACAGAATTAAAGGAGCAGAACCTGAAGAACAATTTACACAATACCATGAATATTACAAGATGAACAATTTTGAGTACTTTTATAAATTGATTAAGTATGAAATAAACATAACCAAGAGAACAAATTAAACAATAATAGCACTGTAAAAATAAGCCACTTTAAAAGCTGTGAGAGCTCTGACCAATATGACGATTATCCATGATTTTAGGGGACTAAAAAAACCCATTACAGAGAGGTGATAATTTAGGGTGCAGAATGCGATATGTATGTTTTTATATACAACAATTGAGGGAATTTTTTGATTATGTATATTTTATAAGAAATTTGCTTTTTTTTTCTCCAAAGGGTTGGAGGAAGAAAAATTAGACATGTAAATTTTTTTAAATGGAGAGATAGGTTGTAATGGCAAGCAAAGTAGGATTTTTTGCTGGATTGAGTTCTAGCCAATCAGAGACTTGTATGTGGGCTTTAGCCAATCAGACATGTGTATTGAGTTCCAGCCAGTCAGAGACTTGTATGTGAGTACTAACCAATCAGACATGTGCATTGAGTTTCAGCCAATCCGATGCCAACTAGAACTGTGTATAAAGAGAGCCGATGTTGAGAGAAAGCAGACATTGAGAGAGCCAGCATCAAGAGGCTGAGCCAGCATTGAGAAGAAGAGAAGAGGCAAAGAAGAATGAGCTTTGAGTGTTGAGCTGAGAGGAGACCTCTGAGAGCAAAGAGAAGACCTTTGGTGGCAATGACTTGCTGAAGGAACTTTAGAGATGTAAAAACAAATAGAACTGTAGGGCAGAAACCTGCCTGTGGTAAAGAGGTTTAGCTTAAGCCCAGAGCTGTTGAAGTGAACCGAGCTGTTATCACAAAGCCTCTGGATTTTGGAGGTGAATTCAGATGGTGGCACTGGTAGTGTGTTGTTGCCCTGTTAAGTTTTGTTTTCCCAGAGGCAGAAGCTTCAGGCAGGAACCCCTGGAGCCTGCTGTCAGGCAGGAGCAGTAAGAGCTTTGAATGAAGCAGTCCCACGTACTGAGACATGGAGCAGGAGTGGAGAGCTGCCTACATGTGAATCCAGGCAAGAGTTGGTAGCAGTTAGTCCACAGAGAAAGAGCGATGGGACTTGGAAGTCAACCTCGAGTCAAGATGAAAGAGGACTTTACTTAGATACTCGTTATTGATTAAGAAGATTGTTCTTATTGTGATCTAGGGGTGCATGGTGTGGTATTTTCTGCTACTCCTTAAGGATGTGTTCTGCTAGGAAAAGAACCTATCCTGGGGCTCCTTGACTGTGTAAACAAGTATTTTGGGGAATGCTACTGAATGCTATATTATATGCTATGTGCCATATGACACACTGAGTGTTATTAGGTGTATATATATATATAATATGTATATATATACATATATGTACACATATATACATATAAGAATGTTGTTATGAATATTATGCTTTATTTTATTGAACAATGCTTTAGTTTATTACTGAATAAATAGAGAGTTCATTATACCATTGATTAGACCCTTGAAATTATTCACAGCAGCAGTCCTCGGGTGTGCTGCCATGATTGGCATTACATGGGTGGATGCTGCAGGTGTCAAATATTGCAAGCACTTTCAAGTGATGTCGCTGTATTATTAGTTTTGCTTACCTGTTTAACTTTATTACGAGAGATCTTTCACTAAGTGAGAGTAATCTATAAAGGTTTGTAATACAAAAAGAAAATGTGGAATAAAAAAATAAATCTATGAACCTATTAAATCACTAAAGTGAGCCAAGGAATTATTAACTGATCTGTTTATGGCAGACAGAGAGAGAGACAGAGAGACAGAGAGAGACAGAGAGAGAGAAAGTTTCAAAAGAGGCAAGATAACCAAAATCCTCCAATTACAATGACATCATGCCTTGGTCAAGGCTTTTGGATTCCTTACTTGCTGGCACTAGAGTTAATGAAAATATCTTCTGCATTTTTCCTAATTGAATAAAGAATCACAATCTTGGTGGGCAGCTATGTTACTTGTGGATTCTCAAAACAAACCTCCCTTTGAAGGATGCTTACTATTATTTCCTCCTTTCAAAGGCTGTCAAGTTGTCTTTCATCTATTTCTCTTCCTTCTGTTCTTCTTTCCTTCTGTAACCTTTTGAAAGCTTTGATAAATCTGTGATTTCATTAGTGTAGTTTTCACCTTCTTGCCTTCCTGCCCTGTGAGATTCTTATCTTCATTTCCCCTTAGATTCTGCAGAGAGATCCCACCCAATACGCTGGGGGCCTTCTTCTAATTCTTTTAATATCGCAAAAGCAGTTAGCGATGGAGTCGTAACTCCGCCATCTTTCATTTTCACTCTGTGATAGGCCCACCTCGTTATCCAGGCCACCAGTCCTGGATGTTATTTTTAAAGTCATTTGTCTTGTACAAATCTCTACCCCAACTTTTTTTTCCAACTTGCTAGAGTCTCCTTATATCCACAATGCTTCTTTCTATTGTTCTTATATAAAACGAAGACAAGCAAAAAATGTTTCCATTGCCTCCTTTCATCTTTCTTCATTAATTTTTTGCTTATCTTCCTTGTTTTTCAGTATTTCCATTGACAGTGAACAGCGACATTCATGAGCATCCTCAAGGAAGATAGAGGAGGGGAAAGGGATGGGAATTTGTAACTTTGCCTATTCATGATCCCTTACTGCTACTCTTGATTTACAATTTTACTTTTTTTTCTACTACAATCTACAAGGCTTATGTCCACTGATGCCTCCTTTGTCCTTCAACCAGCTTAAACTACTGTCTCCCACGAATTAGTGTTCCTTCTCCTTACCAAGGCAAACCCCTCTCCATGCACAAGTGATCCCCTCACTTATCTTCAGTCTCTCCCTGTTTACCAGTGGCTTCTCTGCTACCTACAAATATATATAAAAATATAAACAAATACCTACCCATGTTATCCATATCCTTAAAAAACACTTTATCTGTTATCTCTGTTACTTATTCTCCTATTTCAGGCTCAATAACTTGAGAAAATGTCTACAATCTGTGCCTCAGCATCCTCTCCTCTCAGTCTCTTGGAAACTCTTCATAGTCTGGCTTCCAATCTCATCATTCCACTGACTCTCCAAAGATCTCTTGTCATATCTAATGGCTTTTTCTCAAGCTTCTTCTCTTTTGACTTCTCTACAGCCTTTAATATAGTCGCTCACGCTCTTCTCTTTGACACTTTCTTCTCTCTAAGTTTGCATGACATTGTTCTCTCCTGGTTCTCCTCCTACCCATCTGACTGCTTTCTATTTTCTTTTTTAATCTTTATTCAGGTCATACCTGCTAACTTTAGGCATCCTCCAAGGCTGTATCCCACTTGCTCTTTACTTCTCTCTCTCCCATAGGTTCCCAAAATGGGTGATACCAGGTACTGGAATGATCTAAGGGAGAAGCTGGGTGACACCGAATAAAGATAAGGGGGTGATAGAAGCATAAGGAAAGAAGAAAAGAAATTTTTTTGAAAAACTGTTTGTACAACTTTCATCTGTCATGTGACATTAGTCATAGTGATTACATTATTTTCCAAATAAACAAACAAAATGCAAGTTATAACCAATAAGTAGTCAAGTCTGAAGACAGGTCTTAACAAGCAAATGTTGGCAGGTAAACATGTTGTGCATTGTTGGCAAGTCCAATATGCATTGGCAGGAATATGTGCGTGTAATGACTTGTTTACAATATAATACTATATGGTTTACATGATGAAATATTGCACCATCAAAATTCCAATGAAGGAAACCCCCCACGAATTTACAATAAATTATTAAATTTAAGATGTGTCGTTTAAAAAAATATTTTATATATTTTTAAAATGATGCAAATTAAAAAACAAACTATTGAAGGATTTAAGAAAGTAGATTTCTCAGGAGAAAAAAATAGACATTCGGGGTAGCTAGGTGGCACAGTGAGTGGAGCACCAGCCTTGGAGTAAGGAGGACCTGAGTTCAAATTCAGCATCAGACACTTGACACACTTACTTACAAGTCAATCCCAATTGCTCTGCCTTCCCCCCTCCAAAAAAAATGGACATTCAATGAAATAGAAGACTTTCAAGCATTCTTGATGTCAAGACCAGAGCTGAATGGAAAATTTGTCTTTCAAATGTGTATATATATATATCTTGCACAGGGTGAGCTGAATATGAAGGGATATCTAAAAAATAAAATTAAGGGGTGAGAGAGGAATATATTGGGAGAAGGAGAAAAAGAGAGATAGAATGGGGTAAACTATCTCACATAAAAGAGGCAAGAAAAAGCTTTTACAATGGAAGGGAAAAGGGGGGAGGTAAGAGGGAGTGAGTGAACCTTACTCTCATCAGATTTGGCTTAGGGAGGAAATAACATACACACTCAATTGGGTATTTTACCCTATAGGAAAGTAGGGGGGAAGGGGATAACAGAAGGGGGGATGATAGAAGGGAGGGCAGATTGGGGGAGGGGGTAGTCAGAAGCAAAAACTTTTGAAAAGAGTCAAAGGAGAGAATAGAATAAATGGGGGACAGGATAGGATGGAGGGAAATACAGTTAGTTTTTCACAACATGACTATTACGAAAATGTTTTTCATAACTACATATGTATAACCTATATTGAATTGCTTTGCATTTGCCCTCTTCTCTCACCAACACAATTGCCGCCTGATATAGGCTCTCATTTCAAGATCGGGCTACTGCAATAGCTTTCTGGTTGGTCTCCTGCCTCAAGTCTCTCCCCACTCTAGCCTATCCTTTACTCTTGAAACTTGAAACTACACTTGAAAAAGTGATCCACCTAACACACAGGTGTAACTGTTACCTTTGACCTCAAAGTTACTACTACTAAGAGCTAGTATATACACAGTGCATGCCATGTGCCAGGTACCGTACAAATATTATCTTGTTTAAGCCTTGCAAGGAGATAGGAGCTATTAGGATTCCCATTTTACAACTTAGGAAACTGAACCAAACAGAGATTTAAGTGACTTTCTCAAGATCACACAGCTAGTAAGCGTCTAAGGCTGGATTTGCACTCGGGTCTTCGAGACTCCAGGCCCAGTGCTTTATTCACTGTGCCACTTGCCACTTCTATTCCCTGTTACCTCCAGGATCAAATATGAAATCCTGTTTTTGACTTTTAAAGCCCTTCACAACATGTGCCCTTCATTTACTCCCCTCTACTTAGTCTAGGATCCAGTGACATTGGCTTTCTGGTCATTGCTTGCACAGGACCATGAAAGTCCAGACTCCATGTCTTTTCACTGGCTGCCCCTCATGTCTGAACAACCTTGCCTTCCTGTCTTCCTTGACCTCATTAAAATCTCAATCCATATCTTACCTTCTACAAGTGGCTTTCCCACTCCTCTTAGCCACTAGTGCTTCTGAGATTACCTTCAGTCTGCTCTGTGAATATCCAAAATTACTGTTACTTACATGGTTTTCCCCCACTGGAATATGAGCTTCTTGAGGGCAGAGGCACATTTTTGCCTTTCCTTGTATCCCTGGCTCTTAGACTGGGGACTTTCAAATACTAAGAGTTTAATAAATACTTTTAATTCTTGTTAGTATTGCTGCAATACCACTGGTAGCTTCTAGCTCTCTTTCCCCTCCTCTCAAGACCCTGAGTCACTCTCATAGATGAGGTTCATCTGATGTTTCCAAAGACTTCAGCAGACAGGTGGGGATTGTATCATTGCTATTTTTTAGATCCAAGTCACAGAACAAACTCTAAATGCAAAACCAGGCCTAGAACTCAGGGTTCCTGATTGGATTATGAGAGCTTAGAGATCACCTAGGTAGATCAATTTCTTCATTTCACAGATGAAGAAATAAAAGCCAAATCAATCAATCAACAAATATAATAAGTAAGCACTTATTAAAAGACAGGCATCATGGTAGATGCTAGGGATAAAAAGACGAACATGAAAACTGGTTTTGCCTTCAAGGATTGCTCATAGGCCCATGAAGTATCAGAGCCCTGTTCCTCTCGTTCCTCTCATTCCAAGATCTGGGGTCTCCTTTCTCCTATACCAGAGACTGGAATTGATGACCAGTGGCTTAATGAGCTGGAGGATCGCATTCCTGCTGCAGCCCTTGTTACCTGTGTGCACAGGACCCCTTTTGTTACCAAGAAGGGCAGTGAGTAACTTGTCCAATATCTAAGAGTCAGTAAGGGGCCAAGCTGAAACTCAAAGTCTGGTGTTCAGGCTTTCTGTCCAGAGATGCCCTTACTACCCTGTATTTCTACTTTACAGACCCTCCATCTGTAAAAAGAGTGCGCCAAATGAGCTGATTTCTAAAGTCCTGCCCAGCTCTGATGTCTTGTGTTCCTATGACGAGTTCACACTAAAGAACTTCCTTGATGTCCATGGGCTATGGAAAGACCTTTCTGACTTCAGATCACAGTCTGAAAACATAGGACTTTTTTTTTAAGTCTGGCCTCAGTCTCATAGCCAGCACCTCTCCTAAATCCAGGACAGAACTGGCAGTTCTAATTCCCATTCTATCTCTAGACTCCTCTCCCACTGGCTGAATACCTGGAAAAGATAACATATGGACCCTCCGTCTACCCACCTTAGAAGAAACAGGATCTTTTATTTCCTTTCTTCATATAGTAAAACAATAAAATGTAGGTTGCCAAGCTGAGTAAACACTATCATCCCATGGGACAGGCAGAGGAAGTCCACTGTACACAGAGAATGTTTCTATTTTGAGGCTTTTGTGGGAAAATGAGAGAAACTTTCATATCAAATGCCTTGCAAACCTATCTGAAGAAACTTATTCCAGGATATGAATGGAGCTGATGGGGAGCAATCTGACTTTAAAAAGATCTCCTATTTTAAGTCATAAGCTTGAATCTACCTATCAAATGTCTTTGGAGGAAAAAAAAAACACTTTTCCATGTCAAAGACACAGTCTTCAGTCTGGATAAAGCACTTTGTAAATGTAAATCATTATATCAGTGTGAGTTGTAGCATTATTTTCCAAGTGACCTATAAATTATGCTATTTTCATATGCATAAGGGTTTCCATATTAATTTCCATCATAGGTCATCACAGTCAGGATCTATACCTATTCTCAAATATGTTTGGTCAAGAAAACGATGAAAAACAGGTTCTTCACAACAGAATGGGGTGCACATCCTCTCAGAGAAATGGTAAATAATTGAGTCACTGGGGCTGCACAGGTAGGCCCTTATGTCTCATGTATTAACTCCTTTCCAAGGAGTTGTAATAATTCAAGGATCTTGGGCTCAGGGTTCTTAGCTGTCTCCATCTGGGTTTGAATGGGCATGATGGGACAAAGTGGTGGTGGTGTTCTTACTTCCTTGGCACATGCTGCCTCCTGTCTCTCCCTCAGCTTCAGCTGGGTTGGCTTGCCTGCCCCGTGGATGACACTTGGTTGTCAGAAATGGAGAAAGTAGCTGGAGTGCTTCCCTATCAGGGCTGTGCAATGAAAGGAGGTATGGACAATGTGTTTTGTAAATCTTAAATGCAATTTATAAGTGTAAACTATGAGGGCAAAGGGAAGATCCAGACAAGCGCTCCAGGTAAAATGGAAGAGGAGATCACTTTCAGATGCTGGGACTAATGCGCAGAGCCAAATGGAAGTGGATCTTACCTGTTGGGAGCTGATAACCCAGATGCAAGCTGGACCAGCTGCAGTCAGGCATAGAACATCTAGCACTTTGGAACTATGAGAATTCCAGTGAAATATGAAATTTCTTTCCAGGTGCTATCTCTTTTCATGCCAACTATCTCCCAAATCACTTTCCAGCGTTAATAAGCTTCAGGACATCCAGCGACCACACTGAAGCATCTAGAGTGAAGAGTGAGGAAACACATGCAGGCAGAGGCATGGTCAAGGCACAGAGGATGAACAGGCTTCAGTTTCCTCACTCTGAAATAAAGGGGATACAATAGATCAGACCTGCACTTGCCAGTAGGTAGGGGCCAAAATTAAAATAGGCTAAACTTCTTCAGGCAGCAGATAGGTTAGACTGCAGTCAGACTGATGATGTTTGGTTGGGTCATATGACAGACAGGAGAGCGCACAGGGGCAATTCTACATTTTTCTCCGGCTGCCCCAAATCCTTTGGCCTGCTGCAAGAGGCCAGAGGGCCAGATGTTGTGCAAGCCTGCACTAGATGCTGTTGTTCAATCATTCTCAGTTATGTCTGACTCTTTGCGACCCCTTTTTGGGTTTCCTTAGCAAAGATGCTGGGGTGGTTTGCCATTTCCTTCTCCAGCTCATTTTATAAATGAAGAAACTGTGGTAAACAGAGTTAAATGACTTGCCCAGGGTCACACAGCTAGTAAGTATCTGAGGTCAGATTTCAAGTCACAGGCCCAGGGCTCTATCCACTGAACCTCTTATCTGCCCAATACTAGATGAGGGTTTTTTCATCTTTTTGTGGGTCATAGACTCCTTGGGAGCCTGGTGAGGACTATGGACCCCTTCTCAAAATAATATTTCTAAATGATTAAGATAAAATATTCAAGACTACAAGAGAGAACACCTATTTTGAAATAGTTATCAAAATATTAAAAAAAGAAAACAAGTTCACAGACCCTCAGGTTGAGAAGCCATGGCAGTAGATTATCTCTGAGGTGCTTTTCTAGTTCCAGTATTCTATGACTTTATGATATGTGCCTGACTAGGAAGAAATTAGACCAATTCTGAAGGAAATCAGACTGTGGGTGAATCTAGATAGATGAGGCCTCTGTCCTCAGAGGGCAGAGGGGAAATATATAAACAGAAGCAGCTGCAACGACCCATTTAACTGAAGCCCCTGACACCAAAGGAATGCCATTAACCTTTGTGTTTATTTTATCTAGGTCCCTCATGACTTACCACTTACCCTCGATGAGTGAATTTAGAAAGGGATTTCAGAAATCTTCATCTCCTTGAGCATACAACTGTGTTGGTCCTCATGCCTTTTTGACACTCGGACTCCCAAAGTTATGGAAAGACTTAGGACTGTTAGCTGTATTATCTAATCTTGAAGAACTGCTATTCATCTCTAGGGGCTAGGGCATTTATTACTCCCAGTTCTGTCCCTAGGTAGATATTAGACTGAATTTAGTCCTAGGGAACTTGGCCTGTAAAGTGAGAGGGGCCTTCCTTTTGTCACAGTCTTTGGCTTGTGAAGGGCCCCAATTTGGTTCTTCCTGAGATGATTTTATTTATGGCTCTTATCTAAAGCCTTTCCAAAAAAAGGTGGGTGTGGGGTGTGGGAATTAAAAGTATTCACTGTACATTATGAATCAGGTATAGGACAAGTAATTTATTTCTATCCAAAAAAGTAAAGCTAAACGTAAATGGCTCACAGGAAGCATTAACAGATGAATTTTGTTATGATTTTTTTCTAGCTCTACAAAGAAAATCTTTGGTAGTTGGATTGGTATGGCACTGAATAAGTAAGTTGATTTAGGTAGTATTGTCATTTTTATTATATATTGCCTCATCCTATCTATGAACAATTAATATTTCTCCAATTAATTAGCTCTGTCTTTATTTGTGTGAATAATGTTTTGTAATTGTGTTCATATAGTTCCTGTATATGTCTTGGCAGGTAGATTCCCAAGTATTTAATACTGTGTGCAGTTACTTTAAATGGAATTTCTTTTTCTCTCTCTTCCCACTGGGTTTTGTTGGATACACACACACACACACACACACACACACACACACACACACACACTTCATTGCAATAGGTTTTTTTAACTTAAAAAATTTTTTATCTAAGAATGATTTCCAGACTGAGAACTGTTTTGACTCCAAACAAGTAAATTTTGGCATGTTGTCCTATTGTTATCATTTTCTTCATATAATTATTTATTATTTCTATGATTATTTCTTGATCATTTATTCTTCAGGATTACAATGTTAGTCTCTTTCTTCCCATTTCCCTCAGTGATTATGCTTTTTATGTTGTAATCTGTAAAGAATGTTTTAATTATTTCTTTAATATTTCTACCTTTCCAAATTTATCTTTGTCATGCCCTAGCAAAGGGTCAATTTTTGTAAAAGTGCTGTGGAAAGTCAGCTATTTGGGTCATCAGTCTGGCTGACTCCTTTTTAAACACCTCATCAAAAACTTTTGAGTACGTGGCAGTATGAGATGGTGGTGGCACCTGCCATCTCACCATGATACTGTAATGATGGAGAAACTGAGGTGACCCTAGTCCCATCTCCTCGTTTGAAACATAATCAATCAAGATTGTCTTTCTGTTATATGAAAATTGCTTACTCCTGCCTATAAAAAGTAGCCCAGAGGTTGAATCCTGGCTGGTCCACCAAAGCGTGCTGCCTTGGTGTATTAATAAATTCCTTTTCTTTTACTTTCTGAGTTTGCCTTAATTGATCAGGGTGAGACTCTAACCTTTCAACAAATTTGATGAGCCAGGCAGGAGTTTGGGGGCCCTTCACCTGTGTAGCTATCACTGAGAGAGCCTACTCCAACTCGAAGCCAGCACTCAGGCTTTTGTCTGATCACAAGTCTGAGTGGATTCCCCTAGTGGTTAACCAGCCATGAAATGCTTAGAGAAAAACTCTCAAGACTCTGAAAGGATAAGAAAAAAATGAGTCCCATACTCGAAATTTGACTTTTTTTCTTATTTGTGCACAAATAAGCTGAATGCATAGGATGAGCACGGTGAATATGGATCCTTACCCAATGCTAAATTGCCCAAGAACAGAAAAGTCAAAGAAGTACTAGCACCAAAAGAATAAGCCTCCTGCTAACTTCTGCTTAGGCAAACTGTTAAAAGCTGGGGAAAAGGAAAAGACTGCTTGTTCAACCAGGACTGTCCAGCATGGACTGGACTTGGTAACTGAGGTTCATAATTGTGGGAAACAAATTTGACCAAATAAATATGAGACCTTTGATTATTGCTAGCTGAGCAGACCAGACTTGAAAAACTAGAGCCTGGGGGAAAAGCAGGTAAAAAGCAAAGTCCATAGTTCTCTTAAGAAATTACTTTTATGGGAAACATTCGGAGAAGGAAGTAGAGATTTCAATGGGCCCCAGGAAGGGAGTGATGCAGGCAGGGAGGTGGGCTTGATGGGGCTTCCATTTCAAAAGTTAACACACACAAGGTCTTTTTACCTTGGATAATTTTGGACGGGAGCACTTTTGTCACCCATAAAAAGCTGTGGTGAGACAGCACAGAAGGGGACATTGGAGGGTGAAAAAGACTGAGGTCTCAAACAGTTCTCTCATCTGTCGATAATATTGAGTTGGCATTTTTACTGCTTTTTGATTAGATTTTCAGTGGGAAATAAGGAGAGAAAACTGTGAAATTCTTTCTTTCTGCTTTCATAACCCTAGTTAGGTTGGACATTGAAGAAATAAAGACAGACAAGAAAAGGATGGAAATCTTTTTCTTGGTTTGTAGAAACTTATGGCATTACAAACTAGAGGCTAAAAATTGTAAAAAAAAAATGTATAATCATTACTGAAAATTTCCAAATTATTGTTTAAATATTTTTGTAATTGCTAAAACATCTGTAACAACATTGCTACTTGCCGCTACGGTGGCTATGTAAGGCCAATAACACCAGCACACAGGAGGGCTACTGGCACAGATTCTTTGATCTCCTTTTCTAAAGAAAGTAACTTTAAGGGGCTAACAATCTTACTTTAATTAAATATACATATATCATTCACTTAGTTCAGGGGAAAAAGTCAGCACCTGGAACTTTCAGAGAAAATATAAACAGAAATTACAAACAGGGATTATAAACAGAGCAAAATAACACAAATCAACAGACAGGCTTCTATCCATCTGACCAAATCACAATACATAGTTACCAGAGACAGAAGCACCAACATCTAAGTTTTCAAAGGGGGCGTGGGTGGGGGAGAGGAGGGCCTCCTTAACAGCTACCCAGAGTCTTGTCTGGTCAAATCACACTACACTTTTCCAGTGAGTGAGTAAGTTAGCAAAATGCTAACCTCAGAGTATATATACACTTCTTCAAGGGTCAGAGAGCTTCCCACCTCTCGAGGGTTTCATATCTCTCCTGACCTAATTAGCAAAAGCATGTGGGCCTTCTTACAAACAAAGGCAAGACTCAATCAAAGGCACTTGATTGCCTTAGTACTGAGAAGCACTGCAAAATAAAAAATAGTAAAAAAGTCCCACTTTGCTTGCTCTTACAACATCTTAGTGAATTTTTGGAGGTTTACAACTAGGATTAAGATTGAATGTAAACAGTGCACACCTCTTTCCCTTCCTGGAGGATGATATACATATATACACACACTCACACACACACACGTGTATATATATATACATACATTATACACACACACACATACACATATATAAACTTTGAAAGAAGGTTTAAGCAAATAGAGATAAGAGGAGAACGGGTGGAATGTTTAAAAAAAAAGGTGGAGTCCCTTTGCACTGACCATATGAGTGGAGAGTAAAGTGAAGTAAAAGGTTTTGGAAAGAGTCTTGAAGTGTTTTTCTTTTTAGTTTATTTTACTGAACTAAGGAGGAAATGAGAAACCTTTGATAGACTGCTTGTTAGCAATTTCAGATGGACAGTATTCTATCATATTACGACATTTAACAAATGGAAACCACAGAAATAAATTGGCAGCATGAAATTATTTGAGTATAGCATACAAAAACCTTTGTCTTTGAAGGACTACTGCAGGGTGTGTCCCAATCCTTAGAACCTCTTGGTTCCAAAGGAGGGGGATGGGAATTTGAGACTCACACTTGGAGCCCCTCTCAGACCTTCCCCAGGGTTTAAAATGGAAAAGAATAGTAGGTGAGATGTATACTTTATCTACCCTCTTACGGTGTGTGGGAGAGGTTGGTTAGAACACAAAAGAATTGATTTGGTTCACTGAGTGATTTTAAAGGAACCAAAAAAGTTTATGGGGAGGTGGGAGTGCCATCAGGAATCTTTAAAAGTGAGCTAACTGAAACAGTGGCCTCTGAATTTTGAAGTGTTGGCCCTTGGGAAAATAGCAATTGTGAATGTTACCATTTGTGACTGCAAATCTAGATTTGATTTGGTTGAAGTTGTCATGAAACTAAATTATAATGTGATCTCATTTACAATAAGATGCATTTTCCTATTAGGATAATTGTGATAATCAGAACTTAATGCAAAATACATTTGCTATTTGGTAGTAAGGCAATATGCTGGGAAAATGCAGGGATCAGGAAAACTTGAGTTAAAATCTGATCTTAGAATTTTATTAGCTTCATGACCTTAAACAAGTTATTTTACCTGTGTTTACCAGTTTCCTGGTAGATGTAATAACAGCACCCATCTAACAGGGTTGTTGTGATGATCAAATGACATAATAACGCAAAGTGCTTAAAGCAGTGCCTAACACATGGTAAGCACCATATAAGTGTTAGTAAATGTAAGTACTCTTTATTAGTCTGGAAATGCAATCAATATTGAATACCAAAAGTTATAAAATGAATGATTTTCTATGTAAGATAATTTGGAACTGCATTCAATTGAACTGATGTTATCTGACTGGTAATAAGCTCTCTTTCATGTCTTGAAGACATGATAGTATATATGTTATTATTGTGTTTCTAAATTTTTTTATATTGCAAAATTTGGAGAAATCATTGTTAGAAATGTTGTTAGAAAAGTAACTTATCTTTTAATCTGGATGCTGCTAGATTATAAATAATGACAAAAGAATGTGGTCAAAATGTTTAAAACTGTTAAATATTTAATGAGTTTTTTTTTTGCTTTAAAATGGATAATATGTTACTATTGGGAGAAAAGCAGTAAAAACCTCTTTAGTTTTCCTTATCTATGTGGTCCCTTGAGACTTTCTATTTGGGCAAGGTGATAAAATCTTATCAGCTCTATTGACAGCATGTTGTACAATTCTAAGGTAACACAGTTAGAGAAAATAGGACCACTCTTAGCCAAAGTGGGGAAATTTACAAATTTGCCTATAGTAAAGAGTGCATTGAGATTATATGACCATTACTTATAAAAAATAATGAAATTGTTTTTGTGCGTTATTTTAGTCATGATTGATTCATCATGACTCCATTTGGGGTTTTCATGGAAAATATACTACAGCAGCTTGCCACATCCTTCTCCATCCACTAATAAATAATATGTATTGAGGTTACATCTTTGAATGAATTTAGTAACAGTAGACCTTAGATTCAAAGATTTCATTTATACCTTAGGGGTTAACAGGCATAAAGATATGTTGCTCTGGAGACTTACTGTAATCAATATTTTTCTGGGGGGTTTGAGTGAGCTATCAAATATTCACTATATGTATAAAACTCTACAATATGATTATTCTTCATTTATAATTGAAAGATAAATAAGATGTGCTCATTGTTGACTGTTATTGCAACATAATGAAAATAATAATAATATAACCCTAAGCTGTGACTAGTAAAATTTGCTATTTGAGGTAAAATAAGTTTATTTCAGGTATGATTGTCTGAATTGTCATTTAGTCAACAGTCCACCATTCAAGTGGAATGTGCTGCCCAAAGGGAGTACTATCTGAGAATTGCTACAGGTGGATGTCTGTGCCTGGGAAAGTTGAGGGATTACTTTGCATAAACAAAGGTAGGAGCCTCTTGACTCAATTTTCCTATTGTGCTATTTCCTTCCTGAATAGGAAATGTTCCCACCTGGCAAATTCTGAGCCTGGCTATGGAACCCTGTGAATAATGTGAAACTTTTCTGCAAAGATGTAAAAGTTTTTAAAATTTAATGGAGTAGTAAACTTCAAGAAAGCAATAAGATTGGACTATTTTCACTAAGAACTAGGATATGTGTGTGTATGTGTATACATACATACATACATATACATGTATGTATATAATTGGCTTCCAAATGTTTCTATTGGGATATATAGACCTTGAGTAATGTTTTAGTAATAGGTTCTCAAAAATTGGGTGTAGTAGGAAGGCCGAATTTATGATCTCAAAAAGGATCATATATATATCTGAATGGTTCGAAATCACAAGGTATATAGAATTCTCTAAGTAGAGAGCATCAGAACATTTATTTAGGGCCCACAGTGACAGATTCACGAACCAGCCTCCCCATTCCAATATTGTGATCACACGCCTCCAGGCCCAATAGGCCCACTTCACAAGAGTAGCCAGGAGGCCACAGAAAAACAAGATGGCATAAATCATATTCACTGGCCTCAAGTCCTTGCTCGCACTCCTGGGTCCACACACGGGTTGGCTCTACTTCCACAACTCCTGCTTTGGCTTTAGCTGTAGTTGTCTCTTAGCTCGCCTCTCCTGGCAGCCCCGCCTCAACCAGAGACCAGAGACCATTGGTTCCCAAGTCGGCCCCTCTTAAGTCATCAATCTACACCCACACAGGTTTCACACCTGATAGGGCTTTGGGCCTGGGGCTTAGCACTTAACAGCTGAAAGTACTTTCAAGGTAAACAAAAGCCAAACTCCTCAAGGCACCCTTAAACTAAGTGCTAGGAGCCTATTCTGCCTTAAGGACACATGGGGTTAAGGATTTTACATACAAATTGCATTAATAGTTGTAAAGAATTTTTAAATCATTCCACACACATGCCCCACCCCTTGTTTTGCAGTCTGTCTCTGAAAACATTAAGAGACAAGACTCATTTTACAAGTCACACCCTCATGGATCTTTTTTTTTTCAGAGATTCTTCCTTCAGCCTGTTGAAAGCATTGTTCATATCAGTACAAGGATCATGTAAAGATAGAAAGAACATGTGGTATACAAAATCTGAAATTCTCTGAAGTTTCAGGTTACTTATGGGTTCCTAATATGATGTTCTTCTTATAGCTCTGCCATTAATAGGATTAAATCCATAATGTTTGAGCTGGTTTTCACCACATGGTTACTTGAAAAACCAAATTTAGAAAGTTGAGTTATGTTGAGTTTTATTACTGACAGATTTTAGGAGAATTGCCTAGGGAATTGTAATAGCAAGCAAAGTGGGACTTTTTGTTTTGCTCTTTTTTCTTTTGGAGTTCTTGTTCTTCTCAGCACTAAGGTAATCAAGTGCCTTTGATTGAGACTTGCCTTTGTTTGAATCAATAGTTTTTGATTAATCAAGAGTCTTTGATGACCTGCTTAAGTCACAAGAAAGCCTAGGTCACATGAGTTTGAGTCATGTGATTGTGATGCTCTCTGTGGGCTGACTCTGAGGAAGTATATATATATATATATATATATATATATATATATATATATATATATATATATATATACTCTTAGGTTAGCATTTTGTTTGGGGGCTCATTCATTGGAAGAGTGTTTGTGTGATTTGATCAGATGAGATTCTGGGTAGCTGTTGAGCCCGACTTTGAAAACCCAGATTCTGGTGCTTCTCTCTCTCTGGTAACTATGTATGTATTGCTATGGACAGGCAGAAGCCAAGTCTGCTGATTTGCATTATTTGCTCTGTTTATATAATTTCTGCTTTTGCTTTCTCTGAAGTTCAGGGTGCTGACTTTTTTCCCTGAACTAAGTGAATGATATGTCTATATCTACATCTATGTCTATATCTTTATCTATCTATCTATCTATCTATACACATATATGCTTAATTAGAGTGAGATTGTAAACACCTTAAAGTTGCTTTCCTTACAAAAACAGACCAAAGAACCTGTGTTAGCAAAGAATCTGTGTACTGCTGTTATTGGCCTTACATCTCCACAGCAGCTGCAAGCAGGCTTGTTGTTACCGGAATTTCTACGAGTGACTTGGAACCAGAGGACTCGATCTGCTAGGAGGAACCCCTTCCTAGTTGCCCTGAAAGCAAAGACTATTCCAGAATGTCCAAGGACAATGTTTCCAGGCACCTGATGACTACATGAGACATATGAGAGTCAAAATGTACTGATTACATGGACATTGGGAGTGTGTTACAAGGAGATTTGATGTTATTTAATATTGATGATCATAACTGTGTTACTTTCAGGCTTTTTCTCCCATAGTGTTTATGTTTTGCCTGGAAGAGAGCTATGCCCTAATTCCCTTTATTAATTGTTTGGGAATCAGGGCAATTTCTCCTCCATTTTTTTGGTCAACAGAAAGTCTTCTGCTTATATTATATCTGACCAAGACCTGAATGAAAGAATAATAATATCAACTGTTTGACAAGAGAAAGTTTGAGCTTTCTAAAATGAATCAATTTGTTGTCAGCTACCTTAGCTAACTGGTAATATGTAATCTCTTCTCTCAAATTAGTCCATTATGAGCCTTTTAAATGTAGATTAATCTGTAACTTAGTTTACCTACAGGGTTTATTTACTAAGGTTTGTCTCCTTAAGGGATGCAGAGGACCATGATTCTACTTAATTGTATTCAACTTTAATAACATTGAAGGAAACACGGGATTATGGTTTTTGTGTTATTCATGGCCACACTACACCTGTTTCCTGTTGTAAATTTAACTTAGCTTACAGTCACTGTTTACTCAAGTTGATTTGACATAAGCAGCAGAGATTAGGATGATTCAATTAAGGATAGAGGGGCAATATAAGTCCAAGTGCTGTGCTGCACCTGAGTATGGTTAGCACCGAAGGGGGGATTGTGGGAAGTCTGTTATTCATGCTGAATCAGTCTGGGTGACTCTATTTAAAAAGCCTTACTGGGCCAGCTAGGTGGTGCAGGGAGTAGAGCACCAGCCCTGGAGTCAGAAGGACCTGAATTCAAATCTGGCCTCAGACACTTGACACACGTACTAGCTATGTGACCTTGGGCAAGTCACTTAACCCCAATTGCCCTGCCAAAAAACAAAAAATTAAAAATAAAAAAACTTACTAAAAGCCACTGAGCACATTGCAGTATAAGATGGCAGTGGCACATGCTCACTAATTCCATCTTCCCACTGCCTCAGAGGGGCTTTTACTTCTACTTACTAAGCCTCCTCCCATTAGAACATTGCTGATTCATTTCATTTGTGTTCAGGAGAATCTAGCACATTCCAGATTTGGTTGTTCTTTCCCCTTCTTTTGTCTCTTGTGGTGGCATCACATTATTGGCACATATTCATTGCCTGGTCTCTGATTGGGATCAGACTTTGTGAGACTTTGCAGCTGTATGGAGCTAGAGCAACAGGGCATGGGCGGGGAAAGCACATTAGCAGGGAGGGAACTGGAGGCAGCGGTAATGGAGTCAAGAGGAGAACACAGGATGCTTAGGCAGGGCTACTGATCATCTTTGTCCACTCCAGGCAGGTGGGATGGCAGCTATAAGAGGAAGAGAAAGGGCTTGAGTGGCTTTTTCTCCTTAGGCTTTGAAGCCAAACAGGTAAGGGGCACCTTTTTTCTCCTCTCAGTTTTCCCCTACTCTGCCCTTCCAGATGGAGATCTAACCCTAGAGTCTTCTACTCCCTTTATGCTGACATTGACTTTTTCAGGGGGATGTTTGTTAACTCCACTTCAATCAAGATAAAAGAGTAGTCTTTATTGTCTCTGGGAATATGATTTCAATTTGCTTTCTGAGAGTGTAAAAGGAGGATTCATATTTCATAGAATATATAGGTTAAGACTTCCTAGGGGGATAATGAATTGATAGTGATTTTAATTTTATTCTTGCTAATAATACAATTAACCCCATATTTAGTAGAGAGTCTCAAAATGGAGTTAAAGGACATTTACTTCTCCTTTGGCTAAAGAAACCTAAATTTTCATGACCATTGCCACCATAGGTGGAGCATATTAGTACAGTGATATGGCTAAGTCTTCTCTCCCCAAAGGAGAAGGTACTATTTCCTGACCCCTCTAATTTTTGTTCATGAAAGTATCTCTGATTGATAATGATGAGAATTTTGCCTCAGAATGACAGGATATTAATTTTTATACTCTCCCTCATCCTTCTCTCCAAAAAAGGATGGTCACACCCATACCCACACCCACACCCACACCCACACACGAGTTGATGTTTCCAATTGAAGTACAAGCTATGCCTATATGAGAGGCCCTCAACAGTATAGTCTTCATCCATCAGTCTATCTCCCATGCTGGAATTTCTGAGCTACCAATGTCCCATTCCCCATATTTCACTTCAATTCAACCTACTTTTATAAAACACCCATTTTGTCTAGAGGTTGTGGAAGAGATGCAAAGTTTAGGTAAGACATACACTTTGCCCTCATGGAGCTACAGTCTAAGATGCAGGAGGATGAAACATATGCACGAACAGCTATACTGTATAACAACGCATGAGAAAAAACACCAGAGACACAAAACAAAGTGCTAGGGGAGGTCTGAGGCTACTTAAGGAAAGTGGTTAAAGACAGGAACATTTTTAGTTGGGCTTTAGTGGATGGGCAGAAGTCCAGCAGGCAAAAACAGGGAGAAAAGGCCTTTCCAGCATAAGGAGAAACCAGAGAAAATATAGAGAGGGAAGGAGGCACTGGCAATCTTCAGAGAACAGTCATCCAATTTGGCTACAGCTAAGATGGCTTGGAGGGGAGGAGTAAGACATAAAGGCTCTAGGTTGTGTAGAGCGTGGAATTCCAGGCAAAAGGTCTGAACTCTGAATCAAGAACCACTGAAGATTCTGGAGTAAAATGACAAGATCTTTCCATGAAGAAGTTTAGCTGGAACCATTGCTTTGATGCACTGGGGAGGGAAAAAGAAGATAAGAGAAGACTTGTTAGGATTTTATTATAATAGACCCTTGGTAATGAGGGCTTGTATTAGGGAGGCTGGAGGGGGATTTCCTTCTCCATCTAGTGGGTTCTATCCTTTACTCTCTTCCTGCTGTAACACAGATAATTTCACTGGGGTGTATACTTTGGCCATGTTGGGGACAGGACAGGGATTTCAGCCCCTTGCTGAAAGATGCACATGACCCATGTTGTTACAGTCCCCAGGACACTCTGCTTTGTCAAAGAGGATTGCCCATTAAGGTAGGAAGAGTAGAGTATTCAATGCTCATTTCTTAAAAGAAATGGTTCCCTCCTCTAGTGTCTTCTTGTATGTTTAGTATGTGGGAACTTTGTAAACCTATCTCTTAAACTTGCCATTGGAGGAGTGATACTTCTCCCCACCCCACCCCACCCCACCCCTAAAAGTTAGATGTTGTCTGAGTGAGCCTGGGCAAACCTTGACTTCATCCCCTCTTTCTCCCTCAGCTACCTCTGAATGAACGAAAAAGGCATTTATTATGCCCTTACTATATGAAAGGTATTGTGCTAGATGATACGGATACAAATAGCAAAAAGCAATATAGTTCTCGCCCTTTCTTTCCCTGAACACAGGTGACTGAACAGAATTACTGAGTTTGGAGGTAGCCTTGTGAGTTCCACAAGTCAGAAGCTCCTAGATACCTTTCAATGCTAACTGTACTGTGGGACATGCTTCCCGCAACTACAATACTTCTTAGAGAAGTTGGACACTGGCAAGAGGATGGGTACATGTCCTATCTTCACTTGCCAGAATACATGGACCTTGAGGGAGTTTTTTGGGCAGGTCAGAACCTAGATGGAGGTGAAACAACTGCTTAGCAATCCCATACAATATTTAATGTTTTGATATTTTAAATATCAACCTCTTAGGAGAGTATAATGGCTTACTGCTTCATGTTTTTTATGTTTTCATCAGTTCGTACTTATGAGTCTTTCGTGTTTTCAGAATATCTTATGTGCAAAGAAAATAAATAGCTGTCCTATACTTGATCTTTCTGTCATTTTGGAGATTATACCCCGGTATTTCTTTTCTCACCCTTTTATTGACTATGAGGGCTACTTCATTTCTTCTAAGGGATTCTTGGCCACAGCAGTATATAATGATCACCTGAATTAAATTCAACTATTCTCATCCATTTAAACTCACTGACATCCAAGATGTCGATTTTTAAACTTTTCATCTCCTATTTGACCACTAACCCTGGCTCATAGATCTTACATTCCAGGTTCCCATACAAAGCTGATCTTTACAGCATCGACTTTTCCTTTTGACAGCAGACATATCCATGGCTGAGCTTCCTTTTGGCTTTGGCCTGGCCACTTCATTCTTTCTGGATCCACTTGTAGTTGTCTTCTACTCTTCCCCAGGAATATGTTGGTCACTTTCTGACCTGAAGGGGTTGTAAAGGCAATCAGTAAATGAGAAGACCTTTCCCGCCCATTTGAATAGGCTTCAGAGGGGGCTCTCAGGGTCCTAGGGGGAGTGGCTAAGACCAGAGCCAATGGTAGGCACCTGAGTTCTGGTGGCTCAGATGACACTCTAGGTGACAGGATAATGTCTGGTGACTATATAAAAGGAGAGAACACAGCTTGGAGATTGAGATGTAGTGGAAGGACAAGAAGGAGAAGTGGCGGTGGCGGCGGCAGCAGTAGCAACAGAAAGCAGCGGTTGTGGGCAGCAGGTGCTACTAAAAGCAGGACTGACCCTCGTGCAGACGGAAGAGCGCTGAGCAAGGGCTTGAGGCCAGTGAGTAATCTTCTTACTGGAGGGCCATAGCATCGGGGGGAAGCACCGCTATGACTTGGCTTGCTGCCATAATATTTTTCTGTAACTTCCTGGTCACTATTGTGAGATGGGCATATTGGTTTTGGAAGGTTCTTGCCAGGATATCGAACTGGGGACACTGGCCCATGGGTCTGCTATTTTGGAACTTGAATAAACGCTTTAACTCATCTGCCTTCTACTTAGAGAATTCCTTATATCTTGCCATTCTGGACCATTCAGACATATTCATGATTCTCTTTGAAATCATGAATTCTGCCTTAATGTTATAGGGGCTTATCTTCTCAGGTTGTATCTATTATCATTTTAATACTATACAAGGGGTTTTCTTGGCAAAGATACTAGAGTGGTTTGTCATTTCCTTCTACAGTGTATCACCAAAGTTGCTCAGTTCTATGAAGACATACATATTCTTCTAGGAAAAAAATTTTAAAAAATTACATTCATCAGAGGAATAGAATGCTACAGTAGGAAATTAAAAGATAATTGGAATAAGAGGCAAGTTTGGCATTAGAGTACAAAATGAAGCAGAACAGACACTAATACAGTTTTGTCAAGAGAACTCCCTGGTCATAGAAAACTCTCTTTTTCAACAGCCCAAAAGGCAACTCTACACATGGACATCATTGGATGGTCAATACTGAAATCAGATTTATTATATACTTTGCAGTCAAAGGTGGAGAAGCTTTATACTATGTGTTAAAACAAGACCTGGAGCTGACTATGGCTCAGATCATGAACTTCTTATTGCAAAATTCAGACTTAAATTGAAGAAAGTAGGGGAAAGCATCAGCCTGTTTAAATATGACCTAAATAATATTCTTTATGTGGAGGTGATGAATAGATTCAAGGGATTAGATCTGGTAGATAGAGTACCTGAAGAACTATGGACAGAGGTTTACAATATAATACAGGAGACAGCAACAAAAAAACATTCCAAAGAAAAAGAAGGGCAAGAAAGCAAAATGGCTGTCTGATAAGGCTTTACAAATAGCTGAGGAAAGAAGAAAAGAGAAAAGGAAAGGAGAAAGGGAAATACAGATCCAACTAAATGTAGAATTCCAGAGATTAACAAGGAGAGATAAGAAGGTTTTCTTGAATGAGCAATGCAAAAAAAAAAATTGAAGAAAACAATAGGATGGGAAAGACAAGAGATCTCTTTTAAAAAATAGATATCAAGAGAATTTCCCATGCAAAAATGGGCATGATAAAAGGCAAAAATGATAGGGACTTAACAGAAATAGAAGAGAACAAGAAGAGGAGGCACAAAAATACAGAACGATACAAGAAAGAGCTTAATATCACCCATAACCATGATGAGGTGGTTACTGATCTAGAGCCAGACATCCTGGAGAATGAAGTCAAGTGAGTCCTTGTAAAGGCAATCAGTGAATGGGAAGATCTTTCCTGCCCATTTGAGTGGGCTCTTAGGGTCCTGGGGGGAGTGGCTAGGACTGCAGCCAATGACAAGCACCTGAGTTCTGGTCACTTGGATGACATTCTGGTCGATGTGACAACATCTGGCAACTGTGTGGGGGGAGAGAACACAGCTGGAGATTGGGACGAGATGGCGGCAGCGGAAGTGGCAGCAGCGGAAGCGGTGGTGAAGGCAGCAAGTACTACAAAAAGGAGGACTGACCCTCGTGCAAACCAGAGAGTGCTGAGCAGGGGCTTGAGGCCAGTGGGTGGTCTTCTTGCTGATGAGCTCTGGCATTGGGAGGGGGGAAGCACCAGTATGGCTTGGCTTGCTGCCATAATGTTTTTCTGTGGCCTCCTGGTCACTATTGTAAGATGGGCATACTGGTTTTGGAAGGTTCT
>CM053623.1:265684946-265804144 GCA_028646595.1 Phalanger gymnotis | reverse complement strand
CTGAATCTCCATATCCATTTCACCAATCTTATTCTTTAGGGACTTGATTTCATCAGTGGATTTTTTTTTCCATTTTTTCCATTTTTTTCCATTTTTTCTTTTACCTCCCTAATTTGATTTTTAAAATCCTCCTTTAGCTCTTCCAGTAATGCTTTTTGGGCTGGAGACCAGTTCACATTACCTTTTGAGGTATCAGATGTGGATATAGTGTCATTGTTATCCCCTTCCAAATTGGTATTTTGATCCTGCCTGTCTCCATAAAAGGAATCAATGGTCCTCGGGTTTTTTTGTGTTCTTCATGTTGGTTAGCCTTTTCCTGGCTTTATAATAAATTTCTGCTTTTGGGGCTCAAGGCTCACTGTCTCAGCTTTCTTATTCTGGGGATTGTGAGTCTCCTTATTGGCTTTGTGAATTGTAGCCTTCAGTTTCCTGAGGTGTTGGGGAGGGGGTCTGGCTGCCTCAAATCTCCTCTTCCCCTGGGGTTGTTGTCCAGTACTGTTGCTCTCCAGCAATGGTCTCAGTTCTTTGTTGTTCGAGCTGGGTGTCTGGCACTTCCCCTGGGGAAGCAAGAGTATGTCTGAGCTCCTGGTGTTGACCCCTGCTGGCTCTGCCCCTCTCGGACTCAGGTACTCCCACTATTCTGCCACTGAAGCCCCACTTCTGTCTCCTCTATTCCAGCATTTTTGTTTTTGTTTTGTTTTGTTTTGTTTTGCCCCCCCCCATTGTCTGGGTGGGGAGGGGAGGGATTAGAGCTGTTTACCTGGTCATTGTGTTTCCTGGAAGTTCAAGAAGTGTTTCATA
This sequence comes from Phalanger gymnotis, assembly GCA_028646595.1. Classification (NCBI taxonomy): domain Eukaryota; kingdom Metazoa; phylum Chordata; class Mammalia; order Diprotodontia; family Phalangeridae; genus Phalanger; species Phalanger gymnotis. Next base: position 265,803,343 of record CM053623.1, on the reverse strand, counting down.
CTTTTGGGCTGCAAGCCTCAGGAGTTGGTATCTCACGGTCGGCAGCGTTGTGCTGCCTCTCGTCTCTCGTCGCTTCCACAGAGTGCTGTCCTGTATTGGAAAGCCTGGGGATCTCCACTGATTTTGGGCGCCCAGCTTTCTCCCAGCCTGTCTCCCACGTGGGTTTCTTGGCCAGCCACTTCTGCTTTGGTCCTGTGTGGAGCAGCTCCGCATGCCGCCGAGCACTCTCCTAGCCTACAGATTCGTTCCTGCAGCCTTTCAGACTCTCCTGGCTGGGAAATTTGCCCCACTCAGACTTCTCATGGTTTCTAACTCTCTCAAATCTGCTCAAATTCACTTTTTTATAGGAATCTGACAGAATTTATGAGAGAGCTCCTGTAAGACGCTGTTTTCATGTGGCCATCTTGGCTCCGCCCTGCCCCCCCCCCCCATTAAAATTGAGCACTTTAAAATTGTGGTGAAGACTTTTCAGAGTTCCCTGGACAACAAAGAGATCAAATCAGTCAATACTTAAAATAATTAATTCAGACTGTTCTTTTGAAGGATAAATACAGGAGCATGAGCTTAAATGAGAAGACTCACTGGAAAAGCTACTGACGTCGGGAAAGATTGAAGGCAAAAGGTGAAAGGGAAGGCAGAAGTTCAGTGGGATAGATTTGTTGTTGTTCGATCATGTCTGACTTTTTGGGACCTCTTTTGGGGTTTTCTTGGCAAAGATACTGGAGTGGTTTGCCATATTCTTCTCCTGCTCATTTTACAGAGGAGGAAACTGTGGTAAATAGGGTTAAGTGACTTGCCCAAGATCACATAGTGATATAATAATAGTGATAACATAATACGTGTCTGAGGCCAGATCTGAACTCTGGTCTTCCTGACTCCAGGCCTGTCACTCTATCCACTCTATCTACTGTGTCACCTAGCTGCCCAGATGGATAGTTAGTGTCATGGAAGTAATGAATGCGAGCTTGGACAGATTTCGGAAGATAATGGAGGATAGATAGAAAGGTCTGGAGTGCTATAGTCCATGGAGTCAGGAAGAATCAGACACAAGACTCAACTACAACAACAAAAATACCTGAACTGAACTAATATTAAGACCTGAGTGAAACTTCAGCTTTTAAGGAACTTTCCCCAGGGCTTGATAAAGAGTCAAGACTGTGAGGAAAAGCTTGATCCTTCTCTTCAGAGGGGAGGCTCCCTTAGGGTTCAACCTGGTCTTTTTGGGAGCATAGAGCTTATAATCCTTAGTGGGAGAAGGTCTCCTCACTCCTCCCATGCCCACTAGTTCTGTTCATGTATTTCCATGACTATGAAGACTGCAGTGGGCCCAAACACAGAGTAGGAAACTACTGGGCTCAAGACACAGATTTTATGTAAGGTGACTGTGTGACTTGGCATAATTATGTTCACGCTTCTGGGAGCACAGTTCTTACTAAAGGAAATGTTGATACTTGGTCCTCTTGGCTGCTTCTAGTGACTCCAATGCCTTACTCTAAGTGTAATAACAATTTAGATTTGAAGATTTCTATTGTTTCCTCTACATTGCATTCACCGTAGGCTCAAAACATTTTTGGCACAGCGAAGGATTTTTGATGAAAGTGATAGTAGAAGCTTTGACTACCATGATCTTGGCACTGGGACATAGAAGGGTCACAAAGTAGAAAGGTTTGAAAAACACCAATGCAGACCAAAGGGTAGCATGGAAAAGGAACTGGATTTGGAGTCAAAGGATCATAGATCTGGACCTGGTAGGGACCTCAGAGGCCAACTAGTTCAACCCTTCTATTTTTCAGATAAGGACACTGAGGCCCAGTGGGGATAAACAACCTTCCCACAAAGTGTCAGAGAAAGGATATGAACCCAGATTCTCTGATTCCAAAGACAGACACTTTCTATGGCACTCCATTTCCTCTGAGTTTTAATCATGCCTCTGCTACTTACTAATTCTGTTACCTTGGGTAAATCAGATAACCCTTCTGGCCTTCAGTTTCCTTGCCTACAAAATAATGGGGCTGTATTAGATGAGCTGTAAGATTTTTGCCAGCTCTAATTCCTAAGAATGTACTGGTGTCACATGCTAGGTTGTATCTTGAAATTAAAATGTGACACATTTTACTGAAAAGTCATCAATTAGAATGATTGGATACCCCTAATTTAATTTGGAATGATGGTGCACATTGGAATATTTTATTTACTTTTATTGGCAGCTAGACTTGTGGGGTGTCTTCTCTCTACATAAGTAGCATCCAAGAAAACATCTTGTATCATTATCTCTTTTTTTAATCCTTGTTCCTCACTGCATATACAGTTTTAGCATCCTGTGTATGAACTAGGTTTGGTTTGTATGTAATGGTTGTTGAGCAAATTTGAAAATAAGTGGGTTTTACAGCAGTCAGAATGAGAGGAGTAGCAGGTTTAGAAAACAGAGTGGGAAACTAACGGGCCAGGGAACGGATGAGTCATCACAGTTCAATGTTTCAGAAACAGCTCATCCTGGCCAGCTGTGTACACAGGTCCAAATATTTCAGAAAACTAATCAATGCAAACTCCTAGCATGTGCCTGGAAAGGTAAGAAGTAGGCAGTTCTGATAGGGAAAGCCACTTAAGGAAACACATCTCTGTGACAGATGCCTACTGAGGAATTCAAAGATGGAGAAACAGATTAAGACTATAGGAAAACCATAGCAGAAGGATTGGTCAACAATGACCCATGTTTTAAAATCCAATAACCTTCAAAGAAGTTAAGCTGAATAGTTCCTTATGTTTCAGATTCAAAGATACACCTTTAAGCTTGACAATTTCTCACAATAGAATACACACATATTCTAGCCAACACCAACCCCATGTGAGGTATGTTTTCCATTAAGTATAACTCGAATGGCTCAAACCCTTCTCTTAGGGTGAACTGAGGAACTCTGACAGCAACCAATACAGGTCTAGAAATGCTTATTATCATGATAGTAGAATTGTGGGCAAAAAACATCATAGACTTAGCTAAAGTATTTAAATAGAAAGAAAAATAAATTAAAAAAAACAATCCAATGACACTACAAGCATCAACATCAACCCTTTCCTAAATAGCGTGCTCCCAGAAGAAAATGGTATACACAAAAGCATCTGCAGAATAAAAATAAGGCAAATACAAATAAATAGAAGGTAGTTGGAATGGAGGGCACTACCAATTGAGTGGTCAGGTAAGACGATATAGGAGGTTATGCATGAGCTGTATTTTTTTTTCCTTTTTATTTTTTCTTTTGATTTTAAGTTTGCAACACATGGTTCTACATAATTTTGAGTTCCAGATTTTCTTCTCTCTCCCCCCCCCCCCAAGATGGCATGGAATCCCATATAACTTCCATGTATAACTTTGTATTGAATTAATTTACATATTAGTCAAGTTGTGGAGAAGAATTATGACCGATGGAATGAATCATGAGAGAGAAGAAACAGAACAAAAAAAAAAAACACACAACCCAAAAACAAATACAAAAGAGAGAAAAAAAAAGGAGACGGGGAGAAAAAGGCGAGCATGAAGTGTGCCTCGATCTGCATTCATACTTCATAGTTCTTTCTCTGGATGTAGATAGCGCTCTCCATCATGAGTCCTTTGGAGTTGTCTTTGTACCTTGTATTGCTGAGAAGAGCAAAGTCTGTCAGGGTTGGTCCTCACAGAATCCATATATCTGTGGTTGTGTACAATGTTCTCCTGGCTCTGCATGAGCTGTATTTTGAAGAAGAGGATTTCTACAAAGTAGAATTGAGGAAGGAGTATATTCTAGGCATGGGAGATGGCCAGTGCAATGGAAACAAATGGAAAATGCAAACAAGGAAGGAGATTGGAGATGGATCGTCATGTGTGGGGAACAGAGAGAAGGCCAGTTTGACTGGATTGCAGAGCAGAGCAAGTCAAACCTCTTTGGTCTTAGTTTTTTCAACTGTAAAATAAACTGGACTGGCTGACTTTAAATTCCCTTCTGTTTCTAATCTATATTCTCAATCAGTTTTTGGTTCCAGTTCTGGTAAACTTCAAGAACTGGAATCCCTCACCATCCTCTTGTTTGCCTTCAATTTAACTGTTTTTTGGCCACCTCTTCATCATTATGACATCCCATCACTACTCACATAGTGTCTCTTGGGAATTCGATCTTGGCCCTCTGCCAAAAAACCCGGGTCTTGGCTTCTGGGCCTCACAGGAAATGTAGTTTCTCATAAATGGTCCTATACCTGCTACGCAGCATACTGGGAGTTGTAGGCTTCTCATTTAAGTCTCCTCCTTTTAAAAAATTTAGATCTGTGATTTCATCAGTATAGAGAACTCCCCATGTGTTGATTTCTACACCTGTGCAAATCAGCCACTGTCTCTAATTTTTAGGTTTAGGCAGTTTCCAGGGAGTGCTAAGAGGTTGTCATTTTTCCATGGTCACACAACCAGTATGTGTCAGAGAAGGGCTTGAACCCCGATCTTTCTCATGCCTCTATCTACTATGCCATGCTGCATCGTATATGAATTAAGATGAGTTAATAAAGGGAATAGATTGAAAAAATAATTGTTGCTGCATTTTACTAGAGCTACTGTCTAGGACAGGGTTTCTTAACATGTGGTCCATGGACCAGATTAGAGGCGGTCTGTGAACTCGGATGGAAAAAGATTACATCTTTATTTTCACCAACTTCTAATTAAAATTGAAATTATGAATGTAGACAATGAATCATTATTCTGGGAAGAGGTCCATAGGACTCACCAGGCTATGAAGAAGGTCATGGTCCCCAAAAGTTAAAAACCCCTGAAGTAGGACAAATAATGTCATCAGAAAATATTTACATCATGAGGCAAAAAGAAGGAAAAGAATATGATTGTAAGGATTTACTATCTACACATTAAAGGAATTTCTCCATAGCCTCAGTCATGTTCTAGAATCTCAAACAAGGATGGTCATTTACAGTTCTTTAGAGGAAGTCCTACTGACTTGCTGCTGTTGTCAAATCAAGTTGTAGGGGGAAAAAGGAGACAAAGAAATATTGTTTCTAAATAGGAAGACCTTTAAACTACTTAAGGCACCCTACCAGTCAAAAATCATGCCCTCTTTCTTGGCTGAGTTACAAGATGCCTCTTTGTCCTGAATATCCATCCGATTGAGAGCTCGTTGTGGGTGTTGGAACAAGTTTGCATATTAAAAAAAATAATATCCCAAAACGGCCGGGCATGGTGGTACACACTGTAATCCTAGCCCCAGGGAAGCTGAGGAGAGCTCAGGAATTCTGAGCTACACTGGTCTAGGCCAGTCAGGTATCCATAATGCGTGTGAACCCTTGGGAGCAAGGGACCACCAGTGCGTAAATTGGCCCATATCAGAAACAAAGCACATCCAGTGCTCTGGTGTTGATTAGCTGTGGGATTGGTTGCATGTGTAGCCCTTTTACTTCCATCCTGGGTGAGATGGCGAGACCCAGTCTAAACCAACCAACCAAAAAAAAAAAATCCCAAACCCTACCAAATGGAGATGGAGGAGTTATAGGAGCCAGCCAAGGCATGTGGACAGAAGGCTCCCCACAAATGATAAATTCAGAGTAATTAAACTGGGCTAGAACATTGAATACTTGAAACAAATTAGTATATAATAAAACCAGAAAAGGATATTGGTGTCAGATTGTGGCTGGACTTGAATGCTAGTTTTAAGTGACTTGCAATTTATATGGCAAACAATGAAGAGCCATTGAAGGTTTGTTTGTTTGTTTGTTTTTTAATGAGGAATGACATAGTCAGAGAAATCCGTCAGGAAGATTTTTTGTTGTTCGATTGTTTTCAGTAGTGTCTGACTCTTCGTGAACCGATTTGGGGTTTTCTTGGCAAAAATACTGGAGTAATTTGCCATTTTCTTCTCCAATTCAGTTTACAAATGAGGAAACTGAGGCAATCAGGATCAAGTGACTTGCCCAGGGTCACATAGCTAATAAGTGTCTGAGGCCAGATTTGAGCTCAGCAAGATGATTCTTTTGGACTCCAGGCCCTGCACTTCATCCATGCGCCACCTAGCTTCCATTATTTCTAGGCTGAGAATTCTGAATGACGTGTTTTGTTTCTTTCGAACAGCACAGTGATATTTCACGTACATAAGCATTCGCGTCTCTCCAATACGGTTAGCATAAAGACAATACAAATAGTCACTGTCGGATAGCTGAGTGGATAGAGCACTAGACCTGGAATCAGGAAGACCTAGGTTCAAAGTCAGCCTCAGACACTTATGAGCTGCGAACAAGTCACTTAATTTGTGTGACTTAATTTTCTCATCTGCAAAATGGAAAACTACCTCTGAGGTTGGAAGGATTGAACGAGATAATATTTGAATAGTATTTTGCACACCTCGAAGTGATAAATGCTAGTTACTATTAATACCCAATATTTAGAAGGGAAAAAGAAAATATAATTTTTATATGTGAGAAATTTGTTGTTTGCAACATATATTTTAGTACTTCAGTGTTGCAGTATATAATGTTACAGAAATCCACTGAAGCTTAGGGCTCTTCTTCAGGCTGGGGCAGTCAGACTTAATAAAGTGTAGGAGGAGAGTGGCCACTATTGATTACCTGCCTTCAAGGCTTTTGGGACATTGACTTATCATGAGTCCCAAGGGTTAGCAGGTCACGGATATTTCAGATTCTCTGAAAAGTGAAAGGTTTCCTCAAAACTTACTTAATGTGTACGTACCCTTGGATAAGAATGTCATTGAAATAATGCATTTGATGGTAACATTTAATACCTAGATATGCCTAGCAAGGCCAAGTTGAGCCGAAACTCATTTGTCTGCCTGTATTTCATAACAACTTAGAAACAAAGGGGGTAAAAGGGTGAGTTGAAGGGATGAGAGCCATGCCTGTTTTCTTATCTTTTTTATTTTCTGCTCACTTATCACTGAGTTCTCCTCTACAAGTTGTGTCTGACACACAACTGACTTCTGTTGTGTGGGACTTACACTTAGTGTTGTGGGGATCTGGGGCAAACAACTGACATCTTACTAATCTTAACATGTGTGAACCAATAAGATTTGAAAAAAAAACAAAACAAAATGTGGTGGTCGGCATCAAGCACAATCTGTCACTGACATGCACAGATGGAAATGAATGCACCTCACTGTGCATGCAGAGACTGAAATAAAATTTTGCTCTCTGAGAAATTCCTGTGGTTCAGTCTATCAGGCAAAACACACATAGAAGAAACCATTGTCTGCATCCAAGTTTATGTTCTGAGCCAGCCTTGTTGGAATTCTCTTTGGAAAACAAGTCTTAACATCACAAGTGCGAGATACTGTTTATGACTCAGTTGTTCAGTACTCTGAGATACTTGGCAGTTTGGTAACAAAGGTGGAAAAAAATGTGACTTTTTCCCCCTTATTTTGATTGTAAGAAGTGGAGAGAGTCACCAACCCACCAGCAGGTGCAGATGTTTCCTGATTGAGTGGCATAAGGCTATTGTTTCTAGAGGACCTTGTCAGGGTGAAGGGAAAGGCTGCTTAGAGATCACAGTGTTCTAGGATCCTGGATCCAGGGCTAAAAGGGGTCTTAGAGATCATCTAGCCCAACCCCTTTATTTTACTGATGAGGAAACTGAGGCCCAGAGAAGTTGAAGTGACTTGCCCAAGGTGATTCAGGCAGCAACAAAGCTTAAATAGTATTTTTTTTCTTTCTCCCATGTAGGCCGATTTCTGAAAATCTGATGTCTAATTTTAAAAAATCCTAAACTTAATAATACATGCTAAATGATTGAACATAAACCTGTAAGTTTTTAATATTATGATTTTAAAGGATGTATATTAATTTTAACAAAATTATATCAATCACTTCCTGTTTGTTTCCATGTCCTCTTGTTCTTTTTTTCTGTATAATTTCTATCTTGTGATTTATAATTTTTATTATTATATTTTTGCATGGTTGCATTCTGCATGTTTTTGTGATTCTAGTTTTACTTTGCATTACTTCAAATATTTCCCTATACTTATTAGTATTTTCCACATTTCTTAAGGTTTAATATTTTATCTAAATTCAATCCTGGGCTGGCTTTACCTGGAGCCTATATCGTGAAATAGAAAATATTTTTCTTTGGGCCTAAGGCAGCTCCCCACATGACCGTTGGGTAGTGAGGAAGCAGAGGAACCAAGAAATATTCTCCATGGAGCATTTCATTCCCACACCTTAGGCCACTGGCAAGGCACTCCATGTGGTAGGAAGGAGATAGGCTCCTGCAAAGGATGACCCCTGAATTGTTACCCTTCCTAACTGTGGGGCTGTATAAAATATGCCACAATCATGCCATCTAACATCTTCATTCTTACTTATCCAGGGCTTAAAAGTTTTCTCTCCTAACGAAACACAAAACTTGTGCTTGTCAAATGCCTGCTTTTGCTTTGGAAAAGACAAAAAAGCTTGTGAAACAAGTAACATGCTTGACTCTGTTTTCCCTGTGTGCCGGGTAACTAAGTGCTTTTCAAATATTATTTTCAAATATTATCTCATATTACCTGGATCCTCATAACAACCCTGTGAGATAGATACTGTTATTTTCATTTCACAATTGAGAAAACAGAATCAGATAAAGTTAAAGTGACTTGTCCAAGGTCACACACAGCAAGTATCTGAGGCTGAATTTGAACTTACGTCTTCCTGACTTGAGGCCTAGTGGTCTATACATTGTACCACCAAAAAAAATTCTTATATGAAAAAGTTTCAGCTGAGATACTGGCTGAAAAGAAAACTAAGACCCTCCCCCCCCCCCAATGATGCAAGGCAGGGCAGCTTTAACTATAAAGCACAGAGAGACCAGATTAATCTCTCTCCCATTTGAGGGGAAATTTCTTATTACTTTGTCCCCAAGAAAAGTACAAAGAAGGAATAATGAATGAATGATTGAAGCATTTATTATGCACTATGTGCAAAACACATGCTTGCCTAAAAGATACTTTTACGGAGAACTTACTTAGGGCAAGTACTCACATGGTGGTCAGAAGAAGCCATACAGGGCACTTCCAACGTCTCTCTTTGAACTTTGGAATTGATTGTGTGCTATGGAGACCCTGGCACAGGACCACTAAGCATGGTGTGTCCTCATCAGAGAAAGTACTGTGCTCTATGAGCAAAGCAGAATTGAAGTAGCAGCTCAAAAGAAACTTGTGATGTGCAAATTTAGAGAATCCACTCTAAAAGTTCACATGGACTATTTGTGCCCGACCTGTGGTAGAACATTCTGAGATGGTATTGGTCTGATCAGCCACAGTTGGATACACTATGACTTGACTCCAGCAGAGTGATGTCATTTTGGTGCTCTTTGAGAACGAAGGACAACAACCTCCTATGTGCAAAAAACAGTGCTAAGCACTGGGGCTTCATTTAGAAGACAGCCCCTAGGGGCTCATATCCTAACAGGTGAAATAGAAGGCAGAGAGAAGATTTTAGCTGCAGTTGAGATGGAGATGACCCATGGTCCTTAGGATGCAGCAAAGCAGATGTTAATGCCTCTTCTTTTATTTAATGTCTGAGAGGAAGTGGCCAAGGTAGTGGAGGTGGTTTGAATTCCCAGGTACCTGGTAGCTACTGTCTCCTGCTGCTCCGGCTAGGATAGCCTGTCCTGTGTATGACGATGCCCAAAAAAGACCAAAACCACGTGAATTAACACATCCTCCTGATTTTTAATTGTGGATTACATCTATGTTTTCCTGCATAGAGACACCATGGCATAATGGAAGAAGGGTGAGCCTGAATCCTGCTTCTGTCACATACTAAACTCTATAACCATTGGCCCATCATTAACCCTCTCAGCCTCAGTTTCCTCAACGGTGAAATGGGAATAATAAAGGCACTAGTCCTCACCTCATTGGGTTGTTGTGAGACTCAAATGAGAGAGATAATGGATATAAACTGTTTGGCAAACCTTAAACCACTACTTAAATTTCAATTATTATAATACTAAATACTTGTGTGTTTAGCACTGAAGCCCTTTTGATCCACTCTAAGGGTCATTGGCTGACCCAAAGTATAGGCACGGAAGAAAGGGGAAAAACAAGGGATGAGAAGAAAAGAAATGTACCAGAAGAGGAAGGGGTAAGGGAAGCATGATGTGAAATGAAAGGAAATATGTATATATGTTGGGGAGTGGAAGTCGTTGTGTTTGCCCTTTATTCTCAGAGAGGACCATGACATCAGATAGATGATGACACGACTTGCAGTTAACTTTGATTTGAGTGAGGGAGGGCTGTGTGAGGTCACCAGCCTCGCTTTCTTCTCCAGGGCCATCTGGGTCCAGATTTTCATCAGGATGACCGGAGATGACCCAGGATGCATCAGGAGACCCTGGCTCTTTCAGGCTAAGGTCTTTTCAGGTTCTCACTTTGAGTGAGATAACACCCATTCATTGAATAGGGCTCTTGAAGGAGTGAGCCAAGGGACGGCTCCTTTAATTAAAAAAAAAAATCAAACTGGGAGAAGACCCTCAGGGTTGCTGGCCAAGAGAAACAAGATGTCTACCCAAGTCCGGTGGATAAGGGCACTGGGTTGTTAGTTTTAGTGAGGGTCTAACCCTGAGAGCATGGACAGCATAACCTGCTTCATTCCAACCCACATGGAGTGTTGGGGAGCTTGATTCTGGGCATGTGTAACGGAAGGGCCCTCTCTTCCATTTCAGAGTACATACTGGTATCCTCTGACAATTTTCTGTCAACTTATTTCCTGGTGATGAAAAACCTTTTAGTTGGCTGCTGAGCCAGAAATAAGTGTGCATAAAAATGGAGCAGGCAGACCTCTCATTCGCTTCTCTGCTCTTAGTGAAGAGGTCTACTTGTTGTGTGCTGCTGGGGAGGGCAGAGAGGACCACCCCCACAGGAGGCCCACGGAGAGAAGCCCCTCCTCCACTCAGCTGCTATAGTCATGGCATCACATAGTCATGGTCCTCTTGAGAATGAAGGACAAACAACAATGTGTCTATAAATACATGCGCTTGTTTATTCTGTTCTGATTCAATAAATTCAACAGATATTTATTAAGCATCTACTATGTGCCAGACACTGTGCTAAGTGCCGAGAATACAAAAAGAGGCAAAAGACAGTTTTTCTTAAATGAATAACCAGAAACAGAATAGACCAGGTTAGCAACCTTGTGAGCTTTAAAAAGTCAGAAGCAACACTAGAGATCTTGCAACCAGAGACAGTAATGAGTCTGCCTGGAACCCAGCAGGCAAGTTGGTTGAAGAGCCAGGCCTGAGAAGTAATCTGCTTGATCGAGAATCCACAGCCAAGCAACAGGATGACTCATCCTTTGGGTATGCCAGGCCCAAACATGAACTTGATGGGACACTGCATTGTGGGAAAAAAAAAAAAAAGGACTCTCAGAGTCATGAAGTCCTTCTTAGCCACATGTACTCCTACCATCTTGGTTTCAATACCTTTTGTGCTTCAAGTGTGGGTCTACCAAGAAGCTTATGTATGTGGGTGGGTCAAGCTGTTTGGGATGGAATGTTGTGAACCCATCACTTTTAAGTCTGAGCCCACTCCATAGTCAGAAAACACTCATTAAGTGCCTACTCTGTGCCAGGCACTGCGCTAAGCCATGGAAATACAAAGATGGGCAAAAGGAGCTTGAAATCTAAGCGGGGAAGACAACAGAGAAAGAGTAGCTGAAAGAGGGAAGGAAGAAGGAATGGAGTACAGTACCCTGTTTGGGGGCTTGATGGAAGTCTGGCAGCTTGGTGGGAAATGATGAGATGTCTGCACCTTGGGCTGACTCCTCAGAGAAGATCTGGGAGGAGACCTCTACTTTCTTCAATCCCAGGGAGGGAAGGGCCCCAGGGCTAGGAAGTGCAGAGAAGGTAAGAGTCTCAGAGGTGATTCGATCTTGCAGGAAGATGAGTTTCTGGAGACAATGGTAAGGTTCAGGTGAACAACCAACCAGATGGCAAATGACCAGGTGTCTGCACCGGGTCCCCTTCCTTAACTAGCCGATCAGAGAGCTCTCTATTTTAGACTCTTCATAAGGGGTGAGTGTGTACAGAGGGGAGAGTGCTTCTTTGTTTTTAGGCCCTGTATTCAGACTCTGCTAAACTTTCTCAGTAAATATCCCTTTGTAAAAGCTAATTGACTGACTTGGCTAATTGATATCAGGGAGACAGATTGATTAAATATTGGGGAGAACACAATGGATGGGTACTCAGGAGCAACAGTATTAGAAAACCACCTCCTATGCCTCAGGGTGACCCCTTGTACCCCGAAAGGAGCAGTAATTAGATGCCCCCTGGATCTTTAGCTGGTCCTTCCAGTGAGTTGGGAGAGTGAGCCAAGGGCTTGGAGTATACTCTAGGCCTGCTCCACGTGTGTTCTTTACTTAGTTCCAAAGTTAGTCAATTAGAGATTAATTATGATATGATACTATCACTATTTTTTTTTTCTGAAATAAGAATTTACTGATGATGCCTGGGGAGGCAATATTGTGCACTGGGGCCTCATTTCTAGCCTCAGTTCTGCCAGTAATTAGCTGTTAGCACTTCCTTCGCATCTCTGGCCTCATCTACAAAATTAAGGGTTACACTGAACAACCTCTAAGCTTTCTCCCAGCTCTGACATTATATAACTTCAGTGCTCTGATATCTGGGGATGAAGAACTTGGAAATATTGCCAAGGGGGAGAGGGAGAGGGAGGGGGGGGAGGGGGAGAGGGAGAGAGGGAGAGAGAGAGAGAGAGAGAGAGAGAGAGAGAGAGAGAGAGAGAGAGAGAGAGAGAGAGAGAGAATGAATGTGTGTATGTGGTGTGTATGGTGTTTATTATGTACAAACCACTGAGATACAAATAGAAAGCAGGGCAGTCCTTGACCTCAAGAAGCTCACCTTCCAGGAGACCACACATTTAGGAGGGTTTAGCCTCAAGTCAAATGAAAGGGCCACTGGTCTTCAGGCAAAGCAGATAATAATACATCTTCTTTCATGTTATTTCCACCAAAAAAAAAATCTTCTGTTGTTAAATCATTTGACAATACCAAGGACTTTTACAGTGAAAACTTTTTTTTTCTCATGGCTGTCTATTTAGCCAAAATATTTACATTGTTTTGGCATCATACAAGCCCCTAATATACTTCCAGTTGACTTCTCTATAATGGAAAAATTCCTACAAACAGCCAAGTAAAACTACATACACAAAGGAGCAATTGTGACTAATGATATATGGAACCATACATTTTTAGTAAGCTTACACTTAACTCATTTTCTATTTTTTTAAAAGAAAGGATGATTATATGCCTCAAGGATAATACCAAAAATGTCCAGTTTTTTTTTTTTACCTAAGTTTTGTTGCTGTTTAAAGTTATGATTTTACCAGTGGAAATAACACTGAAAAAGATGACCACCTGCTTTGCCAATGAACCCTAAAGGACCATGGGATCTTTCCATGAGACTTGCAGCTGAAACTTTCTCTAAGTGTGGTCTCCCCCATTAGAATGTGAACTACTTGCGAGCAGGGATTATCCTGATTTTCTATTGCATCCCTGGGACTTAGTACTTTTGCACACAGTTAAGTCCTTAATAAATACTTTTTATTTCACTCATTCGTTAAAATTTCTTTGAGTGTAACAGCATTCCATTATAGTCACATGCCATAATTTGTTCTGCCATCCCCAAATCATTGGATACATAGTTGTTTACAGGACTTTGCTATTGCTAACAGTGGGATAATACTGCAAAGAATATTTCACATGGATTAGTCTTTTTTCTTCTTCTGTAATAACATCTTTAGGGCACACTACCTTAGCAAGGGGATTACTGATTTAAAGAGCATGAACAGTTTTGTAGATCTTTATTGTTTTCTGTTATTTAAAAAAAAAAAGACTAGTAGTTCACTATTCTCTCAAAGGCAAAAATATCTCTATTTTCCCACAGTCATTCCAGCACTGAACTTATCATTAAAAAAAATTGCCAATTTGATGGTTGCAAGTTGGTGATATGTCAAAGTTGTTTCTTTTTTTCAAAAACTGCTTGTCATGTCCTTTGGCCAGTTATGCATTAGGGAATGGATAGTCCCCAATTATACAAAATAAATTTGTATCAGTTCCTTTGAAATTTTGGATGCTAGATTTTTATCAGAAATTTAACCAATTTTATTTAAATCTCTTTCCCAGTTTGTTTCTCAAGTTCTTGTTTGGAAAGCGCTGCTTTTTTCTTGTACAAAAAGGTCTTAATTTCTGTAACATAAAATGCATCTATTCCGTCTCCTCTAATTTTTTCTCTTAAAATTATAGTCAGACCTAGATGGGAAATTAAGAGGTTGTTAGTTCAACTTTCTCTTTTTTACAGATGAAAAAACTAACTCCTGGAGAGGTAAAATGATTTGCCCAAAGATCAAACGAAATATTTGTAATAAGCTTAGCACAGTGCCCGGTACACAGTAGGCAATCTGTAAATGCTTATTCCCTCTCTTCTCCCTAACCACTTTTCCCCCCTCTCTCCCCCAGCAAATATTTATGTAAGACTAGGATTTACAAGATTCTTCACACACATTGTCTTATTTGCTCCACAGAACAGCTAAGTCTCTTACCTTGCCAACATTAGGTCAAGTATGACATTCTATCAGGTCCTAACTTTTTACGATGGGACTTTTGATCATATGCTGAAATGGAGCCAGAAACAGGAGTTCAAACCCTACCTCTGACGGCAGCCGCATAAACAAAGAAAAATCATTTAACCTCTTTAAAACTCAGTTTCTACATCTGTACAAACGTAAAGTGTGTGGCTCAAATGAGAATATGTAATGCAAATGCTTTGAGAATTTTAAAGTCCTATATAAATGTCATTTACTATAATTATTTTCTCATTAATTCAGTAGGAATTTAGGATGATTTACCTTGAAGTGCTATGATACAGTGGAAAGGCGCTAGCTTTGGACTCAGAGGACCTGGATTCAAATACTGTCTCTGCCATTTACTGCCTGTATGACCTTGGCCAAGTGATCTCTCTGGGCTTCAGTTTCCTCATCTGTCTATATGGTTCCTTCTGGCTTCACATGTATGATCCTATGATATATGTTGTAAAATCTTCAGCTAACCCCACTTTCCATCATACTGTTATCCAATTTTCCCAAGTTTTTATTCAGATGCATAGCAACAATTGAGATGAGATTAGATTAAAATATTTATAATTTATAAGAAGTTATAAAATATTAATTATATGGAATAATAAACAAATGAAAAAGAATTATATGGTAGAGCCAACTATGTAGTAGAGCAGATTATTAATAAATTACGTGACAATTTTTTTCCTCCTTTTTTTTCTTTAAAAATACTATTTGTTGTATGGGATAGCTCTTTGGGAAGGAGACGGGAAGAAATACTGGGAGAAATTATGGTAATGGAAAGAAATGAAGCAATAAAAACTTATTTCAAATAACAACTCAGAATTTTTCAACTCTGTCATCAATTATTTTAAAAGACTTCTGTTATAATAATGATCCTGGAAATCTGGATTATTCAGTCACTGACCCTTTCCCAAGCTAAGCTGATCTCCATTTCCTTGGCCAACTGAGGAAACAGTCCCTACAAAACCCTCAATGTAGCTCTGACAGCTTCCTGAGAGTTGTGTTCCCAACGCTTTGATTTCCTTCCTTCCATACTTAAGTTGACAAATAAAGATATCTGCTGCAGAATATTTGTGAAAGCCTACCCGTTCTCTCCTTCTGCCTTCATCAAAGCTACATTTACCGTGTGTGGAGAGCTCTCAGAAATGTTTTGTAGAGAAGAGAAACAGAAGGATGGCTTGTCAGTTGCGACTGGGAAGGCATACGAAGGAGTGAGCAAAGGTGAGTTTCTCAGGCTGCCAGAGACAAGAACAAACATCATTTCATAGTCAACTTGCAAGTGGGGCTCACGATGAGCACTGTTAAACGGAGAAATATGAAAATAATCTCTGCTTGTGCACCAAGACTTATTGCAGGGAATGAGAAGGCATAGGAATTCTAGGAAGAGCTCCAAATCAAACCGACATGGACTTTTATACAAAGGTACATAGGCCATAGGATGGTGAAAAATAAGTTGGGAAGCATGGTTCGGTAATAAGAAACGTGACAGGCTAAGGCTTGTAAACTGTAAATCTTAAGCCTGTATAAATCACGGATACATTTTTACAAAAAGAGAAAACTGCTTTAGAGCTGGAAAAGATGTCAGAGTTCATGCAGTACAGAGACCATGCTGGAACCAGATTAAGATGTGATTGGGAAATCTTTAACAAAATAAATAAAAATACAATGGAATACGATGTTAATATGTGGTTTTCTAAGTCGACATGTGGCCTTCTGGGTTGATGTATGATTTAGTCATTCCAGTTTCTATTTGAGTTTGACACCACTGATGCAGTCAACTCTCATTTTCCAAACGAAGAAACCAAGGCCCGTCGAGGCCTGCCGAAGATAACACAGGCAACAAGTGATAAGAGATGGGATTAGAACCCAGATGTTCCCAACTCCAAGTTCACAAAGCCATTAAAAAAAAAGAACCCACATCATTGTGTGTGTGTATGTGTGTGTATACTCCCATACCCATATGGAACCGAGGCCCTCTGATTCCAGAGCCACCCTCATTCTTCTCCCCCAGTGGGATCACATGATGTCACACGCAAAAAATGAAACTGATTATAGTCTAATGGACAGAAAATGGTGAGTTAAGAGGCATGGGTAATTTTTAATCAGCTATCTGTACATAGTTATACTACTAATTTGTTAGAGCAAAAATAAAAATCAATTCCAACCTAGAAAAAATTTAAAAAAAATGATGTACAATTGAGGGAACTCTAATGTGAACATTTAAACAAACTGATTAAATTTGTCAGAGAGAGACATGGCAGTCAAGGCCAATACCAGTTTAGTATATTAAGCTGTCTTATAGACTTGTGGTACCATGGTACATACAAGGGAACAGCCCTGGCCTGGGAATGAAAAGACCTGGATTCAAATCCCACCTTTGAGATTTACTATCTGTGTGACCTGGGCAAGTCATTTAATCCCTGAGGGCCTCGAGTTTCATTACCTATAAAATGAAGAAGCTGGACTCACAGGGGACTCTTGAGATCCTTCCTAGCTCTAGGCTGATGATCCTATAAGATTATAGCTTCGTAAAACAGTTTTACAGGAAAAAAAGTTGAAGAGGAAAAAAGCAGTGGAGGAAAATAGAATTTTAAAGAAATGTTTTTGAGAGAACTAATTAAGCCAGATTAACCTAACAGCATTAAAGGATAAAAATGGAAGGGCAACAAACTGACAAAAATGGAAAAGATCTTTTAAAAGGTTTATGTGTGTATGTATGTATATGCATGGAGATATATATTTAGATATTAATACATAGAATATGTCTAAATATGTCTATATTTAGATATCCACAGATATAAAAATATGTATGTTATATATCTATAATGTATATTATATGTAGATATATTCTAATTATGTTTATTATATGTCCATTTTAGAGATGTTAGATATAACATATTTATAATATATATCTAAACTATACATCCATTATACTATTTAGACATAACATATACTATGTATCTATTATGCATTTACATGTCGAAATATATTTATTTATATATCTAGATATATGAAGAGATATCTAGGTATATAAGGATATGTTTAAAGATATTTTAAAATATAACTCTATATTTATTTAGCTATGGATGTCTTGATACATGTAGATATATTCTATATACAGATATCTATCTGTAGATATGGAGCTAGATATACATAAAAATATACCTCGACATAGTCTATATATCTTATGAATATTTATATTTTATATGCAGATATCTACATTTACACACTGAAGGAAAACGATATGTACAGCATATCTCAAAAGTCTTAATAAGCTGAAATAGGAAATATTTAACAGCATATTTAATATAGTTACATGTATATATAATACGACTAATGTATATTACATATCTATTGTATTTAGATTCTAAGGTGGGACTCTGCTTTCGAGGTCAAAGGCTTCTTCTAACTTCTAATTACCCTATTCTCTTTTATATGCATATATAAGTATACATAGATATGCACAGATATGTAGATACCAAGATATCTCCTATATATTTACATATACATATACATATATAAATGTAAATATATGATATGTGTGTACATCTATGTGTGTATATACATACATGCATACATACACACACATACTAGAGGCAGCTAGATGGGAATGCTGGGCCAGGAGTTCAGGAAGACTCGAGTTCAAATTGGTGCTTAAGACACTTACTGTGTGACCCTGGCTAAGTTATTTAGCCTCTGTTTGCCTTAATCCACTGGAGAAGAAATTTTCAAACTAGTTATTTAGCCAAGAAAACCCCAGAGACCATACTGTTTATGGGGTCACGAAGAGCTGGACATAACTGAACGTGTTCTTATATACATACACACATAACAATGTAACAATAAACATGCATTTGTAAACATATGTTATATGGATATATAAGATATTAACATGTTATATACGTATATACACATATACATGTAGGCACACATATACATGTAGGCACACATTTACATCTATACACATATACATTTATACACACATTTACATCTATACACACATATACATCTATACACGCATTTACATCTATACATACATTTACATCTATGCACCCATCTACATCTATATACACATTTATATCTATACACACGTAGATACATATACATACACAATATATACATACATATACAGATATACATATATATGTGCACAGGTGTGCATGTATATACACACACTATAAATACCGATCGATATACAAATACATATAATATATAACAGACATACAATTTAATACAGGAATTTGCATATATATGCATACGCCTCTCTCGGTCCAATGAACCAGGGCCAGGCTGACCAGAAGAGTCGAAGGGACCAATTTCATCCCGGAACTCGGACAGTACCTTCGGTGACCCTCGGATTCTGCTTGACAAGGGCTCGTTTTGGGGCGCCATGGGTGATCCGGAGAAGTTTGCTGTCATGCCCTGTTAATAGTTCACACTGGGGGTGTTATGAGCAGAACAGATAAAAAGTAAGTTTTTCTTTCTAAGTCCAACAAAATGGACAAACCACTAGTGACGCCATTGGTCAAGGAAAAGGAGGAAGAGAAAGCGGAACCCGCAATATTCGGTTCAGGCTGGACTCCTGCCCCGTGCGAGGTGCCCCAGAGCTCCAGGGACTAGGAAGGCGCCCAGCCTTCGGCTCCACCCGCTTGGCGTTAGCAGTCCGGGACTGCTCCTGGGGAAGGTGGGGAGGGGGGAAAAGGGTGACGCGCACGCACCGTAGCGCTCGCCCTCACGCACGAAGGCCGGTCGAGCGCACGCACGCACGGTCTCACTCTCTCGAGCAGGCACGCGGGGCGCGAGGTTGAGTTTGGGCGGCGCCCCGAGGGAGCGCAGCTGGTTGCCCTTCCCGGGCCCTGGGCTGGCTCCGCGCGCTGTGCCGCCTCGGATCTGGGCTCTCTTCTCCGAGAAAGGAAAGGGACGTGAGGGGTGCCCTGCGCAGGGTCATCCCAGGGACGGAGGAGGGGAGCGGAAGAGGATGGACCCGAACCTGCGATGGGGGACGGGGCCCGAAGGGGATGAGCTCATGGGGGAGAGGGGCGGGGTAGAAGAGCGTGCTCACTACTGATAGGGGGAGCAGAAAAAGAGGCTTAAAACTGATATATATGAGGAACAGAAGTGAGGGGAAGGGGGCTAGAAAAGGATGAGCTCATCAGAGGGATCGGGGTAGGAGAAGAAGATGGACTCATCTTGGGGATGTAGGGTCAGACAAGGGGTTGCTGTGCCAGAAGTGAACGAGCTTATCAGAGGCATGGGGGAGGGGCGGCACACCTTTGGAATTGGGGGTAGGAAAGGATGAGCTCAACAGAAGGAAGGGGGAAAGGAGGGACAGTAAAGGATGCGCTCGTCCTAGGGGTGGGGGGTGTGCAGAAAAGGACGGGCTCATCACGAGGATTGGGGAGGGGTCCGGAAAAGTAAGTGGGTCAAGGATGGGATTTTACTTTTTTCCTTCCCTCCCGCCTTTCCTTTTCCTCTTTTTGTTCTTCCCTCCTATTGATTTTCTTCTCGTTTTTTCTCTCTATGGTGTTTTTTTCTCTCTAGTTTTCGAAATATATCATATCTCTAAATAAAAAGAATAATACTTAACATTTATATCACTATAGTTATATAACCTTATTTATTTTCATGTATGTGACATATGTAAATATAATTTAAATCACATGTAAATATAATTTACTATCAAGTAATATCTGTAAAATAGGGACAGTAACAGCATTTACCTTGCAGAATTGTGATTTTCAGATGAGAATAGATGTCAGATGTTTTGCAAAGAGCATATATAAATGACCATATGTGTTAATATATTATGAATACATCACATAAATCTATTACGTATTGCATATATATAATATATTCACTTGGACCTCACAGTAGTTCTGCAAGGTAGATGCTATTATTATTCGTATTTTACAGGTGAAGAAACAGGGTAAAGACAATAAGTGGCTTGTTCGTTGTCACTGCCCTAAATCAGTGTCTGAGGCAGGATTTGGAAATATGTTTTTGTGGCCCCCAAACCAGCACTCTATTCATTGTGCCACCTAGCTGCCTCTCTAGTTCCAAAATAATAGATATTTCAACCTCTTCCTTGTCTATGCTTTTTCTCCTATTTTTAAATTATGTCAACATTTCTAAAACTGAGCTGATGGTGAAAGTAGATAACTTTGCTTTAACCCTGTTCATAGTTGGAGAACTTCTAATGTTTGGCCTCCCATGTACTGCTAGCTTTTGGAGTCAAATGCTTTAAAAATCATATGAATGAAAAATTCATTTATATTAATGGGTGATGTATCTTAGGCTTTTTCTGTTTATATATCATGTTTTCATATTTAATATTGATGTCATTATAAAATTTTTTTTAATAAAATGTACTTGCATTTCTAATGTAAATTATACTTAGTCATAATGATACACACTGTTATACCTTACTTTACAGTATTTCCATATTTTTACAGATATCATGATAGTGGTCTTTAGTTTTCCTTTTTTGCTGTAGCTTTATGAGTTCGGGAATCAGGACCATATTTACATTCTTGAAAGAATCAGGTAAAATGTCACGTTTGTTAAAAAAAAAATTTATGTGGCATATTTAAAAAAAATTCTTTGAAGTATAAAATTTACTTAAAGAATATACATCCTGGCACATATAGTATATGATCTAACTGTTCAAGAATTTAAAATAGCCTCTGAGTGCTATTTTGGTTGTATTCTGTAAATTTTATATATTTTTTATCAATATCTTTAATATGAGTTAAAATTTATTTCTGTAATTTTATCTGCAAGTAAACCTTTTTTTAACATAATTTTAGATTGTAGCGAAGCCTACATCTTTTGGCTCTTATTGATAAATTTTTATTTCTTTTTTTAACTGATATGAGAGGTATATAGTAGATAGTTATTAGTATGACCAGGAACACCTAGGTTCAGGTCCTACCTCTGAGATATACTATCTCAGAACTACTATACACTTAGCGTATTTGGTTTAGTCAGTTCTCTAAGACTATAAGATGTAGAGAAGGTGCCAACTTGCAGTGGTGGAGAGGAGTTTTCCTTACCAATGAAGTCATAGATATAGTATCTGTTATTTGATAATATGATCTTTAACTTATGCCTTTTGTCACTTATTTGTATCCTGCTGCATTAACAGTTTTTGTAAATATTCCATGTGTATTTGAAAAAAAATGTGTATTTTCCATATTCTGTCCATAAATGTATGTCAAATTCAAGGACTGAAAATTATTTTTTGATTTATCATACTCTGTACAGTGGCATTGGGGGAATTTGGAATCACTGGGATGGGGAGAATATGACAGGGTTGGAGGTATGATGGGGAAAGTTGAAATGGTTAAGGGGAAACTTGCTGGTTTATCCTTTTGAATCCCATCCCTCAATATGACAGGAATTGGTTCTGCATTGAATGCAATATAACAATAATAATTATAATGATGATAATAAGCATAATGCTAGCTAGCATTAAATAGCACTTTAAGATTTGCAAAATGACTTGAAAAGACTTGGCCAAGGTTTTGTTACCAAATAACTACTTTGTAGTTTTCTCTCCGGTTCATTCCCACACTTGTTCAAGTTTTGAAACATTCCAGGAAAGAAGATCCTCTTTAACTTTCTAGCCAGAAATCCCTCCCTCCCACATCACTGAAATCATTATAATTATAGATTCACAGGATTGAAATGGAACTTAAGAGATCATCTGCTTCTAAGTAAGGGATTTATCTATAATCCTAGGAAGTCTTAGCCTTAAACTAGGCCATTCTAACTAGACTTCATAAGATCATAGATATTAGAGCCGTAAAGGACCTGAGTTTATAGGTAAGAAAACTGAGACAGATGAAGGGATTTACCCAATGTCACACAGGCACAAACTGGTCAAACCGGGATTGGAACCAACACCCTGACCTGATCCTTACCCATCACATTTCCACAGTGCTGTGCTGCTGCTCTGAATTCCATTGATGAATAACACAACCTGATAGGATTTTGAACATTTGCAGCATCAATTCTTATTCTTCAGATTCTAACTCAGATGTTGAGGGGTGAATGACCCACAGAAGAAACTGGATAGGTGAATCCTCAATGTTAGAAATGTACATTGTCTAGGAATAAACAATACTCATTGGAAGGCCAAGAAGGTTTTAATTATATCTTCGATTTATTCCTCCTGAATAAATGGGTATATCCCCAGAACAGAGTACAGGAGAGTACAAAGGACTCAGATGGATGCCAGTCCTTTTATTGGCCACCCCCTAACCTCCCCCGCAAATCTCCCGCCAGGCTCTTCATTGGCCAGATGCAAACCCCTGACTGCCTAGGCCCTCCTCAAAAGGCTCGTTTACGAATGCATACAATCCTCTAACTTAGCCTGGTCAGTTAGATCAGAGCTCTGATTAGAAATCAGTCACCTGACATTCTGCTAAAACTGGGGGGAGGGGGGGCAGGAGAGGGATATTTTCAACTTCTGTGGAAACGAAACTGCTTCCCCTCTTTCTTACACTCAATAATTTCCAGTGGGATAGTAGTTGAGAACAGAGGGGTCCTAAAAAATAATTCAGAAGTTTGTTTTAAGTATTTGGGAAATGAAAGTAGAGTATTCATTTATCAGCGTTCATTGCCCAGAGGCTGTACCAGTACAATGTAAGCTCTGGCAAGTCCTACCAAAACGGAGAGACTTTGAATATAGACTTCGCAACATCTGGCCAATAAATTTGGAAACAGGAAGACTTGAGGGGTGTATGAGGTGTTCAGGGAGGACTAGATCCTCTGCTGTGAGGACTTGTGGGGCCCTTTTCAAGGCTGCTCATCTACTTTTGGTGTCTCCCTGGCACTCAACCCTCAACCTGTGGCTCCAAGAAGCTGTAGCATGCACAGCTGCCATATCATGGTAAAACTGTCTCACTATTCAGCTTAAACCAGGATGAGGGTAACAGAAAGATCTCAAACTTGTTGGTGAGTTACGGGGATGTCTACCCCAAGCATATGAAAACTTCTCCCAAGGCAGAATGGGCAGAGGAGAATAATTTGTTCCAATGGCATGAAGGCAGCTGAAGCAGGTGCTGTGAAGTACTTAGAGCTTGGTCAGACATCAAAGATGCCAAGGCTTCCCACTGCATTCCAAGCTATCACCAGTTGTGCTGACTTTTGTCTTGTCACTGGACTTTGATGTCACTGGAAAAGAGAATGAGGCTGATGACTTTGTGCAACTGTCTTACTTAAATCCAATTTATCCGCAAGTCATCACCCTTGTGAAGTTGTTGGTCCTCTTGGAAGGGAAAGATGAACAAAAAACAAAGGAAGAACTGAGTTAAAATCCCACCTTAGATACTTGTTAGCTGTGTAACACTGGGCAAATGAGCAGAGCTCTCATTTCCTTATCTGTAAAGTGAGGGGATGGCATTCGTTAAGTTTTTAAAGTCCCTTCTAGGCCTAAATCTCTAATGACCTTGTATATCTGTTTTCAGAGGACAGTCTTAGCTGGATTCAGATAGGCTCATCCCTGGAGGAGTGCATCTGTTGACCACAAAAAGGAACAGCAACTCACTATGCCATTTTGTAAAGCATAAAAAAGTCTGTGATGTGCTGCAGTGAAAGGAGGGCACACATGGATGGCATTACAGGCCTTTTGAAGGGTGAAGTGCTGAATTATTGACACTGTGCTTGGCTTCCTTTCTTTGCTTCCTACTGCAAACAGTATAACTTAGCTATCCACCTAAATAATTAAGCACTGCAGCTCTTGGGGGTTTGTTTTTGCTAAGAAATAATTTTAGGAAATCTTTGGCACGTGTATATGTTTGTTTGTATGCATATATATCTATATATGTATATATAGATATATATGTCTATAACATCTATAATCTCCTGCCTTCCTTGTTTATATGCTGTCCTGGAATTATTTTCTAATAGCTTTACATTTATAGATCTTATTCTGTGGTATAGCAGAAAAAGCTCTGGATATGGATCAGAAGGATGGAATTAGTAGACCTAGGTTTGAATTCTTTCTCTAACACATACTGTCTGTGTGACCTTGGGAAAATGACATAGTGGGTGCCTAGTAAATGTTAGTGACTGACTGACTGACAAACCCAATGGATAGTATGAAAAGGAACCTGAGAGATCATCTAGGCCAGGAGTCTTTTTTTTTTTTAGACATTTTTGGCATCATGGACTCCTTTGGTTATCTTGTGAAGCCTACGGATTCCTTCTCAGATTTAAATGCATAAAATAATAACAGTAATAATGATGATGATAGGTTTGTGAAGCATTTTACCCTAATAACAATCCCGGGAGGTAGGTGCTATTATGATCTCCATTATATAGATGGAGAAGCTGAGGCAGATAAGTCAAACAGACTTGTCCAGGGACACACAGCTATTCAGTCTCTGAGATTAGATTTGAATTCAGGTCTTCCTGACCCTATGACCAGGCCTCTATCCACTGTGCCACTTAAAATAAAATTCAAATGGTTCCAAAGGAAATAAACCCCATTGGAATAGAGTTATCAGAATATTCTTTTTTTTTTTTGAGGGGGGAAGGCAAGGCAATTAGGTTTAAGTGACTTGCCCAAGGTCACACAGCTAGCAAGTGTCAAGTGTCTCAGGTTCTCCTGACTCCAGGGCTGGTGCTCTATGCACTGCACTACCTAGCTGCTCCCAAAATACTCTTAAAAACCTAGTTCACAGACCCTAGGATAACCAATCCTGATCTAGGCCAATCCCTTTATTTTCCAGGTGAGAAAGTGAATCCCAAGAAAGAGAAATGCCTTTATGAAGGTTACATAGGTAGGTTTTGGCAGACCCACCAAAGGCAGGAATCTTAAATTACTAATCAGTCTTACAGAGGTGCTGCAGATAGACAATGAGGTAGACCCCAAATTGAATGGGAAGTAAAAACTGGGCATATTATGGAAGGTGACTTGAATGAGAGAAGTAGTATTAAAAAATCATCTTTAGTGGTAAGAGCAGCCAGATAGGAGGTGGACTGACCATACAGTGAGATGGGTAATAGTCTGAGTATTGTACCAGAATCCACAAAATAGTAGCAGAAGGACCACACATAGGCTTCCCATGTGTTGAGTGGAAGCTTTAGAGAAGACTGACCAAAAACAGACAAAAAACACACAGGATGAGAAGACAAGGCAGGCATGAGATCTTCATTGAAAAGAGGAAGTACCACCCTCCTCCCCGCCCATGAGATCACAGAACTTGCTACAGAAATGTCAGCACAAAGTACAAAATTGGGAATGAAGCAAAGAGGGCCTGCCATGCATGGGTCAATACAGCTCCATGGCTATGGTTCTGGTAGCGCCTAAACTGACATGGGCTGGTTTTCAGCGTCTCTACTGAATTGCTTTTTGATAGTAGATACAAGACAGGAAAAAACGCTGCACCTATACAAACATCTGGATGAAAATTTTAATCAGATACCCAAGTGTTTTGTATCTAGAATATCCCCAAAGTTTCAGTGTAGTTTCAAGCTTTAATTTTAAAACTGAATTAAGGCTTTGGAGACACCCCGTTTATAATAACAAACATTTGGATACTGCCTTAATTTTATTTTTATTCTTTGTCACAGTGTTTGGTATAATAGCATTCTCATGAATGACACCTTTAACCGTTGCAATTCTAGCCATCTTTCTGAGGTCACTTCTGTAAAGCTCAAATGATGCTTTATAATAACACTAATAATAATAAATAGCTAGCACTCGTACAGCACCTACTATGTACAAGGCACTGTGCTAAGCTCTTTCCATTTATCTAATATGATCCTCACAACCTTGTGAGGTAGGTAGGTAGGTACTATTATCCCCATTTTACAGTGGAGGAAACCAAGGCAAAGAGAAGTTAACTGACCTGCCTAAGGTCAAAAGGTTATTAAGCATCTGAAGGCAAATTCTGAACTAAGGACTTGCTTACTCTAGACCCAGGTATCTATCCACTGAGCCTATCCATCTACCTGTTTTATTAAAGCTTTCCTTAATAGGCCCAAGCAATCTGTGATCTTGCCCTCACTTGAACTTCTAGACCTTTTTTTAAGTGGACTTTTCTTATGTACTTGGCACATACAAATATACAGGGTGCTCCTAAAGTCTGGACACATAGGCAAAAATGCATATTTTCAAGAAATGAAACGAACGAAATTTTCAACATTTTATTTAATTGGAGTATTAACAAATAACATCTTCAATATGATTTCGATCATTTGTGATGCAGTGGTTGATGCGCATTGCTAAATCCATGTGAACTCAATGCAATAACTCCATATTGCCGTCAATTTTAGCACATTCACTCTTTATGCGTTCAATCAAGTGTGTTGCATCTGTGATTTTTACTGAATACAACTCCTCCTTTAGCATATCGCAGAAAAAGAAATCAAACGGGCTAAGGTCTATTAATATTCCAAATATTTCAAAATATGCATTTTTGCCTGTGTCCAGACTTTAGGGACACCCTATATATCAAAATTATGTTGTATTACTTACATGAGAGGCAGTTATAATATAGAGGAAAACAACAGGATAATCCAATATCAAGAGAGATTTCAAACAAATACTAACTACCTACTTCCTGAAAGTTTTACTTATTTCCTGAAAAAAATAGAGGACATGGTCTCTTGCCCATAAGAAAAAGCATTATAGTTGTGGTGGATAGAAACTTGGTCTAGAAGTCAGTAAGAGCCCTGCCTCTGAAACATATCAACTGCTGAACCTGGGAAGGTCACTTAACATGTCACTATACTGGGTAACTCAGTAAGACTGTTGCAGGGGTAGTATACACTGGCACCTACGGAGAGAATTTCCTCACTGGGAATTTAGTACATGGATGAAATCACACATCTGCTCCTAACATTATATTCTTTGGTTTTTTTAGTTTTTTATTCATTTTGAACTTAAATACAAAAAGATGAAAAAAAATTTCTATGTCTATAGCACAACACAAAAAGAAGATTCAAATGTGAAACCATGTATCTCCGTTTCAGTTTGCTTTTTTTTAAAAAACTATATAATAAATACTACATATTGTTTTCAAAACTGCTTACGTTCTATGCTTCCTTCTGAGTTTTCATTTGTTCTTTGCTGTATACTTTTTATTCCCCCCCTACTAGAGAAGGCCAACATTTGGCGCACATGCACACACACACGCACACGCACACGCACATACGCCGAGAGTGTGCATGTGTATGTATATATACATATATATACATATATATTTATATATGTATACCATACATATACCATATATGCGTATACCATACACTTGCGATACATACTTTTATTTGTCAGTTCTTTCTCTGGAGGTGGATAGCATCTTCCTTCATAGGTCCCTTGTGGTTGATTTGAATATTTGTCATACTCAAAGTAATTTAGCTGTTCACTATTGTTCTTGGAATAACATTGCCGTTACTGTATATGATGTTGTCTCGGTTCTGCTCATTTCACTCTTCGTTATTTTGTGCAAATCTTTCCATGTTTTTCTAAAATTGACCAGTTCATCCTCATCATTTCTTATAGAACAGTAGTATTCCATCACAATCATATACCACAACTTATTTAGCCATTCCCCGATTGATGGGCATTCCCTCAATTTCTAGTTCTTTGCCACCACAGAGAGCTGCTATAGATATTTTAGAACATATAGGTTCTTTTCCTTTTCCCTGATCACCTTGGGAAACAGACCTAATAGTGGTATTGGGGAGTCAAAGAGTATATACACTTTGATAACTCATCGGTTGTAATTCCAGATTGTTCTCTGAAATGGTTGGATCAGTTCACAGTTCCACCAATAGTGTATTAATGTCCCAATTTTACAATAACTTCTTCAACATTTGTCATTTTCCTCTTCTATCATTTTAGCCAATCTGATAAGTATGCAATGATATCTCAAAATTGTTATAATTTGCATTTCTCTAATCAATAATGATTTAGAGCATTTTATATGACTATATAGTTTTAATTTCTTCATTGAAAAACTGCCTGCTCTATTTGGCCATTTATCAATTAGAGAATGATTCATGTTCTATAAAATTTGCCTCAGTTCTCTGTATATTTGAGATATGAGACCTTTATTCAAGAAATTGTCTATCATAAAAACTTCTCCCCATTTTTTGCTTTCCTTCTGATCTTGGCTACATTAACTTTATTTGTATAAAACGTCTTAAATTTAATGTAATCAAAATTATCCATTTCACATTTCAAAATGCTCTATCTCTTTTTTATTCATACATTTTTCTTCTATCCACAAGTCTGATAGGTAACGTGTTCCTTGTTCTTCTAGTTTTCTTATGATATTTCCATTTATATCCAGGCCATGTATCCATGGTGTAAGATAATTGATCTATGCTCAATTTCTGCCAGACTGCTTCCTAATTTTCCCAAGGTTTTTAAATCAAAGAGTGTATTCTTATCCCCAAAACTTAAATCTTTACATTTGTCAAACATGAGGTTACTATAGTTACTTACTACTCTGTATTATACGTCTAATCTGTTCCACTGATCCATCTTTCTATTTCTTAGCCAGGACCAGATAGTTTTGATAATTACTGCCTTATCGTATAGTTTAAGAACTGGTACTGCTAGACTCCCTTCTTTTACATTTCTTTCATTAATTCCTTTGATATTCTTGACCTTTTGTTCTTTCAAAGGAATTTTATTTTTATTTTTTTCTAGCTCAATAAAATTTTTTTTGGTATTTTAATTGGGATGGCATTGAATAAGTAGATTAGTTTAGGTAGATTATCATTTCTACTATATTGGCTCTGTCCATCCATGAATAATTAATATTTCTCTAATTATTTAAATGTGATTTTATTTGTATAAAAATGTTTTAAAATTATGTTTATGTAGTTCCTGGTTTTATCTTCTCAAGTATACTCCCAGGTATTTTATACTGCCTACAATTATTTTATATTTCTATCTCTTCTTGCAAGGTTTTGTTGCTGATATATAGAAATCCTAATGACTTAAGTGGGTTTATTTTTTCTCCTACTTTGCTAAAATTATTCTTTCAACCAACTTTTTAGTTGAATCTCTAGTATTTTCCAAGCATATCGTCATATCGTCTGCAAAAAGAGATAATTTTATTACCTCACTGTCCATTCTGATTCCTTTGATTTCTTTTTCTTTTCTTATTGTTGTTGCTAGCATTTCTAGTATAGTAATTGAAGAATATTGGTGATAATGGGCATCCTTGTTTCACCCTGATTGGGAATGCTTCTAGTTTATCCCCATTACAGTTAATGCTTGTTGGTGGTTCTAGGTAGATGCTTCTTATTATTTTAAGGAAAAATCCACTTATACCTATGCTTTCAAGTGTTTTCAATAGGAATGAGTGTTGTATGTTGTCAAAAGTTTTTCACATCTATCGCTATGATCATATGATTTTTATTACTTTTGTTATTAATACAATCAATTATGTTAAGTTTTCCTCATGTTAAACCATCCCTACAATCCTGATATAAATATAATGTATAATCTTTGTGATATATTCTTGTAGTTTCCTAGCTAGTATTTTATTTAGGATTTTTGCATCCATATCCATTAGTGAAATTGGTCTATGTTTTTCCTTCTCTGTTTTTGTTCTTTCTGGTTTAGGTATGAGTACCGTATTTGTTTCATAAGAGGATTGGTAAGATTCCTTCTTTGTCTGTTATTCCAAATAATTTATTTGATATTGGAATTAGTTGATCTTTATTTATTGGGAGAGGCAATCAGGGTTAAGTGACTTGACCAGGGTCACACAGCTAGTAAGTGACTGAGGCCAGATTTGAACTCAGGTCCTCCTGACTTCAGAGCAAATTAGTTGATCTTTAAATGTTTGGTAGAATTCACCTGTAAATCCTATCTGGTCCTGATGCTTTTTTCTTAGGAAGCTCATTTATGGTCTGTTCAATTTCTTTTTCTAAAATAGATTTAAAGTAAAGAAAATAGTTTTTCTCTACTTGATGGCATTTTATCTATTTTGTTCTCTTTATTTCCACCCTACTCGTAAGTAACAAAAGGACTGGGAGATAGAAAGGTTATTTTTTTCATTCATACTTATTTCTCATTTCAAAACTCTATATGGGTGGAGCTGGAGATAGGAACCAGTAACTTTCTTCAGAATGAAGAATCCCAGTTTGTGTATCAGTGTTTAAAAAAACTCAGATAAAATTTTCATGGACTATTTTAAAAAGTATATGTCTTTAATATGAAGTTTATATTAGCATTATTTAATCACTTCTTACCTGTAAAGAAACAGAAAAAAATACTCTTGCAAAGAATAATTAGCAGAGCTTTAAGATTCATTTTGAGTTGTCTACTTTGTTTGCCAATGCATTGCTAATGTTTAGGTCTGTTATATTAATGTTATTTATTATTTTTCATTCCCATACATAGCCAACTAAAGGGTGTTTCCATGCAGCTATGTCTGTGAAAAATTATTTTTAAATAAAGTTCCTTTTTTTGCAGCAGAAAAAAATGTTTATTTGAATATTTTTTCCTCTTCTGTTAATCTAGGCAGTTTATATTTGTGTTAAGTATTCTTCCATTTCATTTAAATTGTTAAATTTATTTGCATATAATTGAGCAACGTAATTGCTAATAGTTGCTTTAATTTCATCTTCATTAGTGGTATATTCTTTCCATTTTTTGATAATAGTGGTTTGGTTTTCTTTTCTTTCTTAATCTTATTAACCAACGGTTTATCTATTTTATTGTTGTTTTTATAAAACCAGCTCCTAATTTTATTTATTAACTCAATAGTTTTTTTTACTTTCAATTTTATTAATTTCATTTTTAATTTTTAGGATTCCCAATTTGGTGTTTAGTTGGGGATTTTTAATTTGTTCTTTTCCAAGTTTTTTTTAAGTTGTGTACCCCATTCAATGGCCTGCCCTTTCTCTATTTTACTGATGTAAGCATTTAGAGATGTAAATTTTTCTCTGATTTCTGTTTATGCTGTATCCCAAAGGTTTTGGTATGTTGTCTCATTGTTTTGATACTCTTTAATAAAATTTTTGATTGTTTCTATGATTTGTTCTTCAAACCATTCATTCTTTAAGATTAGGTTGCATATTCTCCAATGGTCCCTTATCAAATATAATTTTATTGCATTATAATCTGAAAAGGATGCATATTAAATTTTTCCTTAAAAGCAATGAGTATGTCTTAATGATTTTAAGGATGGCATAGTAGGTTAAGTACTAGAATTGGAGGTGGGAACACCTGGCTTCCAATCCTACCTCTGATACTTACTTGGCTTTGTGACTATGACATAGCAAATCTGGGACTTGTGCACCCTTGCTCTGCACGTCATGTAGAAGAGGATCCTTTTTATCTGGCTTAGACCCTTCAGAGCCCTGGTCATCAGAGAGTAGGACCAGTCAGGGGCTTCTCAGCCCTATTATTTGTACAGAGTTAGGTCTCTCAGGGGGAGGGACAAGTCAGTACGCGCTTCCTTTCCCTTCTCAGAGTTATCCTTCAAGTTCCCTTTTTTCTCAGAGAACAAAGTCTGAGTAGGAGCCAGGGCCTTTTGGACAGCTGCACTGAATCACTCAATCCAAGGGTTAGAAAGGAGCTTAGACACACACCATCAAGTTCAGGGGGTCTTTCCCTATAAAAGTGTTCTTGTAACTATATAATTGGTTTCCTTTATAATCTTATGCATTTTATTTTATACATTTAAGAGCACTGTTTCAAGATGAGGCACATAGGTTCCACCAGACTGCCAGAGGGGTCCAGGACACAAAAAAGGCAGAGACCCTATTCTAATTTAGCCTTCACCTGAAAGATCTCATCTGCATCATCAAAGACCATCATTTGTTTTAGTGAGGGGGCTCCTAGCCTCTAACGTGGTAGCCCCTCTGTCTCCTGCCTAGTGCTATTTTCACAGTTTTCCTTAGAGTCAGCTGAAATCTCCAAATTCTATCCTGTCCCCAGTTCTTTGCTTTGGAGCCCAGCAGAAAATGCCTAATCATCCACATTCTAACAGATAGATTTACATAGTGCTTTAAGGTTTCAAAGCACTTTACAAATATTATCTCATTTTAACCTCACAACTGCCCTGGGAGGCAGATGCTAATATTATCCCCATTTTAAAGATGAAGAAAACGAGACAGATAAAGTGCCCAGGAATACAGTCTCTTACGTGTCTCAGGCTGAGTCTGAACTTGAGTCTTTCTGAATCCACGTCCAGTACTCTAGTCATTGAGCCGACTCGGCTGTCTCTTCCAAGTGACCGCCAGACTGTTGAAGACTAATATCTTGTCCCTCCCCGTTTTCAGGCTATTGTTTTCTCCAAGTTAAAAGCCCTACTTTCTTCAAGAAATCATCAAACAGAATAACCTCCTTTTCTTTTACTGTCCCGGACTCTGCCTTCTGGATGCGCTCCCACTCATCTCTGTCTTTCCTAAAATGGGGTACTCAGAATGAACATAATACTAGAGTGTTTTAACCAGGGCAGGGTCCTAAGGGACAATTACTTCACTCATTAGGGACACTGTGACTCAGAGAATCATTCAACGTACCGGGAGGGTAGAGAGTAGGGAAGAGAGTAGCATTAGACAAGACTGGACAGGTAGTCCAGGTGAGTGGTGGTTCTCTTAAGGGAAGGGAATGAACATTTATATCACGCCTACTGTGTGGCAGGCACTGTGCTAAGCACTTCACAAATATTATTTCATTAGATTCCAGGATGGTGGCAGAGGGGACAAAGAGGTAGAGAGAGGGCCAGTACAGGTATAGAATTCACAGGACTTAGTAACTCTGGCTGTGAGGAAGGAGGAGGAGTGAAGGACATTTGCAAATTTATGAATGTGGGAGATGGGGTGAATAGCAGTGACAATAGAGGAATGATGAAATTAGAATGTGGAAGAGGTTTTTGGTGAATGATAATAAGCTTCACATTTGAATATGCATCTTCTTTGGCACCACTCTGGTAAGAAGAGAGTGCTTGTCCTTAGGGGGAAGTGGAAGACTTCCTCCTTCTGGTAGGAATTTATATGTAGAGTACATTTTTTAAAGTAACATATTCACATTTCAGACACTGCCTGTGTTAGTGCTGATAAGGAGGCAGTGGGGTACTTTGGCAGCAAGAAGGCTGGATTTGGATTCAGAGGATCTTGGTTTGAATCCTGGCTCTGCCACTTACTACCTCTGTGACCTTGGGCAAGTGATTAAACTCTCTGGGCCTTAGTTTCCTCATCTGTCGAATGAGAGAGTTGGCCTCAATGATCTCTAAAGTCTCTTCCAGCTCTTGATTTATAACCCCTAACATGACTCAGAAACTAGATTGGAAATAACGTGGTGTGGGAAAAAAGGGTTAGATTAGCATTTGGAGGGCCTACATTCAAATCACAGCTCTGCTACTTTTTGCCCTGTGATCTTGGGAAAGTCATTTAACTCTCCTGAGTCTCTGTTTGTTCATCCTCATCTTAATTCTAATTCTTTGCTCTGTTCATTATCTATTTATCTCATATGTAGCTTGTTTGTATATAGCTTGTTGTTTGTATAAAGTTTAGAACTCCTCAAGGGCAAGGACTGTCTTTTTTGCCTTTCTTTGTATTCTCAACTCTTAGCACAGCACCCGACACATAGTAGGCACTTTGTTGTTGTTCAGTCACTTCAGTCACAACCAACTCTTCGTGACCTCATTTGGAGTTTTTTTGGCAAAGATACTAGAGTGGTTTGTCATTTCCTTCTCCAGCTCATTTTACAGATAAAGAAACTGAGGCCAATAGGGTGAAGTGACTTGCCCAGGGTCACATGGCTAGTAAGTATCTGAGGCCTGATTTGAACTTAGGAAGATGAGTCTTCCTGACTCCAGGCCCTGAGCTCTATTCGTTTTGTCACCTAGCTGTCCCAAAGGCACTGATGCTTATTAAGTGACTGATCTGTAAAATTGGTGAGTTGGACTAGATGACCTCCAGTCCTTTTTATCTTAAAGGTCACAAGGGACAAGCACATTTTGTGTTTAGAATGCATCATGCCATATAGAATACAATAGAATATAGAACTGGAGTACAATATAGAACTGGAAAATAATTTTTGTTCAACTCTCCATTTTAAAGATGAAGAAACTGAGGCCAATAGGTTAAATTTATTGCCCAAGGATAAACTAGACTCCCTAATTCTAGTCTCTCCCTAGTCTAATCCATCCTATACACCACCACCAGGTTAGTTTTATTTGAACACCACTTTAATAATACTATTCCTCTACTCAAGAACCAGCATTGGCTTCCCATTGCTTACTGGATGAAGATGAAATACCTCATTAAGTAACTTGTAAGTGGCAACATCACACTGGATCAGCCAATCTCTACGGTCACTTCCAGCTCACCATCTTATAAGCCATTCTGGGATTTAAAATTTTCTGTCTGTCAGATGATAATGGTAAAAACACGTTAAATTTTACAACAAATTTCTCCTTTGTCTTAAAAATGGGATCCATACAAAGCCGTGGGTGAGATGTAAAAGACTGAGAAAATGACCCTATGAAATTCAACTGGTAATATCATTTATTGAGTGATAGGGTGCTGATAGACTGAGAGCTGTAACTTCTCCAGTGTGAAGGAACACTCAAGGCTAACAGCAGCCTTTAATATGGGAGTCTCTGCACATGTGCCCCCCTGAAATGAGTTGTCAAAAAACTAATTGACTAAGACCAACTTAGTCAAATTCGAATAGGGAATTGCCTTAGTTGGATCATAATAGTATAAAGAACACACAACTAGGAGGGAGGAAGCAGTTCTTACTCTGCCATTAATTACCAGGAGCTGGTCACATAAGCCCTCTGGGGCTTAATTTCTTCCACTTTAATGTGGTTAGAACAAGTGAATTCTGAGGCCCTTTCCCACTCTAGAATTCTGTGATTATTTCATGATATACCCAAAATCTCTTTTTGTTGACTGTCGAATCACCTACCAGTGTCTCAGTTTATCCCAATTTTGAGCTGAGCCTAGGAGAGGACTGCCCTGAGCAAGGAACAGTCTAGAGCACCAGGCTTGCTTGGTCTGTATTCCAGCCAAACTGGCTAACTTGTCGTTGCCCATACCCATCATCCATTTGTTGTCTCTGTGGCTTTGCAAGGCTCTTCCTCAAGCCTGGAATCCTTCATCACTTCTGCCTCTGTCTTAGAATAAATTCATAGTTTCCTCCATGGCTCAACTGAAGCAGCAATTCTAAAAGAGGCCTTTTTTTTTTTGGAGGGGGTAAGTCAGGGCAATTGGGGTTAAGTGACTTGCCCAAGGTCACACAGCTACTAAGTGTGTCAAGTGTCCGAGACTGGATTTGAACTCAGGTCCTCCTGACTCCAGGGCTGGTGCTATACTCACTGCACCACCTAGCTGCTCCCAAAAGAAGTCTTTCTTAATCCCAACTTCTGTTTCTCCCTAGTTTTTAATGTCCGTACAATTTTGTTGCTCAATTATTTCAGTTGTATCTGACTCTTCATGACCCCATTTGGGATCTTCTTGGCAAAGATACTTAAATGATCTGCCATTTCCTTCTTTACAGATGAGGAAACTGAAGCAAACAGGGTTAAATGACTTGCCCAGGATCACACAGCTACTAAGTGTCTGACCAGATTTGCACTCTGAAAGATGAGTCTTCCTGATTCCAGGCCTGGAGCTCTGTGCATTATGGCGCTACCTAGTTGCCCTTGAGGTTACTTTGTATCTATTTTGTGTTGTATAATACAGTCAGGGACTATCTTTCTTGCCCTTTATGTCCCTGGTGTTTGGCACATAGTAGGCCCTCAACAAATACATATTGATGAAAACTTTGATAGAGAGCTGGCCTTAGAGTCAGAAGGACTCCGCTCAAGTCTTTCCTCTGTAGCATGCTGGCTTTCTGATCCTGGGCACACTTAACCTCTAAGGTAAGGGCACAATGAATAGAGTGCCAGGCCTGCAATCAGGAAGACTTATCTCCCTGAGTTCAAATCTGGCCTCAGACACTTTCTGGCTGTGTGATCCTGGGCAAATCATTTGCCTTGTTTGCCTCAGTTTCCTCATCTGTAAAATGAGCAGGAGAAAGAAATGGCAAACCACTTCAGTATTTCTGCCAAGAAAACCGCAGAAGGCGTCACTCACGGACAGTCCGACACAGCTGAAACCAATGAACAGAATAGTTCCTGGTCCGCATGGGTAAATGGAGTTTCCTACACCAGGAGAATAATAGGTACAGACTAAAAAACATATATCTTTATAAGATAGGCAAGTGTGGCATGGTGGTCATTTGTCGAACTCCTATCTAAAGTATTATATCTTGGGTATTGTCTTGTCCTTTTGGACAAGTAGTCAACAAGAAGCCACTTGAACACCTTCCTTAGTGGGGAACTCACTACCTCATGAGACAAACAATTAACAATAAGTGTTTAGAACTTATTTTGAGTAACATTTATTATAATTGCCTAGGAACAACGGAGAGAATTTAGACTGTCATCTTAAGTTGCAGTAATAGGGGTTTATGGGCGGCTGGGTGGCATGGTCAAGAGAGTGCCACGAAGAGTCAGACAAGACTGAAAAGGACTAAACAATAATAGGGGTTTATGGGATCAGAGTTGGACAGTATTTTAGAGATGATGTGGTCCACATGAGGACCAATTTATAAAAGAGGGAACTGAGTCCCAGAGTAATTTAGTGAATTTCCTAAGGTCACACAGGTAGTAAGTAGCAATGTCTAAATCTAAACCCAGATCCTCTCACACTAGATATTCTTTCCATTACCCACTGTCTCTTTCACAAAGCTTTAAGAGTCTGAGAACTAAGCAAAAAAAAGAGCTGATATTGTTAAGAAAAATAAGAGAAGAAAATACGGAAAAAAGAACAAATCTACTACAACTGTATGAGATCCATTACATTTCATACCCATATTTCGAATTCTAAGAATGAATAAGTATTACTACCACTGTTAAGTTACATGTGGATACAGCAACCATATGGCTTGTTTTCCTGGGCTTTTCAATTTCAAGGAAACAGAATGCTTTTAATGAAGTTCTGCACATGGTACAGCCTTTGTTAAGCCATGTGGCCCAATTTTTGGCTTTGAAAACATGGTCACCAAACGTCATTACTTATATTATTAACTTTGATCCTTTGAAGGATGGGTGATTTAATCAGTGTGGGTAGTCCCTTTGCTGATGCAGAATGTAACCCCTTCCAGTCTCAATAGACATCCTTTATAAATCAGTGTGACCACAAGAATTCATCACTTGGAAGCCAGCCACTATTGAACAGATTAAAAAAAAATGACTATTATACTCATTACAAATTGAAGTTTATGATGAATAAAAATAACAAAGGAAGTGTTTTCTTACAAAATGACATGCAATAAATCAGAAGCAAACATGGGATTAATTACTAGAATTTCATGTCTTTTGTTTGCTCCAGTTATAGCTTTCATTTTGAACAGTTGTCTGGGAAGGTTTCCTTAGTTTGCCAATGATTATTATCACACTTAGCTCCCTCAACCTTTGAATCTTTACAACTTGGCTACATCATTTTATTAATCACCTCCATATCTTACACAAAAAGTCCTCTTCTGTTGTGTCATCACGGCACGAGAGGATTCTGGGTTCTTGAAGACTAGGCCATATGACCACAAGGTTTGGCAGAACCTGTTCTACTGGAAAGGTCTCAAGGATCGCCTGCCAAAGACCACCCTAGCCAAGATTGGGAATGCCTTCAAAAGATTATTATTTTTGGCTAAAATTCATGAAGACCTTTATAGTGTAGGGATTATTTTGTTTTTTGTTGGTTTTTTGGAGTTGGGGAGGCAAGGCAATTGGGGTTAAGTGACTTGCCCAAGGTCACACAGCTAGGATGTATCAAGTGTCTGAGGTCACATTTGAACTCAGATCCTCCTGACTCCAGGGCTGGTGCTCTATTCACTGAGCCACCTAGCTGCCTCTGTAGGGATTATTTTGGCTCTACTCTTCCCATGCCAAGGTAGATTTCTCTCTCAGGGTCCTAAATTTGGAGTATCAGCTTTAAGTCCCATTCTATTGTGTTTCTCTCACTGTTAGCTACCAGCAATTAACCACCCAGTTCCATTTCACTACCTAACCCCAATTAGATTCTATTTTGAAGCTAGAGCAAGCACAAATGTACACACATTTTCTGTCCTCCCCATGTGTTGCAACAATTCAGCTGGCAGCTGTTGTGGGGGTCAAAGACCAACACAAGCCCAATAACAAGAATGCTGCCAGCACAGGTCCTTTTGATCTGCTTTACTAAGGAAAGCAATGTTAAGGGGTTAACAATCTTATTTCACTCCAACATACAAATATCATTCACTTAGTTCAGGGTAAAAAGCCAGCACCCTGAACTTCAGTGCAAATACAAACGAATTACAAAGATACGTTATAAGCAGACCAAATATAATTCATAGTTAGCAAGAAGGTATCAACATCTGGATTTGCAAGCTGGAGGGCTCTTAACTACAGCTGCCCAGAGTATCCACATCAACACTCCTCTAAGAGTGAGAGCCTCCAGCAAATACCTCTGTTCTCTCTTTTTATACAGTCTTTGGACATCATCAAACGTCATCTGAGCAATCAGAACTTAGGCTCCTACTATTGGCTCTGGTCTTAGCAACTCCCCTTAGGGCCTTGGGGGCTTCCTGCCTCACTCAAACTAGGAACTAGTTTGCTAACCAGCCTGGGACTTTGCACCTAGTAGTAAAAGGGTGTGACCCCAGGGTTTAGCACCTAGTAAGGCTCAATCAAAGAGACTTAATTAATTTATCATTCTAAAACAGTAAGAAAGTCCCACCTTAGTTACCAATGCACCATTCCCCAACATTTCAGGGGCATACTCTTCTCTCTGCCACCTTGGTCCCTGGGGAGAGTAAGCTAAACTCAATGTAGTTTCTACATAGCATTGGTCCTGCCAAGTTCGTGTCCAAATGAGATGGCACTGCTGGATAAGCCCTGATTTCAACTACCACCTGACAGCTAGTTCCTTTCTGTAAAGCTTGCATGGACTCCAGTTCTGGAGCTCCCGACCTTTCAAAATACAAGGTCATAACCTCCAATATCCTTCACCAAAAAAATGAAAGAAGAAACTCTGAGGCAAAGAATCACATGTTGATCTCAAATATTCTGAGGTCTCTCGTTCTACAGCATTGTGTTCCTTCTCTCACTAGGATGTTGCCAGCAACCTTTGGAAGGATACTTTCTGGTCAACCAGCACTTTTTGAACACAGCCCCGTTCTGGCCACCCAGTCACAACTGACCAAAGAAGCTCCTCCTCATATGATTGGCCTCCCAAGGGAGGATAAGTGGCTTGCCCAGTAAACCATGAATCATTAAGTGACTACCATGCACCAAGCACAGGACTAAGTGCTGGGAATGTAATTGGAGGAGGGTAAAGGTGTATAACAGGAATTTTTTGGCTCCCTTCTAGAATTGGATGCATGATTATATGATGCCCACCCCACCCCCCAATAACCATTGAGCACCCAGATACTAGGCCTTTTTCTCTATGGGCCTTGCCTAAGATCAGAGACTCAGGCCCCAGTCTAAGAGTAGGGTTTCTGACACCAGGCTCAACCAGGAGCCAAGCACACTTTGCAATGCAAAGAATCTTCTAACTTCACAACATCTCTTGCCATCTTGGGATGAAGCAAAGGAATATGAGTTTAGCAAAATGCCTTGGGGAGCTAGTCACTAGGTATTTCCAGAGCCAGACCGCCTAACAGCATAACCAATTGTCTTTTTCTGTTGGTGTTCGTTACTGTGTACAGTGTTCTTCTGGTTCTGCTTACTTCACTTAGTATCAGTTCATGTAAATCCAGGTTTTTCATAAATCTGCTTTCTCATAATTTTTATAGGACAATAGTATTCCATTATATTCATATACTGCAACTTGTTTAGCCATTCCCCAACCGATGGGCATCTCTTCAATTTCCAATTCTTTGCCACCACAAAAAAAGGTGCTGTAAATATTTTTGTACATGTGGATCTTCCCTCCCCCCCACCTTTTTTTAAAGATTTCTTTGAGATACAGAGCTAGTAGTGGTATTGCTAAATCAAAGATTATGCACAATTTTATAGCTTTTTGGGCATAATTCCAAATTGTTCTCCAGACTGGTTGGATCAGTTCACAGCTCCACCAACAATACATTAGTATTCCAACTTTTCCACATCTTCTCCATCTGTTGGTGTCTGAAGTCATACTCTTGGACTGGTTGTGTTGTTTAGCCAACTGACTGAGCAAACAGGTTAGCCACACCTTCGGGGGCTTTAAATAATGATGAATTTCAGCAGTTTAGGTTCCAATTGTAGAGTTGATGTGTTCAAGTTTGGGAATATTTTGTAGAGAAGATGGGAGTGAGGAAGAGAAGAGACTTTCCACTCCTCCTCCCAACCCTGCCACCATTGAACATGTTTTTGGAACTAGTGGACAAAAGGAAATGCCTCTACCCAGGAGCATAGACATACCCAAGGATAGTCATGGACACAGAAAGATACTCATCCAATGGAGGAAGCCATTTCAGGGAATGTGTTACCTTGCAGCACAGAAAATGGATACTATGGATTCAAGGAAGATGCACATCTGGGAGCCCAGTTGAATGCCTTGCTTGGCAGAGCTGCCCCCAAAGGGAGCAGTGTAAGGGCTCTACAAAGAATAAAAGTACTTCCAGTCTGGGCCATAGAAAGAGTTGGGAGGTCCACTTTGCCAGAAGTGTATCCTCTTAAGCTCGAGCCCATGCTCAGATGACGTTTTTATGGGAGTTTGTGCCCCACTTCAAGTCTTATTAGCAATTTCAAACTTTCTTTAAACTCTCGGTTTAATGGTGTTGGATCCCTGAGCAAAGGGAAAAGAGCACAGCAGACTTTAGCCCCTTTTTGAAAATCAGGACATTGTTTTTCTGTTTCCATTCTTTGAGCTCTACTCCTATTCCCCACAATTGGAAAAACCACTGATAACCATCACATCTGCTGGTTATCTAAGTGTCTAGTGGTAGGTCATTCATTGTAGCATGCATGGTCTCTTGATCCTGTTTCATACCAACTTCTCACCTATACTGTAATTTTAATTCCTTATTAACTACTTGTATTCTACCCTGCCCAGTGTGAAAACTTGCTTCCCAGGAGGAGCTGAAACCCTTTCATAATAAAATTAAATTCAACCTAATGTGACTGTGGGGCAAGTCACCTCAGTTCTGAGTCTTGATGATTTTGTTTGAAAAATGAGGGACAATAGGGATAATAATAGTACCTACCTCCCAGGGTTGTTGTGAGGATAAAATTATATAATAGTTAAAAAACAGCTAAGTGGCACAGTGGATAGTGAGCTAGGCCTGGAGTCAGGAGGACCTGAGTTCAAATTTGAACTCAGATACTTGGAATTGTGACCCTAGGTAAATTACCTCTGTCTGGCTCAGTTTCTTCAACTATAAAATGGAGACAGTAAAAGAACCTACCTTTCAGAGAAGTTGTGAGGATCAGAAATACTGGTAAAGACCTTAACATAATGCCTGGCACATAGTAAATGCTTAATAAATATTTCAGTTTTTTTCTTTCCTAAAGTGTTTTACAAACCTTAAAGCACTATACAAATGCTATTATTTTGATGCAACTAATATTTGTAATCACCTACTTTACTTAAGACATTCTACTTGGTGCTGGGGATGTTATACTTCTATGGACATGTGAGCCCATCCATAATAATAGCTAACATTTATGTAGGATTCATATAGCACCCAATCCAGGTAGGTAATCTCATAGCCTTCTTATTGTTTCTAACTTCTATGCATGTTTTTCTTTTTTTTTCTTAATTTTTTGGGGGGGTTACATTTTGAGTTCTGAGCTGTCTCTCTCCCTACCTCCCAGCCCTGCACTGGAGAAGACCAAGATTAGACACAGATATGTATGTGAAACTATACAACGCATATTTCCATATATCGGGTTTTTTGTTCTCTGGTGGTAGATAGCATTTTCCTCCGCAAGTCCTTCATAATTAGTTTGAATGTTCATGTTACTCAGAACTTTTAGTCATTCAGTTATTTTTTGAACAATATTGCTGTTACTATATACAACGTTCTCTTGGTTTTGCTCATTTCACTTTTCATTATTTCATGCAACTCTTTCCATGTTTTTTCTAAAACCAACCTACTTATTATTCCTTATAGCACAACAGTATTCCATCACAATCATATGCCACAATTTATTCAGCCAATCTACAGTTGATGTGCATCTCCTCAATTTCTGTTTGTTGCCACCACAAAGAAAGCTGCTATAAATATTTTCAAACATATAGATTCTTTTCCTTTTTCCCTGATCACCTTGGGAAACAGTCCTAATAGTGGTATTGCTAGGTCAAAGCGTATGTACAATTTTATAATTCTTTGAGCATAATTCCAGTTCATAGTTCCATCAAGAGTGCATTAATGTCCTAATTTTTCCACATCCCCTCCAACATTTGTCATTTTCTCCTTCTATCATTTTAGCTAATCTGGTAGGTGTGAGATGATATCTTAAAGTTGTTTTAATTTACATCTCTCTAATTAATAATGATTTCAAGCATTTTTATATGATTATATGTAGCTTTGATTTCTTCTTCTAAAAACTGCCTGTTCATATCCTTTAACCATTTATGAATTGGAGAATGATTCATATTATAAATTTGCCTCAGTTCTCTATATATTTGAGATATGAGGCCTTTAGCTAAGAAACTGTCTATAAAATGTTTTCCTCAATTTTCTGCTTTCCTTTCAATCTTGGTGATGTTGGTTT
The DNA here is from genome assembly GCA_028646595.1 of Phalanger gymnotis. Lineage (NCBI taxonomy): Eukaryota > Metazoa > Chordata > Mammalia > Diprotodontia > Phalangeridae > Phalanger > Phalanger gymnotis. The sequence continues at coordinate 265,760,028 of CM053623.1, read as the reverse complement.
TATTTGTATTTAAATCTGATGTAATCATAACCATCCATTTTATATCCCATAATGTGCTCTATCTCTTGTTCATTCATAGTCTTCTCCTATCCATAAATCTAAGTAATATATTTCATGTTCTAGTTTACTTATGATAATTCCCTTTATGTCTAAGTTATGTATCCATTTTGATTTTATCTTGGTAAATGGTGTAAGAAAATGGTTTCAGTCAGATTGCTTTCCAGTTTGCCCAACAATTTTTATCAAATAGTGAGTTCTTATCTCAAAAGCTTAAATCTTTATGTTTATCAAACACAAAGATACTATAATAACTTACTATTATGTATTTTATCCTATTCTATTCCACTGATTCACCATTCTGTTTCTTAGCTAATACCAAATAATTTTAATAATTACTGTCTTATAGTATAAGATCTGGTCCTAACAGATCTTCTTCCTTTATATTTTTTCCCCATTAATTCCTTTGATAGTCTTGACCTTTTGTTCTTCTAAATGAATTTCATTTTTTTTACCTTAATAAAATAACTTTTGGTAGTTTGAGATGGCACTGAATAAGTAGATTATTTTAGGTAGGATTGTCATTTTTATTTGTATTAACTCAGCCCACCCATGAACAATTAATATTTCTTTAATTATTTGAATCTGACTTTAATGACATAAAAAGTATTTCATAATTATATTCATATAGCTCCTGGGTTTGTATTGGCAGGTATATTTCCAGATATTTTATATTGTCTATGGTTATTTTGAATGTAATATCTCTTAATATCTCTTCTTGCAGAGCCTTGTTGGTGACATACAGAAATGTTGATGATTTACATGGGTTTAAAATGTTATCTCCTGCTATTTTGCTAAAAATGTTTCAACTAAATTTTTTAGTCAAATCTCAAGCATACTATCATATCATCTGTAAAAAGAAATAGCTTTATTACCCATTCTGATTCATTCAATTTCTTTTTCTTTTCCTATTGCTATTGATAGCATTTCTAGTACAATATTGAATAATATTGGTAATAATGGGCATCCTTATTTCACTCCTGATCTTATTGGGAAGGATTCTAGCTTATCCCTGTTACAGGTAATGCTTGCTGATGGCTTTAGGTAGATTCTTCTTATAGTTTTAAAGAAAAATCCATCTATTCCTATGCTTTCAAATTTTTAAAAATAGGAATGAGTGTCATATTTTGTCAAAACCTTTTTCTGCATCTGTGATATAATCATGTGACTGTTGTTGATTTTGTTATTGATGTAATCAGTTATGTTAATAGTTTTTCATACATTGAACCATCCCTGAACCATCCTGATTTAAATCCCACCTGATTACAATATATAATCTTTGTGATATACTGTTGTAGTCTCCTAGCTAATATTTTATTTAAGATTTTTGTATTCATATTCACTAGTGAAACTGATCTATAATTGAGTTTGGTAGGACTACTTTGCCTGTAATTCAATTTAATTTATTTAATATTGGAATTAGTTGGTCTTTTAAGTGTTTGATAGAATTTACTTGTAAATCCATTTTGTCCTGATGCTTTTTTTCTTAGGGAGCTCATTTATAGCATGTCCAATTTCTTTCTCTAAAATAAGTTTATTTAAATATTTTATTTCCTCTTTTGTTAATCTGGGCAGTTTATATTTTTGTAAGTATTCTTCCATGTCATTTATAATGTTCAATTTATTGGCACATAATTAGGCAAATGTAGCAACAATCTTACTAGCAGCTACTGTGGCTGTGTAAAACCAACAACGACCAATACAAAGAAAAGCCGCTAACACAGGTTCTTTGATTTGCTTTTCTAAGGAAAGCAACTTTAAGGGGTTAACAATCTTAGTTTAATTACACATACATATATCAATCACTTCATTCAGGGGGAAAAATCAGCACCCTGAACTTCAAGGCAAATATAAACAGAAATTACAAATAACAGACAGACCTTGTCTGATTCAAATCACAATTCATAGTTACCAGAGAAGAACCAATGGGTCTGGGTGAGCAAAGCCGGGGGGCAGTTACAATGGCCTGCCCAGAGTCTCAATACTCCTTCCATGTGTGAGTCCCCAAAGTCAAACACCAAGGTCCCCTCAATTATATCCTGTTTGGAGTCCTGAGGGGTCTGACCTCACCCAGGCTGGGTGTGTGAAAGTTCCCCATCCCCAGTATCACATCATATACAAGTCAATGACTCCTGATTGCCTTAGTGCAGAGAAACATTCCAAGAGAAGATCACACTTTACCAGCCCCATTCAAAGGCCAGAATCATTAAAGGCATTTAAGAGAACAGCAAAAAAGCAAAATTACAGCAAAATAACTCATAATAGTTGCTTTAATTTCATCTTCATTAGTGGCATATTCACCCTTTTTATTTCTGATTCTAGTGATTTGGCTTTCTTCTCTCTTTTTAAAAATCATATTAACCAATGTCTTATTTATTTTATTGTTCCCCCCCTGCCCCCGGGAAAACCAACTTCTGGTCTTACTTATTAATTCAATGGTTTTCTTACATTCAATTTTATTAATTTCACTTTGAGTTTTCAGGATTTCCAATTTGGTGTTTAACTGGGGATTTTAAATTTCTTCTTTTTCTAGTTTTCTAAAAAATTGATAACAATTCATTGATCTGCTCTTTCTCTATTTTATTGATGTGTGCACTTAGAGATATGAATTTTCCTCTGATTACTGCTTTTTCTGCACCCCATAAGTTTTGGCATGTTATTTCATTATTATCATTCTCTTTAATAAAGTTATTTATTGTTTGTATGACTTGTTCTTTTAGCCACTCATTCTTTAAGATTAGCCTCCAAGTAATTTTTAATATATTTTTCAATGGCTTTTTACTGAATGTATTTTTTACTGCATTATGATCTAAAAAGAATGCATTTAATATTTCTACTTTTGACTATAAAATTTTTATGTCCTAGGACATAATGGGTTTTTATAAAAGTATAATGTGCCACTGAGAAAAAGGTATATTACTATCTGTTCCAATTCAGTTCTCTCCAGATGTCTATCATATCTAGCTTATCTAAGATTCTATTAATCACCTTGACTTCTTAGATTTATCTAGTTAGATTTATCTAGTTCTGAGAGGGGAAGGTTGAAGTCCTCCACTGTTATAATTTTGCTATTTCCACATGTAATTCATTTACCTTTTCCTTTATAAATGTTGATACTATAGCATTTGGTACAGACATGTTTACTGTTAATGTTACTTCATTATCTATTATATCTTTTACTACAATGTAGTTTCCCTGCTTATTTCTTTTAATGAAATCTATTTTGGCTTTAACTTGTCTGAGATCGTGATTGCTACCTCTTTTTTTTTTTACATCAGCTAAAGCACAATACATTCTACTGCAGCCCTTTATTTTTACTCTATGTGTGTCTCTCACTTTTTAAATATGTTTCATGTAAACAATGTATTGTTGGGTTCTAGTTTTTGAGCCATTCTGCTATCAATTTACATTTTATGGGTGAATTCTTCCTATTCCCATTCATAGTAATGACATAATAGTAATGTAGTAAATACATAAATACATGTAGTAAATACATGACAAAATAGTAATGTAGTAAAAAGACATAGTAATGACAGTAATAGCAACATAGTTGTGTATTTTTCCCCCATCCGATTTTTCCCAAGTTTATCCTTCTCTCTCTCTTTTTACCCTTTCCCTCCAAAGAACACTATTTACTTCTGACTACTGCCTCCTTAATCCATACAGCCTTCTAAGAGTTCCTCCCTTATTCTATCCCCTTGATCTATTTCTCTGTAAGTTGACTTTTATACCCAACTAGATGTATATGTTATTCCTTCTTTAACCCAGTTCCAATGAAAATAAGGCTACTGAGCTACCCACCCTTCACCCTATCCTCCCCTCCATGATAAAGGTTCTTCCATTCACCCTTCTTTTACATGAGATAATTTGCTCCATTTTACCTCTTCCTACACAATTTTATTTTTTAGGATTATCCCCTAGGATGGTATATTCTAACCATCGTAGTAATGTTAACATTCTTAAGAGTTACAATATCATTTGCCCATATAGGAAGTAAACAGATTAACCTTATTAAATCCCTTATGATGAATCTTTTATGTTTACCTTCTTATATTTCTCCAGACTCTTGTATTTCTAAATAAAATTTTCTGTTCAGTTCTAGTCTTTTCCTTAAGAATGCCTGAAAGTCCTTCAGTTCATTAAATACCTATTTTTCCCCTTGCAAGATTACACTCAGCTTTGCTGAGCAGGTTATTCTTGTTTGCTAACTCAGATTCTTTGTTCTTTGGAATATCATATTCTATGCCTTTTGGTCTCTTAAGGTAGAAGCTGCTAAATCTTGTATTTTCTGTAGCTCCACATTATTTGAATTGTTTCAAGCTGCTTATAATACTTTCTCCTTGACCCTGAGAAACTTGGCTATAATGTTCTTGTGAGTTTTCATTTTGGGATCTCTTTCAGGCAGTGATCAGTGGATTTTTTCAATTTCCATTTTGTCCTCTAGTTTTAAAACTTCAGGGCAATTTTCCCTAATAATTTCTTGAAGCGTAGTGTCTAGGCTCTTTTTTTGATTGTGACTTTCGAGTAGTCCAACAATTCTTTGTATTATCTCTCTTTGATCTGTTTTGCTAATGAAAGAGTTCATGTTCTCTTCTGTTTTTCACTCTTCTGATTTCATTTTATTATTTCTTGATGTTTTATGAAGTCATTAGCTTCCAATTGCCTAATTCTAATTTTTAAGGAGTCATTTTCTTCAGTAAGTTTTTGGATTTCTTTTCCAACTGGGTGACTTTCTTTTCATAATTGTCTTGATTTTCTTGCATTACTTTGATTTCTTTGCCCAATTTTTCCTCTACCTCTTTTATTTCATTTTAAAAATCCTTTTAAAGCTCTTCTAAGAACTCTTTTTGGGTTTATGACCATTAAACATTTTTCTTTGAAGCTTTATAAGTAGCTGTTTTGACTTCACTGTCTTCTTCTAAGTTTGAACCCTAATCTCTATCACCATAGTAATTATCTATGGTCAGGTTCTTTCTGTCGTTTACTCATTTTTAAACAATGGCCTATTTCTTGGCTTTTAAATTTATGTTACAGTTGGGCTTTGTTTCCAGTACAAGGGAGATAATGTCTCAAACTTCAGGATTTTTATGCTATTGTTTTCAGAGCTCTATTTGGGGTCTTTGACTTTTTGGTTCTTCCAATGTGCTGAGGCACAGGACGGCCAGGTATAGTCCCTACTCTTCTGGCTCATGCCCTGATCTATGAGTGACCTCATGTACTCCTCTCTCCCCTGAGCCATGACCAGAGCCCCTAGTACGGCTCTCACCACAAAGACTTCTGCTTCTTGTGGTCCCTCAGGTGGCTGCAAGTGTCAGCCTACCCCTCTGCCCTGGAACTGAAATCAGGGACTCCTCTCTCTTGGGAATGACCACAATCAGCATGCCCCTTGCCTCTTTGTGATTTCACTCATTGGTATCTGCTCACTCCTCTTTACCTACAGCTACAGCCTGGGACTATGCCTGACCAATGCCTCTCAGACCCATATCCAGTGGAGGTCTCCCCCTCCCCCAATCTTCCCCTGATCACCACTGGAACCCCATATCCTGTGGGGAGAAAATTTTCAAAACATTGTCTGCTCCTGACACAGCTGCCTCCCCTTCCCCCCTCAATAGGGCTGCTTGTTGTTGTTTATTGGAAGGTATATGCACTTCACTCCTGTCCAGACCATCACCAGGTAGGCCAGATCTTTCCTAACATACTCCCAAGTTGTCTTAGTCTGGACAACTGCTTTATCCCAACTTTTAATTATTTCTGCCACTCTAAAATTCACTTTGAGGCATTATTTTGGGGGAATTTGAGAGAACTAGGTAATTTCTTGCCTTATTCTGCCATCTTCCCACAATTCCCTCTTCCAACTTGTTTACATTCTCTATGAATGTTTTTCTATAGATAATTCATAGAACCACCCCTTGTCCCCATCCTTACTACAGACAGTTTTAGCTCCTCCTAAATGGACCACTCTGCAGACCTCCAGGTAAAGAGGAAATGCAAGTGTGGCTGTGGAGGTAGGGAAGGGAGACAGGAAAGGGACCATTTGCCTGTGGAAGGAAGGGGCTGGAACACATGGGGGCTAGGGATAGAGAAGCAAGCAGGTGGAGGAATACAAGGAGGCTAGGGCTAGCCATGTGGAGGCCTTGCTGGAACCGAAAGGAAGAACATGTAGGGGGCAGACACATGGGAACCAGACTTGGAAACTGTCTGCAATGGTTATTTGCAAGTCAAGACAAGGTGACAAGCATTTATTAAGCACTTACTATGTGCCAGGCACCGTGGCAGATCACAGGGATACAAATATAAACAACTGAACATATTGGTGAAATCTAGAGAGAAACACAGCTGGGAGGGGAATGAAGCATAGCTGTGTGGTCTTACCTCCAAAATGGAGGCCTTGGAAAGAACACATCAATGGGAGATGTGGGATGTTGGGGGGAGAGGGATGGTCCAGGGTGAGAAGATGCCAAGTGCTGAGGTTAAGTTCCAGGGTGAGAAGGCAGTTGAGCTTTGGTGGTGAAGTCCAGAGAGAGTTAAAAGCATAGCAGAGAAGGGGAATGGAAGCATGGCCAGCTTAGGGCAATCACCAAAATGAAGGCCTTGGAAAGAACTTACTAGGGGGAGAAGGGCCAGCATGGTAAAGGGATCTTTGGGGATTTAAGAGGGATCTTCAAGGAAAAAACAATCAGAGTAGTGATGAATGAAACATTAGGCCTTTTATTATCCTTTTAATTCATAAAAGGGGAAGCTTGGGGGGGGGGCGGGGGGCATGGTGGGAGGGAGGCCAGAGGGGAGACAACAGTGGCAAAGACAAAAACATTAAACTAAGTCAGTCATTGGGACTTTGAATGTCGGTGGGTCTTCAAATTCAAGGAGGAAGGGGGCTCATTAATGGCCCTTCAGCGAGGCTGCTTTTGGCCAGCATACCCAGCTCCCCTGACTTAGTAGGTGTGTGGGATGCCTGAGTTACAATCACTTTGACCTTGTGGCAGCTCCCTGAGGCAGCTGTAATTCATAGGTTTTATAGGGAGGGGGGCATATTCCTGCTTAGGCAAATTTGCTTGGTTCCCCATTTCTGAAATCAGTCACAGAGGTACTATTGGCTGGGGGTGGGGTGGGGGGTCCTGCTGAATCAAAGAGGAAGTACAAGCATGAAGCCAGGAAGTTTCCAGGGCCTGGCGGGGTGTGGGCATTAGGAAGAGAAGACATTCCTAGTGTCTAGAGTAGAGGCTTATGTGAGACTACAGGTATCAGAGAGGTCTAAAGGCTCTACCTCTTTTTGGATTATGATATGATCTATTTTGTTGGTGGCCTTCCTCCAGGAAGATAATGTAGTGGAGTGGCTACTGGACTCAGAGTCAGGAAATCCTGAGTTCAAATCCTGTTACAGATACTAACTATAAGACCATGGGCAAGTCACTTGGCCTCTTTGGCCAATTTTCTCAGCTTTAAAATAAGTGGGTTGGAATCAGTGGTCCCTTGCCGCTATAATCCTATGAACTTTGTACATTTTGTGGGTGCCAGCTGAGCCTTCAGACTCTCTGTATTTTATACCTTATTCTTGCCATAGGACTGGCTTATCCCCTCTTTCTGATGAGACATTTCCTCAATGCTATCCCGAATGCTATTTTTTGGGGGCAGAGATCACTCTTAGAAATACACTGGTCCATTTGGGTCACCTGAAACTTGGATTCCTCAGATGCTATTGTTCTGTGATTCACAACTGTGGAGCATCACGGGAAGAATGTTCATGTTGAAGAGAGAGTCCTTTTCCTGGGAACAGTATAGGATGACTAAAAGCACTGTGTAATTCCCCAAATGCAAGCCAGCCCACTTTTCCTCATATTCAATTCTGGGTTCACCCTGTTGTCCTTTTGATGGGGATGCAAAGATGAAAAAATACGAATTTCTGTAAATGGCTGATAAGAACTTAAGATATTGTTTTGCTCAAGGGGAATTTATATTCCAAGGATTACAAAACCTTTTTTACGTCATGGACTCCCTTAGTAATCCTGTGAAGCCTAAGTCCATGTGTTTATTTAAATGCATAAAATATATAAAGGAAACCAATTGCAGTGAAATAAAGATGCATTTTCCTCCACCCCCTGAAGAAGGCCATGGACCCCCCAGGTTAAGAATTTCAGCCTTAAATTAAAGGAAAAAAAGTTCCTAAGAAAAATTGCAGGTACAAGTGAACAGGTTGGGAATTTTGGTGGGGGTAGGGGGAAGGAGAAGGGGAAACCTTGCCTAGCTCTCTCCTAGATCCTCAGTGCTATCATGTGATCTGTCTTTTCTTTTTGCTGGAAGATCTGAGAAACTAATTCACACTAACATGCAAATGACCTATGGTACTAATCTTAAGAATATTTGCATTTAAAAAGAGGACTGACAGAATAGAGAACAATGGTAACACAAAAGATCATGGAATCTCTAATAGTGGGACTTTTAGATACTGTGGGAGGGATATTTTGAGGATTTTCTGGCCTCCCTATGATCACTTCATGGCAAATGGAATAAGAAGTAGCCCAGGTTGACTTCTAGAGCAAGCAAATCCTGCAGAACATTGTGAGTAAAAGAAAGAGGTGCTAAGTGATTGGAAGTTCCCTAGGAACTGTGAAATCAGGACAAGTTACTGATTTCCTTGAGCTTCACTGACAAAAGGAAAATGAGGAAAAAAAAACCCTTGCTTCCTTCTTAGGGGTTAAAAGTAGAGTGGAAGGAGAAAGAGAACAAAGACTTTTTTTCTTACATATCCAGGGAGAATAGGTCCTGGCACAGGAATGGTCTCTGGCAACTAGACAAATATATTCATAACCAAGGGGCCTAGAAGTGGAATTTATCTCCTAATCTGGACAATGTGGGATGCTTATTTTTGTGTACCTATAATTTCCTCTCAGTTTCTATAATTTTCAACTTTGTTAATATTTGTACCTATAACAAAGTAATTTATATTGCACTCAACTGTCCTGAGCACGTGCATATGCGTGTGTGTGTGTTCCTTCCTATGAGCAGATTGTTGCCCCCAGGAGAATACAACATCTCTGAGGAGAAAAGGCCACTGTATGTATTTAGTTATTTTCATTTTTCTCTCTCCCATTTGAGCTATAAACAGCACAGTGCCTGGCACATAGTGGGCACTTAATAAGTGCCTACTGTTGTTGTTGGTCCTTCATTTTCAAAGAGGACCAGTCACATTATGGGGGGATGTTTTAACTCGTGTATGATTTGGATTTAAGTGGGCAGAGCTGCACAGAGTTGTCAGCCTCACTCTCTCTTTCAGAGTTATCAAAGTCCAGTGATAGGACAAAAGTCAGAATAACTGGCAATGGCCTGAGATACGGTGGAACATCTTGGTTTCTTCGATGACCGACCAAGCTCAAGGTGCTTCACAGCGCCCGCTTCAGCCGCCTTCATGGCCGTTGGAACAAATTATTCTCATTCACCCATTCTACTGGGGGAAGTCTTCACATCCCCCCAGCTCACCCACAGGTTTGAGGTTTGTGGGTTATACTCAACCTGGTTTAACCCATCTGTGGAGACAGTTCACAGGTTGTGGCCACTGTTTATGTTATAGTTTCTTTATGCCACAGGTGAACGTTACATGACAGATGGATACCAAAGGTGGAGGAGCAGCCTCCAAAAGGCTCTGCAAGCCCTCACACCAGAGGTGTTAGCCCTCCATGAATACGCCATATACTCCATGGCATTAAATATTTATTGACTGACTATATTTCTTGTATGCATTTATTTTCATGTTTATCTCCCCCACGTGAGTTCCTCAAGGGCAGGGATTGTTTTTGTCTTTCTTTTTATCTCCAGCATCTGTCCCTGAGCACCAGTAAGTTCCTAATAAACGGTTATTGATTTTACAAATGCCTTGCTTTAGAGAGGTCACATGACTTGCCTGTCAATGGTCCCAGAATTGGCAAGTAGACACAGCTAGTAAGAATTGGAATCAATACAGTACTCTTGGCCCTGCACTGCCTGCCTCTCAGCCCTCTCAGCAATGGGCAGTACTGTAGCAACAAAGATCAAAGAACTCATATTGTTTCACTTTTTGTGTACAGCCAAACTGATACTTTCTTGTCTTTTCAGTTAAGTGTGTTTTGTATGGTTTTCTCCTCCATTAGTTGTAGGTAGTTTGATGTAGAATGCTGTGTTTTAATCATAATTAGAAATTGTTTTTGTAAAGATCCTATTATTCGATCTTTACCAAAGACATACTCCAGTGGCTCTTAAGGGCTCTGACAGCAGAGTGTAAGTTCTTACCAGGCTGGAAGGGCTTCAAGTCCTGGACATCCAACAGACTAGGGTGCTGCTAGGTGGACAGAGAGCTGGGCCTGGAGTCAGGGAGACCTGAGTTCAAATGTGACCTCAGATTCTTACTAGTTGTGTGACCCTGGGCAAGTCAGATAACCCTGTTTTCCTTAGTTTCCTCACCTGTAAAATGAGCTGGAGAAGCAAATGGCAAATCCCTCCACCATCTCTACCAAGAACACTCCAAACTGGATTGCGAAGAGTTGGAGATGACTGAAACTGGGGCAACAAGGTGGTGCCATAGTGCTGACTGCCAAGCCTTGGAAACAGGAAGACTCATCTTCCTGAGTTCAAATCTGACCTGGGACACTTACTAGGTATGTGACCCTGGGCAAAATCATTTAACCTTGTTTGCCTCAGTCTCCTCACCTGTAAAATAAGCTGGAGAAGGAAATGGCAAACCACTCCATTATCTTTGCCAAGAAAACCTCAAATGGGGTCAATAAGGGTGGGCCATAACGGGAAGTAACTGAACAAGAATAAACACCAACAGCAGTTGCAGGAAATGAAAAAGAACAGTTCTGTGATGAATCTGACAAGGTGTTCTAAGCTATTCAACATATGACTTCAATGTGAAAGTAGGCCTGGGGAGGTCAGCACAAGAAATCTTGGAAAGTTCATCTGAGGATGAAACTGGACAAGAGCCAAACATTTGCAGGCTGATGTCTGTATCATGAATACTTTTTTTTTAAAAAGATAAAGTTAAAAATTGCTGGTTGTGGTGACATAAAATGAAATTGAGAATCTCCTAATAATCAGTAAACATAAATACATCAGTCATTCAAAATGCCATGTGTTCAGATCATCAGAGGGTAACAGAAGAGGTTCAAGAAGGGTCCATATTAAAAGAAAGGATGAAGGTAAGAGAATACTGCCTCAAGTTATGGTAGTTCCAGCCCAACCTTTTAAAACAAGCTGCCAACTCTGAAAAAACAGGAAATGGACAAAAGTTAAGGTTAAGAACTCTTTTGTCCTTTTTTAAAAGTTAAATGAATAAAAAACATTTACTATGTGGTAGATGCTGAAAGCATTCAGAAACCACCTCAGCCAGAAAACATTTATTCTCTTTGCCAAATGGCACTACATTGGCAGTCAAGAGTGACACTAATTTCGAGTACAACCTCATTTATAAAACATTACTGAGCAGAATTAAAGAACAGTAGCAGGGTTTTCTCTCTCTCTCTCTCTCTTACACACACACACACACACACACACACCCCTCCTGAAAAGCAGTCGAAGAGGCAACAATGAATGAATGAAAGAAAAAAAAAACATTTCTTAAGCACCTACTATGTGTCAAGTACCGTGCTAGGTGCTAGAGAAAAATTGAGACATGCCTTGTTTTCAAGGAAGGCATGTCTCAATTTTTCTCCTTGTATAGTCTAATTGAGGGAGACAACTCATCAAAGAAAGCTCAGCTGTAGGGCAGATGGAAAAGGCCAGCAAATTCTAAAGGTGGCACTGGTGAGATGATAAGACCAAAAGATCCTTAGGTTACATAAGGAATTAAACCTATAGTCTCAGGGGTCCTGCAGTGCAAGGCAGATTCTAAGTTTTGGAGGATTCTGGGAGGCAGTGGCAGAACTGCTGGTAAGGCCTAGCATTCCTCCAGCTCTTTAGAAAAATGGGAGTTATACTCTCATCAGAGTTGGCTTAAGAAGGGAATAACATATACACTCAATTGGGTATCTTACCCTACAGGAAAGTAGGGGGAAGGGGATAAAGGAGGGTGATCGAAGGGAGGGCAGATTGGGGGAGGGAGTAGTAAGAAGCAAACACTTTTGAAAACGGACAGGGTTGAAGGAGAAAATAGAATAAATGGGGGGCCGGATAGGATGGCAGGAAATATAGTTAAGTCTTTCACAACATGGCTATTATGGAAGTGTTTTGCATAATGACACACTCATAACCTATGTTGAATTGCTTGCCTTCTCAATGAGGGTGGGTGGGGAGGGAAGAAGGGGGAGAATTTGGAACTCAAAATTTTAAAAACAAATGTTAAAAATTGTTTTTACATGCAACCAGGAAATAAGATATACAGGCACTGGGGTATAGAAATCTACGGGTTATAGAAATTTATCTTGCCCTAGAAGAAAGTAAGGGGGAAGAAGATAAGGGGTGGGGGTGGGGTGATAGAAGGGAGGGCAGATTGGGGAAAGGCTAATCAGAATGCATGCCATCTTGGGGTCAGAGGAAGGGGAGAGGTGGGAGGAAATCTGGAACTCAAAATCTTGTGGAAATGAATGTTGAAAACTAAAAATAAATACATTAATCTAAAAACAACAGGAGCTAAATTTGCAATGCAGCTAAGCCACATTATTCCATAGGTGAATTCAGAAGGAAAACAAAAAGGAACAGATTTTTGGCATTTTAATAGTGATAACTCATATTTAGGCAATCTTCTCGCATAGGCAATGGTAATATAATTAACACAGTTGTACCCTAGCACATTAGTAACAATCATAATTTAAGAACATGAAATCAGGATGAACAGCTAAGTCCAGATCAAATATATAGAGAGGAAATCTGGGCTGAGACGATTTAATTTTAAAATCACTCAGGGATCAGTTCTCAAGATACCTCAAAAAAGGAAAATTACAACTGAAGATCACAGACAGTACTTTTAATGACAAAATAAGGGAACTGAGTAGGCTAACTTCTCATCTTTATAAACCTTTCCTTTCCCTCCTAATTCCTGCCATTGTTTTTCCTTTTATTTGTTGAAAAATATTTAGACGTCTTTTGTCTCCACATTGCAGTCATTTCTTATTTTTTTTTTTGTTTTAATCACCTCATTGCAGTCATTTCAACCCCTTCCCTACCTCCTCTCAGTTTGAGCCTTGTGATAAAAAAACAACAAATCAAGGACATTCAGTCCAGTGACCACATCTAATAAGATATATAATATTCTGACCCAGTAGTCTCCTGCTTCTCAGATGTGAAGGGGAGATAGATCTCTTCTGTTCCTTGAGACCTTCACAGGTTTTTCATCTATTCAGACTTTAACTTTTTTTTCAATGATCTTTTCATTTACATTTTAGAAGTCATTGTATTCATTGGCCTCTTGGTTCTGCTTATTTCAACGTGTATCAGTTCATGAAAACCTTTCCATGTTTCTCTGAATTCTTCCTATTACTCATTTCTTGCGGCACAACAATATTCTATAACATCATATACCACAGGTTTCTTTCTCCCCCAACTATTCTCCCAATCTGTGGGCACCCACTTTGTTTTTAGATCTTTGCTACTACAAAGAGTGCTATTAGGAATATTTTGCTATATACTGGAGCTTTCTTTCTGTCTTTGACTTCTTCCAAGTATACGATTGATTGTGGGACTGCTGGGACAAAGGATATGGACAATTCAACTATTCTTTTGGTATAATTCCATACTGAGATCCAGACCGGCTGTACCATTTCAACAGTGACTATTCCATTCCTTCACCTCTATAAAATCTTCATAAGAACGAAAAATTTTTTTTTCTGTGAAGTTTGGATACGGTCAAAGGGCAGAACTTGACAACCTACAAGGCCAAATGTGGCCTCAAACCTGAAGGTTCCCCACTCCGTACTATGCATCAAGAGTATTCTCAATGAAAACATTAGAAAGGCACAGACTTTTGTGAACAAATTTCTACAGCAGTTAATTAACATCTTTACAATTACACAATAGGCTGATATAGAGGATATAAGATCCCACAGGTTTTTTTATTAATCAATTTTAAGAACGCATTTGACTCAGCGAAGAAAATACAGTCTTGAAGGCTCTGACTAGATAAGGTGCCTCCCATGGGTACATCATAATCATAAAAAAATCTCTATGACAGATATAACTACAAAGATGACTTTGTTCACTGATTCACTTAATATCGAGATCAAGTGATGTATCAAACAGAGAGAAGCATGTTTGCACTGTTTGCCAGTGTGTTGGAGCATGGCATCATACATGAAAAGCGCTTGCTTCTGGAGTCAGTTCAAATTCTGCCTCAGATACTTCCTAGCTCTGTGAATGTGAGAAAGTCACTTAACTCCTCTCAGCCTCAGTCTCCTCCTTTGTAAAATGCGGACAATAACATCTTTTTCACAGGGTTTCGGAGGTGATCAAATGAAATAATAGAATAAAACATGTTGCAAACCTCAAAGTGCTCTACATAAATGTGAGCTATTATAATTATTACTATTGTTTGTCCTAAATAGGATTCTCTGTTGATGGGAACATTCTTCAAATCCTCCTATCTGCATTGCAAATTGTACTGAGTTCTGGAACATTACAAAGTCATTGTCAGTAAAATTAACAGGAATGTGAAAAAAAAATTGGTCTTACCATCTACATTGGGGGAACAGATGGCAGAAAAAACTGCCCAAGCTATGTCTTGCATCTAGGTCAGTAGTCCATCATTTTACTTCATTAATGGGCAATAATAATAAATAGCTAGCATTTATATAGTACCTTAAAGATTGCAAAGCATTTTACATATGTTATTTTATGCTCACAACAACCCTGTGAGATTGGAGCTATTATCCCCTTCCTGCAGAGGAAGAAATTTAGGCCTAGAGAGGTTAAGTGATTTGCCCAAGTTCACACAGGTAATTAGCATCACAGGATGTGAAACCAGATCCTCTGACATCAGAATCAGTGCTCAGGGCTGCCTTCTTGAATTGCAAGGTGCTTTCAACGATTCCAAACTATCCAAGGCTACAAAATCCCCACCATCTTAACATCAAAATCCTTCAGGCTTTTCCATACGACTGCAAACCATGAAAGGAGAACCAGCGTTAGAAGTGAAAAGGCAAGGGAAAGAAAGTGCCTAGGAGTCGGGAAGACTCATCTTCCTGAGTTCAAATCTGGTCTAAGACGGTCACTCGTGTGACCCTGGACAAGTCACTTAACCTTCTGCCTCAGTTTCCTCATTGGTAAAATGAGCTGGAGAAGAAATGGCAAATTACTGCAGTATATCGGACACGACTGAACACAACAAAATGTTTACATAGGCTATAATTAGATACTAAAGACCACTTGCCCCCAGAAGTAGTTAAAAAACATTTAAAAAAGGCATATCTACATGGGAAAGTAGGTGCATTCACTGGTCAAGAAGCACGAATGAGAGACCAGAGATGTACAGCTCAAGTGGTATGTAGACTTGTACCCAGGAGACAAGAATCATCCTATTAGGGAAAATCCCGGGAAAGGTTTATGGATAAAGATTAGAATCCACAGGGGGAGCAAGGCTGGAGCTGCTAGCTGGCCATGGTTGGAATGCCCATCCACCAAATACGAAAGTACCTGCTGTTTTAACAAAAAACTAACAAAACCCCCGGTATCTTCACCAAATTCCATAGTCTCTGGCCTCCCCTAGGCCCCAACCAGATCACCCTCTCCGCCAAATCACCCTCTTCTCAAACCTTGTCACTTCAGCTAGGGAGTGTGATGCCGGGTGGTTTCTGCCACAGCTTCTCGGCTGTGGCCTGAGTGGAAACCTCTCGATTTCCCTGCCCCTCGAGTGTGCAGTTGCAGGTTGAAAGGAAGTGAAAATGAAATTGACTTTTCTGAGAAATGATGAAAGCAGCTCCGTAGGCCAATGAGATGAGCCAGCAAACTTCCGCACCTCTCCCAGAACCGACTGATTTCCACCCTCTTCCTCCTCCCCTCCCCCGTCCCAACCCCCTTCTCCCCACCTCCCGGGTTGCACAAGGCGAAACAAACAGGGCTGAGGAGGAAGGGCGGAGGGAGGAGGGCGGAGGGAGGAGGGCGGAGGGCGGAGAGCTGAGAGAGGAGGAAGGAGGAGGGAAGAGGGGGATTTCCAGCCTCTGGTCTTTGCAGTTTCCTCTCCTTGTTTTGCTTTCGATCTGGACTGTTCACAGGCAAGCCGAGGGAGTAACTTTTAGTTTTGCTCCTGCGATTATTTCCACTGACGGGTTTTCATTTTCCATTTTTTACACAACCCTAGCAACCCTTGTGCAGGGATTACACGGGTAGCGTTGAACAAGCAAGCACACAGAAAGAGAGAGGTAACAATTATTTATTTATTTTGCAAATAATGGTTGTGTCTCTTTGCGAGGGGTCTATGTGTGCTGGCGTTTGGGGTATTCTCGCCGGGGGCATGTCTCTGAAGACATATACGTGGTTCTGTGTGTCCTCTTGTGTGTGGGGGAGAGCGGTGGAGGGGGTTGACAGTGTGCTTCTGGTGCTAGATGCCCTGGCCCCGGAATATTTATCTCGAAGGTGGATCCTCTGCATTTTAGGGGAAGCTGCTGCCTCTGCAGTCGCTCCCGGGGGTGCTTGGAGGAGGAGGCGGAGGAGGAGGAGGAAGAGGAGGAGGAGGAGGAGGTTGGAGGAGGTGGTGGTGGTGGTTTAATTTCACTTTTGGATTTGTAGACGCTGAGAGGTGACTCCTTGGACACGGAGGTTGAGCCGCGCGTCCCCGCCTGTCGTCCCCGCCGTGGGGTTGTGTCCTTGGGCCGGGGCCACGCCGACTATCACATCTATCGGGGCTGCCTTGGAGGCTCCGAGCGGGGCGGGGGTCGTCGCTTCCCAGGCCTGGGCACCAGCGAGCCGGGCGGGGAGAGGACGAGCCGCCCTGGGACAGTTGGTGCGCCTGCCGGAGGGGCTCGCCCTGGGCCTCTGCTCGCCCGGCTCCCGGGGAGAGGACTCCGCGTCCTTCCCCCAAGCCCTGCCCTCGGGCTCGGGGGTCAGCCCGGACCCGGTTCGGCCGCCTGAGCGGCGACGGGGACCTCGGCCTGCAGGCCCCCGGACAGAAGGGAGGCGAGGGGCCCCTGGGGCTAGGCCCGGCCGCGCGCGTGGGGCGCAGCCTGTCGGGTGCCCAGGGACCAGAGCCCGGACAGGCCCAGGCTACCCCGGGGGCGCGGCTTCGGGGGACTTGACATTGGCCCCGAGCGCGCGGCGAGGTGCGCTGGTTAGCCCAGAGCCATTGCTGCTTCTCCTCAGCTAGCCGGGGCGTCGCTCCCGGGCCCGCTTAGAGCCAGGCGGGCCGGGAAGGATGGCCCCGCGGGCCAATGGCGAGCCAGAGCCGAGGCCGGCCCTAGAGGAACCGGGCAAGGGAGCAGGGTACTCAACAGCTCCCCTCAGGCAAGGGACACCTGGCGGCGGGACCGGAGCCTGCTTGAGGGGGTGAGGGGCAGTGCCCAGCCAGCTGCCCCTGCCCTGGTTCCAGCATGGGAAAAGAGAGACTTCCTCCAAATTTAATCCATTCTGCTTAGCTCTTCTGCCTCCCCAGGGTAGTACCTCTAGGGCTGCGGGGAGGTGGAGAAGGGGAAAGGAATTTCCCATGCTTAAATGAAGCTCCTTCGGTTTAGGAAAGCAATGGCATTTCTAGACTAATTAAGAGTGGCCCAGGCATTGGCTGGCTGCCTCTTCCTTCTGTAAGTGCCGATCAGATTGGATGTGCTTTTGATGAATGGCGAGCGAGGGTGGAGGACAGCTGGATTTCCTGTTGTTGATTTTCAGGAATTAGTAAGGTTGTGGCCAGGCTTTCAGTTATCCATTAATTTTCTCGGAACCTAATGGTCTAATGTTTTGGTAATAAAGATCCCTGTCAACTCCTTAAAAAAAAATCCCGTGACCTTGGAATCTTGAGATCATAGGATTTTCGAATTTGAAGCGACCTGAGATCATTTAGTCTTCGGATTGTTATCCTGGGGTCCTTGGGCCACCCTTCCCCTTACGGAGAACCAAGATGGGAAGAAGTTACATCTTTAATTTCACTAACACTCTAGTTGGATTTAGCATTTCCTTCAGTTATGTAAAAGCATTATTCTGAGAAAGGATCCATAGGCTTCACCAGATTTCCAAAAGAAGTCCATGGCACACAAAAAGGTTAAGAACCTCTTTTGCTGGTGATAAAACTGAAGCTCAGAGGATTTAGCTAATGATAAAGACAGAGACGATGGCAGATACAGGATTCCAACTCAAGGCCAGTGCTTTTGAATCCCACTGCAGAATAAAGATCTGATTCCAAATTCATTGCTATGTCATCATCGAATCAGTAAGCATTTATTAAATGTCTACTGTGATCAGGCACTTGCTGGAGATACTCATACAAAAAAAAATCTTTAAGAAAACAAATCAAACGTTTACATGTTGGTCACTGGGAATAAAAACACTATAAATGAAATTCCCTCACTCTTAAAGAATTCAGATGCTATCACACTTACAACAGGCTTCCAGGAATAATGGAGGTATAACCTGTATGAGGAATGATAATCTATCAGTTAATCAACTAGCATTTATTAAACACTACTATGTCTCAGGCATTGTGCTAAAGTCTGGGGGTACAACTACAAGGGGAAAATACAATCCCTGCCCTCAGTGTGTGGACCAGCAAAGACATTCATAAAAGCAGAGGCCACAGGGAAAAAGGAGAGGTCAAGGATCAGGGGAGATGTGGAAGTCTAGAGAGTGAAGGATGAAATAGCTGGTCTGAGGTCCTTTCCCAAAATGGGAGAAGGCTGTAACAAAATAGCAAAAAGAGTGTTGCTGAGAGGTGATGTTTCCTCACCATTAGACAAGTCAATTCAGCAAACTTTTTTTCTTTTAAATTCTGCTATGTGCAAGGCATTAGAGAGCAAAAGGACCCTCAAGGAATTGGCATTCTACTGGACACATGAAATGTTTTTCATATGACAATCAACATAGAGCATAGGGAGGCAGTCTGATGTGGTTAGAAGGTTGGTTTCTGAGACAGGAAGATCTGGGTTCAAGTGCTATCTCTGATCTATACCATAGACAAGTCAATTATCCTCCCAGTTCCCCAGGCAACTCCCTGGGACTGTTAAGTTATAGAAGAGTTGATCCACATTGATGGAAGGAATTTCCATATTAGAATTCTCACAGGGATGAAATTCCATATCTACACACAAAAAAGGGGTTAGGGTACAGACTATCCAACTTGTGAATGCATAGAATGTTAAGAGTTAGAAAAGTATCTTTAATTATCTCCCATCCTCTGGTTATTGTTTTGTTGTTATTATTCTATTTTCTAGGACAAAAATCCTAGTTTAAAGTCTCCAGTTTTATATGAAGAGCTGTTTCATATTTGATTTGTTTGCTCTTACATAACATTCTAATAATTGCCTAAAAATGTGTATGTTATTTAACTGACTGGTTCTTCTCTTTAGTTTGAAAATGGTCCCAACTTTTCATTGAGCTAAATAAAGTCTGATTGGCATTCAAAAAAATGTGACCTATCCAATTAAAAATGGTATCTTTTCGTGTGTATCATCCAAACATGGACCAATCAGTGACTATGGAGCTAGCTTCTTGTAAAATCATGAAGGAAGTTTGCAAACTGAATGTTTGACATTTCATTTTAAATTTACCATTGTACCTTTTCTAGGAGGACTCCAACGAATTAAATCTTTGCAACTTAAACTGATAATCTTAGGAAAAACAGCTATTGATTTCAATAGCAAAGACCAGGACTTAACTGTAATTAATTAGTGAGTGATTATAACTTATGGCTTAGTTTGTTGTGCAAGAAGTTGAGTGCAATGGCAGTCCTAAAATGTAGCAATATATAATATATAATTGCTGTGTTGTGTGTTGCTATAATAAGAACTTTTATATTAGAGCAAAATTGGATTATGGTTTTCATTTTTCCACATGACACTCTTTTTCTTGGACTTGGAAGTAATAAAGAAATCATCCTATACTTCAGGACTAAGTTTAGAAATGCTATCATAATCATTCAGGTACACCTGAGGCAAGCCATGGCAGAAAATTGAGTTGTTAACAATGAAATGATAACACCATACCTACGGATTTCAGGTTTCTGAACAATGATGTTGTAATAAAAACTGTCCCCATTCTTCCTTGCTCTGTCATCTGAACTACTTGGTTTAGTTGCTAAATATCATAAAGCGTTACCACTAATTACAGATTAATACAAACTGGCTTCCTCAATTTTGGAGAGCTCAGCATTTGATCTGCATTTATTTTTTTCTCATTGCCTAGTGGGTTTGGTTTCTTATAGTTATTTATTTAAAGGAATTAATTCCTTAAATTCTTTTTTTAAGAATCCTGTTGGGTATCATTAAAGTAACAAATCCAGGTACTTGTTGACCATAGGAAAAGAAATGTTGCTCTGGATTAAATGCTTATTTTCCCTGGCTATAACACTGAACATAAAATTTAGAACTGGAAGAGTTGTGCTCTTGAGTAAATATAGACAGTAAAGAATTAAACACGAAGTGTTTAATGTAAATGTATCAAGGGAAATGTTCAGTTATGAAAAATAGTACTATTTGAATTTTTTCATGTTAAAATAAAAGATGACATCCACCTCTGCCTTTGCTTAGGTATCTTCCTGCTTGAATAGGAGCTGGGGGAGGGATCTCCATCATCATCATCACCATCATCATTTCATTTTTCCTAATCAGACTCATTGGAATTTGACATTTTACGAAGCCTGCTGAACAGACTAGTCAAGTTACTGTGGACACTATTTAAAATACAGTATCAAGAAAGAACACTTATCTTGGAGTCTGGATACTTGGGTTCTAGCCCTGATCTCGCAATAACTACCTTGTGACGGTAGTGAAATGACGTAACTTGTCTGGGTTTTCCTTTCCTTATTTACAAAATAAGAGAGCTAGATGAGATGTTCCCTAAGTAAATGTTGCATCCTAAAATGCTATCATTTATCTTTGTCTCCTCCTGGTTATGTGTGTACACTGTCAAACCAATGCAGAAGTTAATCCTTTCTGATTTTGTAACCCTTGATCATTTAAGTAATTGATATGTAAATATCACTAACTAGTTTCCGATAATGTTGGTTCAACTTGCCTTGCAAAGAAAATATTCTTGTGGCAGAGAGGGATATTTTGGCTCTTCCGTTCAGAAGGATCAACAGGAAGGAATTTGTTTTGTGAGACTGGTTCTTTGTGAAGAGAGCTATTTTGTTGTTGTTGCTTTGTTTTAGCCTCAAACTCCCTTTTTATAGGCTTTGGGTATTCATTGTCTACCAGAAAAAAAAAAACACCCGAAAATTAAGGGTTGAGTGAGGAGCCTCTTGGTCTACATCAGTGTCTCAGGTCTGGTGTGCTTTCCAGCTTGACCTGTCAGTGGGAGGAATGGACAGTTGAAGTTCCCCCATTCCACTTGAATTTTCACCTGACCTGTCTTAACGGTGAGACCTGTTTGGCTCAGGAAAAAAAAATGTATTGGTTATAGTTTTGTAGATGATATCTACTCTGCTTCCAAAGTGGATACAGTGTTAGACTTGGAGTCAGGAAGAACTGGCTTTTTAATTTATTTTATTTAATTTATTAACTATTTTTATTTTATTAGCCATGTGACCACTAGCAAGTTACTTTTAACCTCTTTTAAGCCTCAGTTTTCTTACCTGAAAAATGGGGATAATAGTACCTTTATGCATTTACCTCACAGGGTTGCTGTGAGATTCAAATGAGATAATATACACAATCTCAACATTGCAAACTTTAAAGCACTTTATAAATATCTATCATTGCTAGTAACGATAACTGTCATTTATAGAATTCTCACTGTTGTCACTGTATTGTTGTATTTATACGGCAAATTGAATAAAAGGAATAATTGTATGTTCAGTTCGATTTGACTCAATTTGAGTAAATTGAGGGTTGTCTTTTTTTTTTTTAAACAGCCTACTGTGTGCTTAGCATCCTGCTAGGCCTATAGGGATTGTAAAAGAAAGGCGGTATATCAGTGGTTTTCAAGGAGCCCTTTATGTTCTTGAAAATTACTGACAGCCTCCCAAAAGCTTTTGTTTTTATGGGTTACCTATGTTTATAGTTACTCTCTTGGAAAGGAACGCATCTTAGCATTATTAGAGATAGCTGGGTGGTGCAGTAGATAGCATTGGGCCTGGAGTCTGGAACATCTGAGTTCAATTCCTGACTCAGATACCTACCAGCAGCCCTGGGCAAGTCACTTAACCTCTATCAGTTCCAGTTTTCTCATCCATAAAATGAGGATAATAAAAAAAAAATAATGATGAGGATAATAAGGATAATACTCAGAGGGCTAGTGTGAGGCTCAAATGAGGTAAAATGCTTTGTGAGCCTTAAAATGTTGTAGAAATTAAAATAGTCCTGACCTTACAGGGCCTCTGAAAGGGTCTAGTAGGGTATCCCTTGGACCACACTTTGGTAACCATTGTTGGAGTATGATATTTCTATTCTTTGAGTCTGCAGACTATTGTTTTCCTGAACTCATAGTTTGCAATTCAAGATAAACATTTGATCGGACCAGAAACACTCCAGAATATGGCCCAAAGGATCAAGTGCTTAAACAGATACACAGTAATTGTACATATGCACAGCATTGCATTTTGTCACATGCTTTGCAATTTTGAGATGCTTTTTCCCCTGCTTAAAATGGATTTATGGAGAGAGGAGAAAAGGTAACAAAGAAGAAAGGTTTTCTGACACCTGGAAAATGGAATGTGGTTGGGAACAGATTGAGAAGATAAAGATATCCACAGTCCAGGTGGATAGTTAAATGATGTCTCCTGAATGCTGGGGATGTAGAGATAAGCTAGCAAGTAGGCACATTTACTCAAGGGAAAATTATTAAAGCAGCTTGGTTTAGTAGAAAGACTGATAGGCTTTAGGTCAGTGGTCCAGTTAAGTCAGTAAGTATTTATTAAATGTTTGCTGTGTACCGAGCACTGTGCTTAATGCTGAGGATACGAATGCAATAAAAATGAAAGACAGTGCATTGTAATGGAAAAAGCCATCATGTAAAAGGGGCTGAAAAGGAAGCTACCTTGGATATGGACGGTAGTATAGCCCTGACCTGATCACTTCTACAAAATGTAGGTTTCAAGAGAAACTTACCAATGGGAAAAGGGTTCCCCAAGTGTCTTACAAGGTGAGAACTGGTGACCTTGATCTTTTCACCGATAAAATCAGAATATTTCAGAACATACCTCACAAAGCAGTCATGAGGAAAGTCTTTGGAGACCTTAAGGTACTACAGAAATGACTGTATAAATGAGAATTATTGTTACTATGAAGTAGAAAATGACTAGCTAATTTGGAGTGTTATTATTTGTCCTTCTTTCCTCAAGAGGGCCATGACATCAGTAAGGAGATGTCATGACTTGCAAGTGAATTGGATTTAAGTGAGGGAGGACTGTGCAAAGTCACCATCCGTGTTCTCTCCTCCAAAGCTATCTGGCCCCAGTGGCAAGATACAGATCAGGACCACTGAAGATGGCCCTGGTTGCACTGGGATGCCTCTGCCTTTTTAAGCTAAGGTCTTTTCCAGGTCTCAGTTTATCTGATGCAATACCCCACTCAAAGATTAAGGCTAGGTAAAAATGAGGCAAAGAATGGCTTTTTTACCTAGTCAAAAGAAAAAAATCAATCTGGTAGGGGAAGATGCTCAGGGTTTCTGGCCAAAATAGAAACAGTTGCTGTTTACACTCACTCTGAGCCATCAGAATTCGACCTAGGACCAAGTGAGGCTTGAGCTGGGACCTGTTATTGGATAGTCAGTGGGAGGCAGAGTGATTTGGGTTTAAGGCATGGTTAATAAAGAAATCTAGTGGGAAGGAAGGAAGGAAGGAAGGATCAAAGGAAGGAAAGAAGAAAGGAAGAGACAAAAAAAGGAAGGAAG
Organism: Phalanger gymnotis; assembly: GCA_028646595.1. Taxonomy (NCBI): domain Eukaryota; kingdom Metazoa; phylum Chordata; class Mammalia; order Diprotodontia; family Phalangeridae; genus Phalanger; species Phalanger gymnotis. The sequence continues at coordinate 265,736,046 of CM053623.1, read as the reverse complement.
GAGTGAGCTTCATTGCCCAACTGGAACTGGCCAATTGGGTCCCCAGTGGGGCAGCTACTCTTCCTCACTTGGTTGCTGTTTGTCCTTCCTTCTAGGAAAGGACCATGACATCACGAAGACATCATAACTTGCAAGTGAATTGGATTTAAGTGAGGGAGGGCTGTGCACAGTCACCAGCCTCACTTTCTCCTCCAGAACCACCAGGATCTAGTGGCAAGATTTAGATCAGGGTGACATGAAATGGGCCCCTCCACACTATGATGAACTGTATTAAGAGAGGTCTCTGGTGGAGGAGGCCAGTCGTGAAACATCTTTTAACTGTATATCAATGAATCCCTGAAAATCATCCAGATTATTTTTAGCAACGAGACATTTTATTCTTGTTCTTAAGTAAATTATGCTTTTTATTTTTAAATAACCTTGTTACTATGAAATAGAGATGACTAGCTAATTTGGAGTAGCCTTGCTCCCAAGGCCCTTTGGACAGGATGCTTTTATGTAGTGATAATGATTCTCCTGACTAAGAGATTATCCATTAGCTTTTGTAAGTTAGGAACGTAGTGATATTTATTATGACTTGGACCAAGTTGGGAGCTAGGTTAGAGGTGACAACTTTATGTGGTACATTTTGATGCCTAAGTCTTTCATTGGCTAAGGTCCCTTCCATTTCTAAATACTGAAGCTGTGACAGACCACGTATAAAGAAAGATAGAAGAGACAAGATTTGTCATCTGTGCTCTTAAGTTGACACCTGAATTTAGATCCAGAGAAAAGATGTGGAGATCAAATTTCTTTTTTCTTTTAGATTCTTGTTTTTAATGAGCAGGTAGATAAGGTAATTTCTTTTTTTCTTTTTTAGTTTGGAATTTTGTTAGATAAGGTAATTTCTAAAGTCCTTTGTAGCTCTAACATCTGCATTCTCTATTTGAGTATTTATTGTTCTAAATTCTCTTCAAATCCTAACACTTATTAGCTGTGCGACTTAAGACAAGGCACTAAACCTTTGTGTATTTCAGTTTTCTCATCTATCAAGTGGAGATAATAATAGCACCTACCCCTGAGAGTTTTTTGTTAGTATAAAATGAGATATTTGTAAAGTGCCTTGTAAATCTTAATGCATGAATGTTAATCTTAATAAATTCTAGCTATCATCATCATCATTATCATCATCATATCATAAGTTCCCTTCTGACTAAAATTTTATGTTCTCAGGTATCTCTCAGCTCAGTCTCAGATCTTCTCGGCTCTTAACACTCTATATATCAGAAGGTCTGTTGCAACTAAGTTTCTGAAAGTCTCTTCACTCAATCTCTGACATTATGCATTCTGAAGCCCCTTTAAATTCTGGCCTTCGGCTGTGTTCCAAGTCTCCTAACTCTGACATACCATGCTCTAAGGTTCCTTTCAGTTCCAACTTTCTATGTTCTGTAGTGTTGCTGAGGTTTAACTTTTTAAAATTAATTTGTTTTGTTTTTACATTACAAACATTTACAGATTACTTCCATTTTGTGAGAGGTCTTATAACAAAGTTAAACAGCTAAGTAAATTTAGTAATGCAGTCACCCCATCTGAAAGTGCATGAAACACCCGTCTGTAGCACACCTACCCCCTGGCCATTTCTCTATTTAAAAAAAATGAAAAGAAATCTATTTATTCTTCCTTCCGTTGTGCACTTTTAAAAAGAAAGGAAAATTTTTTTGGTAATAAATATTCAGTCAATCAAAACATTCTCTCAATGGCTGTTTGCGTGTGCGTGTACACATATACACAGATACATGCATGTATCTGTGCATATACACTACATATATACGCATATATGTATGTGTGTGTGTGTAGATAGATAGATAGATAGATAGATAGATAGATAGATAGATAGATATCAGAGAACCCTAAATCCACCACCTCTCTGTTGTGGTTAAATGTCCTATCATCAGTCCTCTAGAATCATGAACTGCCATTCTATTGATCATAGTTCTTACAGCTTTCAAAGTTTGTCTTTTAAAGTGTTGTTTCACATAAATTGTTCTGGTTCTGCTCATTTCATTCTTCATCAATTTATAAAAATCCTCAAAATGGTTCATTTTAAAGATATAGCAGGAATTGTTCTCCCGGTGGTGCTTCCTTCACTCTGTATCAGTTCATACAAATCTTTCCATATCTGAAATCACCTATTTCTTTGTTTCAACTTATTTAGCCAGTTCTCAGCCAATGGTCATCCCCTCAGTTTCCAGGTGTTTTTTGCTGCCACAAAAAGAGCTGTTATAAATATTTTTGTACATAAAAGACCCTTTTCTCTTTCCTTGATTTTTTTTTGGCTATAGGCTTGGCAGTGATATTAACTGGGTCGAAGAGTATGCACTATTCAGTAACTTTTTGATTATAATTCTGCCTTGCTTTCCTGAATGAATGTGCCTATTCACAGATCCACCAGCAAAGTCACTGTTTTCCTATAGTCTCCATCCAAAATTTACCATTTTTCTTTTTTGTCATCTTCACCACCCTGATGGGCGTGAGGTAGAATCTTAGAATTGTTTTAAATTGTAAATCTCTAATTAATAGTGATTTAGAGCATTAATCACCTGTTTGCTTTTTTTTAATGACAGCTGCCTGTACATCTCCATAGACAGTTTTTCAATTGGGCAATGGCTCTTATGAATTTGAACAGTTCCATAGATACATCTTCAGTTTCATGTGTAATGTGTGTACACATACACACACACACACACACACACAGAGTGTTGTATCTCTCTTTATCTGTCTATATCTATATCTTTATCTCTCTTTATCTGTCTGTATCTTTATCAATATCATGGAAATGATACCTTTATCAGAGAACATTGCTGCAAAATTCCCCCCCCAGTTAATCATTTCCCTTTTAATCTTCACTTTATTAGATTTGTTTGTGCAAAACCTTCATTCATAAAATTATCCATTTTATCTTTTGTGATTCTCTTTTCTTGTTTGCTTTCAAAACTTTTTTCCTGTCTACAGATCAAATGGGTAACTTTTTATGTATTTCTCAAATTTGATTTTGATATGGCCTTTTATATTTAGGTCAGATACCTCTTTGGAGCTATAAGGTATGAAGCGCTGGTGTAAATCTAATTTCTTCCATATTGCTGTCTAATTTTCTCAGTACATTTTGTCAAATGAATCCTTATCCCAGTAGCTGAAGTCCTTGAGTTTATTGAAAACTAGAGTGTAAGATACATTTGCTTCTTTATGTCGTGTATACATCTAATCTGTTCCACTCATGTATCTGTTTATTTTTTAACCAAATTTAAAAAAAATTACTGCTTTTTAGTGTAGTTTGAGGTCTGGCACTGTAAGAACCCCTTTGTTTTTATTATCACTCTTGAGATTCTTGACCTTTTCTAACCTCCATATCAGTTTCAGTATTATTTTTTCTAGATCTTTATAATTTTGTGGTAGTTTAATTGATATGGCATTCTTTAAGAATACCATCTTATCATCTGCAGAAAGGGACGATTATGTTTCTTCTTAACCTATCATCATTCTCTCAATTTCTTTTTCTTATTTTTATAGCCAGAATTTCTAGTATTATGTCAGATGGAAGAGGTGACAATGGACATTCTCGTTTCACAGTTGAATTGATTGGAAAAGATTCTTGTTTATCTCCATTACAAACAATGGTAACTCTTAGTTTGAAATATATACTATTTATCATTTTAAGGAAAGATCCATTTATTCCTATGTTTTCTAATCATGTTGAACAGAAGTGAGTGTTGTATTTTGTCAGAAGCGTTTTATGCGTGTATTGAAAATGTGCTCTTTTTTCATTTTGTGATTAATATGGTTTATTGAGTTTATAGTTTTTCTAATATTAAATCCAACCTTGAATTCCTCATATAATTCCAGTGTAGTCATAGTGCATAATCCTTGCAATGTGTTGTTTTAGCTTCTCAGCTAACATTAATATTTAAAATGTTTTCATTTATGTTCATTAGAGATATACTTCTCTTTTTCTGTTTTGATTCTCCCTGGTTTATGTGTCAAGATCATATTTGTATCCTAGTGGGAATTTGTTGGGATTTTTTTGTGTGTATGGTTTTACAATATATATAATATCACAATTAATTTTTTTAATATTTTATCAAATTCACTTGTGAATCCATTTGGTGGTGTAACGTTTTTTGTTTTTTTTTTTGGAAGTTCCTTAATGGTTTCTTCAATTTCTTTCTCTGGAATCAGATTAACTTCTTTCTTTCTTGTTATTTTAATTTAGGTATTTTATATTTTTAAAATACTCATTTACTTCATGTAGGTCTTTTTTGTTGGCATATAATTGGGCAAAATAGTTTTACTATTTTGAATTATATTGAATATGCCTTATTTTTTATTAATTTATAAACTCCTGTTTCATTTTTGATACTAGTAATTTGGTTTTCCTCTTATTTTAAACCAGAAAACTAATGGTTTATCTCTTCTGTTTTTCCCCTTAACACCCCGTGCCCCCCCCCCCACTAATTTTTTTTTTTTTTTTTTTGGAGGGGAGAAGGCAGGGCAGTTGAGGTTAAGTGACTTGCCCAAGATCACATAGATAGTAAGTGTGTCAAGTGTCTGAGGTCACATTTGAACTCAAGTCCTCCTGACTTCATGGTTGGTGCTCTATTCACTGCACCACCTAGCTGCCCCTTACTTTAATTTTTATGTTTTTTTCTTTTAAATTTTGTTTGTTAATTTCCTATTTGATTTTAAAGATTTCTATCTTTGTTTAACTGTGTTTTTCTTAATTTGATGTTTTTATAGTATTTTTATTTACGTTCTCAATTTATCAATCTGATCTTCCTCTGTCTTGTTAATGAACGTGTTTAGGAATATTCATTTTTCATAAGGACTGCTTTGATTGTATCCCCCAAACTTTGGAATATTTTCTAATTGTAGGTACAATCTTTAATGAAATTATCTATCATTTCTATTATTTGTTCTTTTAACCAATAATTATTTAAGGTAAATTATTTAGTCTCTAGTTGCTTTTTAATCTTTTTAGTGGCCAACTTTAATACAATTCTCTGCTTTCTGTATTTGTTTGTGGGAGTTTATGTTCTCAAGCATGATTGAATTTGTAAAACATGTACAGTTGAGAAATATGTACATTTCTTTCTATTTCTATTCAACAATCACCAGCGCTTTATCATATCTAATTTTTCTAAAAGTCTATTCAGGTCCTTAACTTCTCTCATTTAGCGTGTGTGCGCGCGCGCGTGCTCATGTGTGTATGTGTTAGATTTATGTAGGGCTAATGGGATAAATTGAGGCCTCCTATCACTATAGTTTGTCTGTTTCCCTAGTTTTTCTTTTAAATATTTAGAAGCTACATTACAGGGTACATATAAGTTAAGTGTTGAAATAACTTCATTCTCCAGCTTTCCTTTTGGCAAAATGTAGTTTTCCTTTTTATCTCTTTTAATTATGTCTATTTTTGTCATTGCTTTGTCTGAAATAATCATTGCCACCTCTGCTTTTTTCCTTTGTTTTTAGCTGAGGCGTAGATTTTGCTCCAACCCTTTATTTTAACCTTGTGTAAGTCTTTATGTTGTGAGTGTGTTTCTTACAAAGAACATATTATTGGATTTTGCTTTTTAATGCATTCTGCTAACCTCTTCTGTTTTATGGGTGAATTAATCACATTCACAGTTATGATAGTTAATTGTTTATGTCTCTGCATTCTCTTATTTTTGTTTTACTCTATTCTATTCTCTCCCTTTTTAGTTCATTATTATCCTTTCTTTTTTTCCCCTTTAAACTTTCTCTTCACTATTCCCTCTCCAAGAGTAAGGTTTATTTTACTTATGACTAATCCTTTCCTGAATCTACCGTCTCTCTCATATCTTTCTTTCCCCACTTCCTGTTCTTATCAGTGTCTCTGTTGAATCTTACTGTATTTCTACACCAAATTGTTTGTATTCCTTACTTGTGTGCATGTAGTTCTACTTGCACAACCCAATTATGTGTCTTAACAAAGTCTCCCATTTTCTTTTAATGTATCCTCTCTTCCCAGGTCCTTTTCTTTTTTTCTTATATCTTCAAAATATAACAAAACTATAGGACTTCTGTTTCAATGTCTGTTTCAATAACCACTTGTGACATTAACCCTTTTACAATTCATCCTTATAAAATCTCTTCATATTGTTTACTTACAGTCACATTTTTATTTTTTTCTTCACTTCTATATATTTTGAAGTTTCTTTTTACACAGTCTTTTTTTTTTCTATCAGGAACATTTGAAAATCTTCTGTTTCATTGAAGGTTCATTTTTCTCTTAGGATTATTCTCTGTTGCTGAGGAAGTTATTTTTTGTTTTAGACCTTTGTCTTTTGGAATATCTCATTCCATGTTCTCTGCTCCTTTAAAATGATAGCTGGTAAATCTCATGTGATCCTGATTGTAGTTCCTTGATATTTGATTTCTTTCTTTCTGGATGCTTATAGTATTTTTTTCATTGTAAGTTCTGGATTTTGACAATGACATTCCTGTGAGTTTTTATTTTGGGGTTTCTTTTAGGAAGTATTTGGTAGGTTCTTTCTATTTTCACATTTCCTTGTTCTGATATTGTATTGTTAATGCGATATTCATGGCACTGACAGTGACTATGAATATGCTGGCTTAGTTCTGAATTGCAAAATGTAACAGACTTCCTATATGGAAGACAGAACCAAAACATTTATTCAAATATCAGAAAGCCACATCCCAACACCAGAAAGCCAAATCCATCACAGCAACAAAGAAATCCATACACAATAACAATGCAGGAGGCTCCACCATCCCAAAGCATTCCCCCTGCTTGGGCCTTCCCACAAACAAACACTCACAGCTAGCTGCCTGCTTCCTTTCTCTCCCTCTGTTCCAACTACTCTCACCAACTTCCTTTGTTCTCCTCCACCCATCTTCTTCTGCCCTTCCTGTCCTACCCTTTCAACAAGCTTCTCCCACCATAGGCTTTATGTGACTTAGGCTTCCATGTGACTTAAGCAGGTCACATGGGCCTATTAAAGGATGGGAAGATGTTTAAATTGAGCAGAAATACATTAACAATACAATTATGTATGGGCAATTTTCTTTAATATGATAGCCAGCTTTTTTTTTTTCCTCACGACTTCAGGTAATCCTGTGATTTTTATCTCTCCTTGATCTGTTTTTCGGTTCAGTTGTTTTATTTTCTCATTCTTTTGACTTTGCTTTAAGAATTCTTGTTGCATCCTGAAACCATTAATTTCCATTTGGTCCAGCCTCATTTTTAAAGAATTTGTTATTCGGTAAGGTTTTTTTCCTTTTTTGTTAAGTTGTTGATCGTTTTCTGCACTCTATCCTCTGTAGCTCTCATTTCTTTTGTATCATTTTTTTTCTTCTTCTATCGTTTCTTCAGAGAATTCTAATTATTCTTGTGGGAAAGCTATTTTTCCTTTGCAGTTTTGATTATAAATTTTTTTGAGTTATCTTCTTCTAGATTTGTGCTTTCATCTCTGGCATCACAAAAGTCCTTTTTTCCTTCTTTCTTAATGTTCATTTTTGTGGATGAGACCTCTGGAGTTGAAATCTAAGTCTCCCATACTGGGGAATCAAAATCAGTTTGAGGACCTTTTCCTATACCTTGTATTCTTTAGGCTTTTTTCTTGACTATGGACATGTTTTATTTTTTTGTTTGTTTGTTTGTTTGTTTTTTTAGTTGAATGAAGGCCTTTCCTTTGGATGGGGAGAGAGAGGAAGGAGAAACTTTTAATTTAATTCTCGTTTAAATCTGGATTTACCCTCTTTTGGTAGGAGAGACTTTGCTCAGAGCTTTTTCTTGAGTGGGAAAGAAGAGAAAAGTTAATGTCCTTTTCTTCCACAGTCTTTTTTTTTCTTTAATTCAGCCTGAAGGGAAGCTTTCCCCTCTCAATACACTGAGGGCTTTTTTTTTTTTTTAACCTTAACAGTGAAGTTTGTCAGTTTTACCTTGGTCCTTCAGGGGATTTTTTTTTTCCTCTAAGGCAGTTGAGTGTTTTTTTTTTAATCAACTGTCAGCTGGAGCTTAATTAACTCTTTTATTTTTAACTTTATACTGAAGTGTGAACAAATTACATTACAGAAATATAAAACCAGAAACCCCAAACAAAACAAAAACAAAAACCCAAGCCAATCAAGAAACAATAGACTTCCTAATTTTGGTCCCTAATTCACTTATTTTAGTTTATTACATATAGATCTGAATATGGCACAGAATGAAGTTTGATGGGCAAGAGAAATAGAAAGAGATGCCATGTGACTGATAATTGGATTTCTGCTGGTGAATCTCAGGAAAAGTATAACTGAGAACAGATTCTGTTTGTATTGATGGCTTAAACCCACACTCCCTGTGCAAGGCAGTATGCATCAGTAATATTGAGAGACAGTCCAACAAGCCTACTGTAAAGCCTCCTTCAAATGAGCCCTCTCTCTCCTCAATAGGGATGCATTGCAAAGAGACAGTGGGCCATGGCAGGTTGCCAGACAGTCACAAAATGACAATGGGTGGGAAGCGTGTCCTTCTGTTCTAGCAGGTGTGGAAGGCAAAGAGAATTTTGCAATAACCTGAAGAGATGGCAGTGTTGTTTTGTTTTCCAGTGAAAAAGTAATAGCTATATATGTATAGAGTGGAAGTTTGCCTTCAACTAGAGGAGAAAATGAAAAAGCTGGGAAAATACCCCTCTACACTTCAGGATGTCAGGGAGAAAAAAGAATTCTTTGAAAGATTGGAGGAAAGGGGAGGTAAGGGTTAAAGTGCTTCAGAGAGAGAGACTCTAAAGAAGCAGAGGTGAATCCTAACCTCCATCAGGAGACTGGAAGATTTGAAGGATGTGACCCAGAAAATGAAGGGGAATTGCTGCCGAAGGCTTCTTTCTGAAATAGCTTCCCCCCAAAAGGTGTAGCTAGACCCTAACAGGTGGAAGCAGTGTTTTTTTGGTTCCAATGAACAATGGTGTGAGTAATCCATTAGGAAAGAGGTGGAGATCTGAGAAGCCAAGGTGCTTAGGGACTCCTTGCCCAGTGATACTGAGGCTGACTTATGTTGGCCCAGAAGAACCACAGAGAAGGCCGCTATATTCCAAATATTGTATTCCGAAGGAGACTTGTTAAACAGGAGGATATCTACCTATTACAGTGTAAGTTCCTTGTTAGATCGTAAGCCCCTTGAGGGCTGGGACTGTTTTTGTTTTTTACTTCTTTTGTATCCCCAGCTTTTAGAACAGTACCTAACAGTGGGCACTTAATAAATGTTGATTGATACATAGGAGGACATATGATGCCGCTAAAAGGAGCCCCAAAGATATTCCTAGAAATGATAAGGTAAGGGTCACAGGAGCTCCAGAAGAGAAAGGTTGATTGGAAAGAGAAGAAGTAATTAAGGAAATTCAGATTTCAAATATTCAAATTTCTAGACCACATCTTAGTATAATAATGATAACTAACATTTGTATACTCCTTTAAGGTTTACAAAATGCCTTACATATTATTTCATTTCCTATACAGGGTGTCCCAAAAGTCTTAGTGCAGTTTTAAGCCATGGCAGACTGCTGACATTGCCTCCTTCCACTTTGTGCCATATTTAGATCTAGAAGTGCCACACTAAAATAAGTGAATTATTGGCCAAAATTTGGAAGTCTCTTGTTTCTTGTTGGGTTTAGGTATTTGTTTTTGTCTTGTTTCTTTCTCACAACATGACCAACCCACCTTTTCTAAGTTACGCATATTCATGATGACATAATCATTGTTGGTAAAGAGTTATAGGTTGCATATACCCACCACATTCATCTACTATCTTTCTTCTTGATTTAGATTTAAGCTTGAGTGCAGAGTCTGTCGTTTAGCATCCTGTAGTGCTTTGTAAGTAGTGAAAACTTTATGCAACTGTTGAATTGAACAGGATTGCAGTTACAGAGTTTCAGAGCAGAAGGGGCCATAAAGACCATCTAGTTCAACCCTGCATTTGTTGTTGGTTCAGTTGTTTTTCAGTTGTGTCTGACACTTCATTGACCCCATTTGGGTTTTCTTGGCAAAGAACTGGAGTGGTTTGCCATTTCCTTCTCCAGCTCATTTGACAGATGAGGAAACTGAGTTAAACAGGGTTAAGTGACATGTCCAGGGTTACACAGCTAGAAAGTAACTGAGGCCAGATTTGAACTCAGGAAGGTGAATCTTCCTGACTTCAGGCATGGGGCTATATCCACTGTGCCACTTAGCTTCCCTTATTGAGAGCATAAGGTGAGGTAAAGATTGCAAAGATCCTGCAATTCACTTTCATAAAGAACCAGTCCTGAATTCTGGGCACCAGTGTTTTAACTGAAGATGGTGGATGCCAACAAGCTGTTTTAAATTGAATCCAAGGATTGCACTACAATCTCCATTCTCATGTCCTCTGATTTTCAGATACAGAAACCTTATTTTACCAACTTAATGTGGATCATGATAAAGTTCTAGGAAATGGATTTATGCTAACCAGAATGCCTTTATAGGATAAGATATCATGGCCATCATTTGTAAATGTTACCCCATCTTCTTCGAGGGGTGGGGATAGAGCCACACAGCAAAACGAATCAGAAAGTTGCTTCATGATCATATAATCAGGGGGAAAAAACAATTTAGAGATTGCTGCAAGGTTATTGACATAAAGCTAATGTATCATAGAGTAGTATCCTTCTTCACTATAGGAATTTTTCCCCCTAGGCTACTGATTTAGTCATTAGAAATCAGAGCTCCCCTACTCCTGAACAGATTTGTGGGAACACTGAAAAAACTCTTTTGCTCTCCAATTCCCCACACACCCCTTTTTCTTGGTTGTGTAAACCATCATCTTTCCATTTGTATTTGATATTCACATGTTATAGTTTCCAGGATTACAGTTCATTTTACAGTAGTTTACATTTAGATTTGGTAGCTTCTTGGGAGATAAAGTTTCTCAGCAACCATTTATAAATAATATTCTGGGAAGATTTCCACGGATGATTAAGCCCATATTTTTATATGATTTCAGGAGGAGAGAGAGAAGAAAGGAAAGGCATTGCGTATATTAAACAGTTGTTTGATTATGATAGGTAGTTGCAATGGAAGTAATTTTTTATTTCACACCGTGGGAGTGATATGCACTTAGTAAATATTTGTAGTTTGAGTGGGTGAAGGACACTCCCCAGACCCTGAAGAGCGAGCTGTAACAAAAAATTCACAACTACTTTTTAATCAACAAGTATTTATTCATTGCTTAGTATGTGCCAGGCACTGGGAATGCTGACAGAAATGAAGTCATCTCTGCCCTGAGAGAGCTTAGAGGAAGGCAGCTGGTGCCACAGCAGACAGAACACTGGGTTTGGAGTCAGAAAGACCTGAGTTCAAATTTAGCCTTGGATGCCTACTAGCTGTGTGACCCTGGGCAAGTCACTTGACCCTGTTTGCCTTAGTTTTATAAAATGAGGATAATAATAGAGCCTACTTTGAAGGGTTGTCATGAGGATGTAATGAGATAATATTTATAAAAAGTGCATAGCACATGGTAGGCACTACATAAATGCTTATTCCTTCCCTCTACTTCCATCCTACCCCTTACAGTCTATCTACAAAGGAAATTAGAGTTAAGTTTTTTGGGAGAGAACTTAGCAGCGTGTGGGATCAGCAGTGACTTCACATGAGAGGTGGTAGGTATTTTGGGCTGAATTTGGAAGAGTTTCTAAGAGACGGTGATGATGAGAGAGCGTATCCTAGGGATTGTTGTTGTTCCGTTGTGTCCAACTCTTCATGACCCTGTGGACCATACTATCTGTAGGGTTTTCTTGGCAAAGATACTGGAGTGGTTTGTCATTTCCTTCTCCAATGGATAAAGGCAAACAGAGGTTAAGTGACTTGCCAAGGGTCACACTACAAAGTATCTGAGGTTGAATTTGAACTCAGGTCTGATACCAGGGATAGGAGATAGCAAAACTCAAGAGATGAGAGATTGAATGTGTATAAAATAGCAAGAAGGCTAATTTGGCAGGATTGTGGAGTATGAGAAGGGGAGTAATGTATAATGAGGCTAAAAAGGTAAGATAGGTTGGCATCAGGATGGTGAAGGACTTTAAATGCCAAATTGAAGCATTTATTTGATTTTAAGGGTAAGAGGAACCACTGGAGTTCATATAAAGTAGAGCTGTGACCTGGTGCTTTGGCAGAAGTGTGGAGGATGCATTGGGGAGGGGAGAGATGTGAGTCAGGAGGATCAATACGTGAACTCTAGTGATGGCCCTGTGAATGGAGAGAAGGGGACAGATATAGGAGATGTCGCATAGGTAAGAATCTATAAGTTTGGGAAGAGATCAGGTATATGTGTGGGGTGAGATTGTATGAGGTGGTGAGGATGTCCCTGAGCTTGTGAACCTAGGTGCCTGGAAGGGTAATGATGTCCTTAACTGAAATGGGAAAGTTTGGAAGAAGAGTGGTTTTGGATGGAAAGATGAGTTCTATTTTTCATGCTTTGGGTTGCACAAAGGGACAAAATTTTTTATTGGAGATGGTAACGAGTCCATTTTGTCTGAAGTGTAGACTTTTTGGAGGGAGGTAGAGGGAGATAAGGATGGAAGGGCATGTGTGGTACCTTGAACTTTATTAGGAACCACTGCAGGATTTTAAGAGGAGACTGAGCTGGGGAAGGAAATGGCAAATCACACCAGCATCTTTGCCAAACAAGTCCCAAAAGGGGTCATGAAAAGTCAGACACAACTGAAATGATTGAACAACAAAAATCTGTGTAGAAGACAGGCTAACACATGGATTAGAGAGGGAAGAGGCTAGAGGTGGGAAGACATGGAGTCCTAGAGTAATTAGTGCTAAGGAGGCTTGGCCGAGGGATGGCGAAGGCAGTGGGAGCAGATGAGGGCATTGGAGAGCTACATTTGGAGTCTGACTGACTGATTGGATATGAACAGTAGGAGATAACGCTAAGGTTTTCATTGTGACTAGATGATTGCCACTGACGTAGGGAAATTGAAAGGGGGAACAGGTTTTGAGAGAAAGATGAAAATTCCTGGAAGTTCAAGGTAATGTCTTCTTTCTATCTTCAAAGGGCCTGGCATAATGCTATACATAGAAATTGTCTCTTAAGTTTCTTGAGGGTAGGAAGAAATGTCTTTTAAGTTCCTTGAGGTTAAGAAGAGTATCTTAGCACTCAATGCATATTTCTAATTTTATTTTCAGATCAAATCAAGTATATATACATATAATGCATGTCATATGTAATTAACATCGTAATTATTATAATTAATTTTATAATCATAATTATATAAATATAATGTATAATTATTGCATATAGTATTATTGTATATAATATATTGTATATAATATGTAAATATACCAAATAATATAATATAATATAAACAAATATGTATAATATATATTAATTACAATTAATATATATTATATATAATCTAATTTTATATTCAAATCATATAATAACTGAGCATCAGTTAGATAGGATCTGGATTTGGAATATTCCTCATAAAGTCATCTACTCCAACCTCTTTATTTTTCAGATGAGGAAATTGAGACCCCTGGAGGTGAAATTACTTGGCTAAGGTCATCTGGTTAGTAAGTAGCCGAGCTGGGATTTCAACCTAGATCCTCAGGCTCCAAATTCACCACTACTTCTACCTTCCCACAAAACCATCAGACACACCATGTGCCAGAATTTTATACATTACAACTAAACCCTAGTACATTTCTACTTCTCTTAAGAACATGATGGCTTATTTATTGAACAAAATTAGGTTTTGTTGTTCTGCATGAGAAATATTTGGCATACGAAAAGTTATGATCACCTTTGCTTTTTGTCCCAGCGTTTTTTAAAAAAAAATATTTTCCCCAGTTACATGTAAAAACAGTTTTAACATTCTTTTTAAAAAATTGACTTCCAAATTCTCTACCCACATTGAGAAGACAATTTGATATTACATATGTAGTCATGCAAAACATTTCCATATTAGTCATGTTGTGAAAGAAAATACAAACCTCTCCCCACCAAAAAAAATCCCCAAGAAAAATGAAGTTTCAACAAAAAGTATGTTTCTATTTATGTTCAGACTCCAACCGTTCTTTCTCTGGAGGTAGATAGCATTTGTCATCATATGTCCTTTGGAATTGTCTTGAATCATTATATTGCTGTGAATAGCTAAGTCACTTATAGCCGATCATCATACAATATCGCTGTTACTGTGTATACTCTTTTCCTGGTTCTACTTCCTTCACTTTGCATCAGTTCATGTGAGTCTTTCCAGGTTTTTCTGAAATCAGCCTACTCATCATTTCTTACAGCACAATAATTCCGACATGATCATATACTACAACTTGTTCAGCAATCTCCTCAATTTTGAATTCTTCGCCAGCACAAAAACAACCGCTATCTATATCTTTGTATAAATAGGTCCTTTTAAAAAAATCTCTTTGGGGTACAGACCTAGTAGTGATGTTGCATGGTTTTATAACTTCGTTGAACATAGTTTCAAATTGTTCTCCAGAATGGCTGGATCAGTTCACAGCTTCACCAACAGTGCTTTGTGTCCCAATTTTCCCACATCCCTTCAAACAGTTATCATTTACCTTTTTTCTCATATTAGCCAATCTGATAGGAATGAAGTGGTACCTTAGAGTTAGTTTAGTTTGCATTTCTCTAATCAATGATGATTTAGAGAGTTTTTTTTTAATATGACTGGATAACTTTGATTTTTTCATCTGAAAACCGTTCACATCTTTTGACCATTTATCAGTTGAGGAATGAGTTATATTCTTATAAATTTGACTCAGTTCTCTATATATTTGAGGCCTTTATCAGAGAAACTTGCTATAAATTTTTTTTTCACAGTTATGATTACTGTTTATTTCCCTCCATCCTATGCCTGCCCCCTTTTGTCCTTCTCTCTTTCTTCTTTCCCCTTGTCCCTCCTCAAAAGTGTTTTGCTTCTGACCACCACCTCCCCCAATCTGCCCTCCCTTCTATCAGCCCCCATCTCCTTCTCTTATCTCCTTCCCCTCTTGCTTTCCTGTAGGGTAAGATAAATTTCTATACCCAACTGATTATGTATATATGTTATTCTCTCTTTGAGCCTGTTCCAGCATTTAAAAAAAATCCGGACGAAACAATGATTTAGCAGCCTATCTTTTGGTAGTCGAACTTACCTAAAGAGGACTAACAGCGGTGGTGTGCAATTCATAAGTTGTTAAGCTATAAGGAAAGGGGCTGCTCACACAGAAACAGGGATTTGCCTTAACGCGTATCATTAACAACATAGACATTATTGCATAATTGTGGAATGAAGTATGTTATTATAAAATGAAGTTTCTTTAATGCCATTTTCCTATTGATGCTAAGTAAATGATTGTGAGTTCCCAGTGAGGACTTGCTAATGAAATAAAGGGAATTTTTGAGGCACATATGCCTAGACAATGTGGTAGACTAGTTGTGTGGTGAGTTGGGAAGACAACTGATGGATAGCTCAAGAGACATACTCCTATACCTTAGATCTTAAAGGCACCAGAGAGAAAACCTCCTTTGTGGAGAATTCATGGAAGGACATGAACAGGAATTGGTTGAAAAATGAGAGACGGTGCCAGATAGGTTTTGACAGAGAATTGTCTATACAATAACTTTTTGTCTGTACTGTGACAGTGAATTGTCTATAAAATCCTAGCATGATCAAAATAACCCTGTAAAATAGCCTTCATTCTTCCTATTTGACAAGCAGATTTGATTCAGGCAGCAGTATTAAGTGCCTACTGTGCACAAGGCAGTCTGCTTGAATTTAATTGTTAGAAAGTAAAGATTTATGTACCCATAGCTGAAATAGCCTATTTTTGCAAGAACTAAAAAATGCTTAGGTAGTCTTTCTTGCAGGGTTAGATGAATCATCTTAACAAGGCTAGAAGCTAGAATAATGAAGAATAAACCAATCCTTCAGCAAAGAAATTTCCCAGCTGCTCGGTGTCAGAGCTTTCTTGATTGTATTTTTCCAACATAAACACTATATGTTAGTTCTTAAGGACTTCTGATAGATAAAGAACTTACAAAAATTTTAAAAAATTTCATGCGTTCCTTCCCCTCCCTCCCCTCCACCAATTCTAAAATGAAATTTTGATTAACCTTTCTCTTGGATAAAATACGTTTTTCTATTTTCAGTTAGTCTCTTTTAAAATATTTTATTTTCCCCAATTACATGTCGAAACAATTTTAAAAAACATTTTTTTAAAAAGTTTTGATTTCCAAATTCTGTCCCTCCCTCCCTGAGATGATAAGCAATCTGATATAGTTTATACATGCGTAATCATGTAAAACATTTCCATATTAGTCATTTTGTACAAGAAAACTCAAATAAAAAAAGTGAAAGTGAAAAATAGCATGCTTCAGTCTGTATTCAGACAGTATCAGTCTTTTCTCTGGAGGTGGATTGTATGCTTCATCATGAGTCTTTTGGGATTGTCTTGGATCGTTGTATTGCTGAGAATAGCTAAGTCATTTACAATTCTTCCTCATACAATATTGATGTTACTGTGTACAGCGTTCTCCTGGTTCTGCTCACTTCACGTTGCATCAGTTTGTGTAAGTCTTTTGGACAGAAGACTTCAAAAACTAAATTAATTGTTCATGTCCAGGTCAATAAATAATCATTGAGCGCTTACAACATGTAAAGCACTGCTAAGATACAGTTTATAGTCTAGTAGAAAGAATGTAGGCCCCTAGAGGGCAGAGGATGTTTAATTTTTTTTTCATTGTATCCTTGACCTCTAGCACAGTACCTAGCGCTTGGTGGGTGCTTTATTAAAGCTTATTGATGAAAGGAGATGACATGTGTAAATAACTAATACAAAATAGAAAATAACTGTAAGGGTGATTCAGCATGTTAGGAAACTCAGGAGGAGGGGAGCTAGCCTTTTGTGCTGGAGGGATCAGAATTGGCTTCATGGAGGAGATGGTGTTTCAGCAATGTCTTGAAGGATGGAGAGGAAGATGTCAGTAGACAGAATTTGGGAGGGAACAGTTTTAGACAGATGGAAGTGGGGCTTGGGACTTGTTTGAGAATTGGTTATTAATTGACAAAAGCATAGGGTACATGAAGGTTGGTAGTGGTACCAGATAGGGAGATATAAATTATAACCTATTGTGGAAGGTCTTGTATATTGACAAGTACTGAGGATTCATTTAAAGGTGTTTGAACTCTGAAGAACTGTGTCCACATCTGGGTATTAGGAAGATTAATCTGACAGGTGTATCAGATGAATTGAAATGGGGGTGGGCAGGTTGATTAGAAGGCTATCACAGTGGTCCAGATGAAAGGCAATTTGGATCTGAGCTAGTGTGTGGTCAGTGGGATTGGCAAGGAGAGGATAGGTGGAAGAGAGAGAATTGAAAAGATTCAGAGTTAATAGTTGTGATAGTTCATAAGGGAGAGAAGGATAAAATCATAGAGATTCCAGTAGTGGGTCCAGGGCAAAGGGCAGCACGGTTGCCAGGGATAGGGAAGTTAGGAGGAGGTTCAGATTTTGGGGAAAAGTGATTGATTTCAAGAAAGCCTAAAACATTCTCTATTTTTTCATTCCGTTCTTTACAGTAGCTATCAATATTCAAGTAGGAGAAATGAGTATTAATCAAAAGTGGGAAGCACTGGAAAGAGTGCTTGATTTAGTCTGAGGATAAGTCAAATCCCAGCTCTGCCACTTACTAGCTATATGACCTTGGTCAAACCACTTCATCTTCATGGGCCCCAGTTTCCTCAACTGTAAAACGAAGGTGTTGGAGTAGGTTACTTGTAACGACTGTCCCATCTCTGAATCTATGATCTTCTAATGCATTTGTACAAGTCACAGACCCATCTGGTATTGCCTGAGCTCTCTAGATCAAGACCCTATCCCTATGATACTGCTTCTATTCCCCACATTCTGGTCAGCATTTATGATTGGAGGTATACAAAAGTATGGGGAGACTAGAAGGAGGTCAAAATATTTATCATTGGAGAAAAGTAGCTATTACAGGGACTTTCCATATAATTAAAAGCTTTTATTTGCTTATCTCCAAATGGCGATTGGGAATTTTTAAATAAATTGTGGCTATAAGCACTTAATAAGCTTCTTTGGGCTATATCCATAACAAAAACGTATTAAGGGAAGATAAAATGAGGCAGAAATTTGAGGGAGTTATAATACCTGATAATTTCTTGTTAATTCTCTGATCCTCATGGGATTTGGAGTCAGAGGACCTACATTGGAATTTGAGCTTGGTTGCTTATTAACTATGTGACTGGGAGCAAATTGTTCAAGAGCTCTTTGGTATTCATTTGTAAAGTAATGTAGGAGCTCTAACCACGTGATCCTAAGCATTCTTTTCCCCCTCCCACTCCAGTCCAGCATGCTTAGACAAGACATTTGATCTGGGTCTCTCCTTTGCCTCTATCACCCAGGACCTTGATTTATTCTTACCTGGGAATATAATGCATTCATTGCTTCCAATGGAAGGCACACTCATTAAGGATACTGTTTCATTGTTACCTTGGTGACTTACATACAGTGGGGCTTACTAAATAATTATTGAATGAATGACAAATAATTAGAGCAAAAAAAAATCTTTTGAAGGGGAAAAAAAAGTTTTCATTTCGGCTGTTCCATTCATTCATTAACTCATTCCATTCATTCAGCCCTGCATTGGGCATAGAACTTGCATTTAGCTATTTTTATTGGATTGTTCTTATGCCCTGGATTATTTTCAGTTTATCATGTATGTATGTTATTGTGGTTTGCATGTAGTCTCCTCCATTAGACCATGAGCTCCTTGAGAGCATGGACCGCCTTTTGCCCTTCTTTGTGTCCCCAGCACTTAGTTAGCATAGTGGCTGGCACAGAGTGGGTGCTTAATAGATACTTGTTGGTTTGTCTAAGTGGCCCAATTTTCATGGTCAAGTAAAGCAGGGAATTAAATAATTTGGTGAATTTTGCAACTCAGAAAGCCTTTTTAACTTGAGCCTGTTTTAGCTCCCCCCTGGCTATCATGACTCACTGTTTCCATCCCCTTCTCAGCTCTTCTAGTTATGTTCTTTTTCTGAAACACACTGGCTCCAGTTGTTTTTGAGGGGAATGGCCTTGTGGCAACCAACAGGTATAGTAAGACACCCCCCAAAATGCATATTTGCTTACTATGTTTTTTTCTGTTTTGTTTGTAAGCTTAAAGATACCATCTATAAGTTCAGTATAAAATGGAGGTAGTGAATTTCAGTTGACACAAAAAGCCAATTTGAATAATTTGGGCCAATTTTTTCTCTTTTATAATAGATTTTCTTGCTTCAGCAATCCCTATGATTACTTCAGTGCCCCACTTTATTGTGTATAGACAGTCTCAGAAGCACAGTTTAAAAAAAAATCTCATTCTAGTTCTTTTCCTGGATTTTTGTAAAGGGAGAGAATTCAACTTCATTCATCATGGCAGTAGTTACTGGGAAATATTCTCCTCACAAAACTTGAGGGCACATTCTTTTACCCTATGTGACTTCAACGGGAGAGTCGGGATATTGTTTGGTTTTTAAAATACCATGATTTCCAGATGCAAGTAGGAGGAAAACATCAGACTGGATAACATTTGGGGAATTGTGCAGTTGTTTTAAGTGGAGGCATATGGCTACGCTCATCTTTCGACTCTTATTCTTATGGCATTGCTACATGGCATTGTACACCACACTCTGTAAAGAATCAAAAGTTATAACCAACCAAATAGGGAAAATGCCTGAGTAGGCTGTAGCACATTGGTAAGGGTGACTTGCATGTGGGAAGTGAAAGAAAAATATTATTGAGGAGAAACATAATCGTGTAGCTAGTATGTGTCAGAGGCAGAATTTGAATCGAGATCTTCTCAACACTCAAGGCTTGCCCTCTCTCTACTGTATCATACTGCTATGTAGTAGGTGTTTAATAAATGTCTCTTGATTTGGATTTACTATGTGTACTGTCAGTAATAAGCTGAGAGACTGGGAGAGATACAAAATAAGTTGGCCCTGCTTTCAAGTGGTTTATGATTATGTAGAGGAAATAATTTATTTTCATAGGTAATTTAATACAAATTAGCATGTAATAAATGCATAAAGGTAATAGAGTATGCTAAGAGATTCAGTTCTGGAGGTAACTTCCAGTGACTTTGTAGTCACTTCCTGGACATTGTAGCATTTGAGCTGGGCCTTTAAAAGACAGATAGGGGAACTTGAAGAGGAGAGCATTCCAGATGGAGTAGATACTGTGAATAAAGAATTATTATGGGTAAGTGTAGGATATGCTCCCTCTTCCCCCAGAAGGCTTTGTGCAACCTGAGGGGAAACTCATTATTAAGAGTAGGGATGAGGGAAGGTTTTGTGAAAGTTGACATTTGAGTTAGGCTTTATGGGATGCTTGGGGTGAATGGGGTATTCCAGGAGGACTAGCACCTCTGGCGTGAGGGCTTGCTGCTCATCGACCTTTGGTATCCACCTTTCACCTGTGGCTCCAAGAAGCATGTGGCATGCACAGCGGCCACACCCTGGTAAAACTGTTTCAGCAGACGGCCCAAACTAGGGTAACTGACAGGCTTCAGACCTATTGGTGAGTTAGGGGCATGTCTACCCCTCACATGTGAAGACTTCTTCCGCCAAATGGGTGGATGAGAACAGTTTGTTCCATTGGCTGTGAAGGCGGCTGAAGCAAGCGCTTTGCAGCACTTAGAGCTTGGTTAGGTATCAGAGATGCTAAGGTCATACACTGCACCCCAGGCTATTGCTAGTTAGCCTGACTTTTGTCTTGCCACTGGACTTCAGTGGCTCTGGAAAAGAAAGAGAGAGAGAGGGAGAGAGAGAGAGAGACAGAGAGAGAGAGAAGAGAGAGAGACAGAGACAGACGGGGGGGGGGGGGGGGAGAGAGAGAGAGAGAGAGAGAGAGAGAGAGAGAGAGAGAGAGAGGTGTTGATGACTTTATGCCGCTCTCCCTCACTTAAATCCAATTTACCCATGAGTTAAAACATCAACCTCATGACATCATTGGTCCTCTTTGAAAGTGACTGATAAAACAGCAACCACATCTTGGGATGTCTGGAAATTCAATATGTGAAAAAATGAAAAAGAAGACTGCATAAGACATAGCAGAGGCACTGGACATGTTGGGTGTGGGAAGAAGACAAAGTAGACCACTTCAGTTGAGAATGTAAAGGAGACATATGAGATAAGGCTAGAAAGATGATGGTACCACTTCATGGAGGACCTAAAATTTCTGGCAGAGTAGTTTCAATTTTGCTCAATAGCCATAGAAAGGATTTTGAGCAGAATAGTGACCTAACCAGATCTAGGCATAAAGAAGATTAATCTGGTAGGGAGGATGGCTTACAGAGCGGTAGAGAGTGGTTAAGACCAAAACTGTGATTAGTGACAGGAAAAAAAGAAGTTTACAGTTAAAAGGGCTAAATTAAAGCAGTGGTACAATGCAGAAAATGGGTTTTCCTCTATCTTAAGCAAAGATTTTTTAAAAGTACATGTTATTTATTTTTTTTTCTAAATTACATGTATACGAATGTTTAAAACATTTTTTTTAAAATTTTGAGTTGTAAATTTTCTTCCTTCTTCCCCTTCCTCCTTCTTGAGAGGGCAAGCAATTTGATACAGATTATACATGTGCAGTTATGCAAAACATTTCCACAGTACTCATGTTGCAAAAGAAAACACAGATCAAAAAAAAAGAACAAAGTTAAAAAAAAGTATTTTAAGCAAATTTTTTTTTTAAATTATAGTTAAAAGCACCAGAGTGTTTTGAGAACACATAGAACTTAGAGTTGGAAGGGACTTTAGAGATCCTCTAGTTCACTCTCTCCTTTTAAAAATGAGGGAACCGAGACCCGGGAAGGTTAAATAAGATGCCCGAGTTCACACAGTGAGTAAGTAGCAGAGGCAGGATTTAAACCAAGCCCTCTTGGCTCCAAATCCTTTACTGTTTTCGCTCACCAATTCTGACGTAATTAAACATCATATTCTTTAACTGGAGGCCCTCTTCTAAATACTTATGTAGATAAATACATTTTAAAAATCATTGGCCCAAGGAAGGCATTTCAGAGGTTTTGAATGCTCAGCTGAATGGCAAGATTTGATAGAAGGGGAAAGGTACCTATTAATCCTTAGTAGTGCTTAGCATTTGGGTGGTACTGCTGCCTTTGGAAAGATCCAGATTTGTATTTGAGAATGACAGTCAGCAGTCTTAAACATAGAGAAAGTATGAGGGGACAAAAAACAAAAGTGTAATGAATAGCTACTTTATTTTGTTTTATTCTCCTAAGATAGTGGTGACAAGTAACATGCATGATAGAGGTATGATCTGTATAATTCAGGCAAGAAATCTAATACAGAATAAAGATAAGGGTGAAAAGGACAAGGAGCTTTGAGAAAACCCTATTTGCATAAACTATGAATGGGCGACTCACTGAGATGCTATCATATCAGACAGACAATTCTTATGGACATTGTTAGTTGATGCCACTGGGACTTAATCATTGAGAATGACTCAGAGATTCACCAGATACTTTGGGAAAATAAGCAAAGACTTGCCTATACCTCGTGACTGACGACTCATGGTTGGACTGGCTTAGCTCTCTTCTTCCTTGAAAATTTGGTGATTATGTGATAGCAGAAAAGATACTTATATAAGATTCCTTAGGGATACAGATAAAAAAGATATTAAAGATTAATATATTCCTGTATAGTGATAAAAGCTAAAGACTGAAAAGAGTTGGACCTTTATTTCTGTCATCAAAGAAGAAGAGCATAGATTCTTTAAGCTATGGAATGGGAGCTTTATTGCTTATACCGGGAAAAAATTCTAGCATGGCTTATTAGGATGATGTTTTTTGAACAATTTGAAAGGGAATCAGTGATCACTAGGCATCACCATGGGTATCATAAGGATAAGTTCAATTCAATCTCATTTCTTTTTTGGACGGGCTTGCTAGACTGATGTGGAGACGTGAGGTGAATTATAACACAAGCTATCTAGCTTCAGAATAGGTTGAATAGATCTAAAGGGATCTGTCATTGACCTTTTGTTTTTGTGAATGACACAGATGGAGGAAGATTTGTAATAATTTGGATACCAATGGTAGGTTCTAAGTGAGTTTTCATTGTCTGGAAAGATGCGAATCTAAAGACTATGTCATAAAAGAATAGGTTAGGAGTATAATAGTTTATTTGAAATATTTGAAGGCTCATCATGTGAAAAAGGGATTGTTTTTATTCTCTGTTTTTCCTGTGGGCATAACCAGAACCAACAGGGTGGAAACTTCAGGTAAGCAGATGTAGTCTCATTATAAAGGGCTTCCTAACAATTACAGCTGTCCTAAGAGGAAATAGATTTCACAAAGTAGAGAGTTTTCTGTCACTTAAGGTGTTCAAGGAAAGACCAGATGACCATCCATTTGTCAAGGATGGAATAGGGAAAATTCATGTTTTGTACCAAGGTT
The DNA here is from genome assembly GCA_028646595.1 of Phalanger gymnotis. Classification (NCBI taxonomy): domain Eukaryota; kingdom Metazoa; phylum Chordata; class Mammalia; order Diprotodontia; family Phalangeridae; genus Phalanger; species Phalanger gymnotis. The sequence continues at coordinate 265,712,552 of CM053623.1, read as the reverse complement.
GGATGATTTCTAAGGTTCCTTCAAATTTTTGTTTTTTCTGTGGTTCTCTAAAGTCTTCTGCCCCAGGCAGTGGACCAGTCATGCACATCCTGCACCAGAATCATTAAAAATAGGTAGCTCCATTATCAGAGTTGGAGACGGTCAATCTCTGGATTATTTGACTAAACTGAATGAATTCACTAGGTTGCTCATCTTCCCACTTCTTTTACCAGTATGCTTATATCTTTATTGAAGATCTCATTAAAATTAAATTGTATAGCATAATTCAACAGCTAAATTATGATAATTCAATATAAAAATCTTTTAGGACTTCATGTTTATAGTGAAATGGGTTGCTGAACTGCTATTTTTAGGGAATATAGGTCACAAATACAAATAAATCATCTGGGCATTTTTAAGCTGGGTTATTCAAGTGATTTCCTCAGTTCTTCACTTGGCTTTTTCTGTTTAACACAGATATGTATGTATATTTGGCTTTAGTGGCATAATGAGGTATATTTTCCATGTTTGGGAGACACAAAGAAAGAGTGATGGGATTAGTGATCAACCCTGATAGGAGTGGAATTACATAGACTTTCCACTAATTATGTTTGGAGAATAGAGATATTCATCTTGTTTGACCTTACAGTCATTGCTGACCATAACTTGAATCTTTTGTGTGGCACATGGTTTGTGCTCAGCTGAAAGTCCAAAGACTTACTGCTCTCCTTCCCTTCTCCCTCTAATCTCTCCCCACCCTCTCCCCTGCTTTAAATTCCTCTTGGTGTATGTCTTTGAATATTCCAGCATCTCATTAAAATTTTTTCTTTGAAATTTTCATTTTAACTTTATAGTGTCTGTTGATTATTTTTCTGGACACTGAGCCCAGTTTGGTTATTTTTATTTTATTACTTTGGTTCATTCAAAATGTTCATCAGCATCTTAGAAGGCATCTCAAGCATAACCTAAGTGGAAGAAGGATTCATAGTAGTGGAGTTCTCCTCATGTCTCTTTTTGCAGTGGGCATTGTGCTTTTGTATGGAGTTTTGGAATGCTACAGGCCCCTCCCAGATCAGAGCAAATCAGCCTGACAGTCAGCTCAGGAAGAACCAAGTGGATCAAAAATTCCTGTTGCCCAGTTAACTTGAAGTCAGATGGACTGCCTATTATGTTAATCTATCATCTTGAGTAAAATAGGGAAAGACAATTTTGGGGGGAAAAAAAAGAAGGATACAGAGAAGAAGAAGAGAAAAAAATAAGGAGAATAAAGAAAGAAGTGCAGATGAAATAAGGGACAATATAAAGATGTATGCTAGAGAGGTCCTTGATCTAATCTCTTACATGCATTGAAGCTATGTATAGCAAGGAGGGCTAGTTGTGCCTTGAGAGTGAGAGATAATGAATGGGATTGATGGCATATTAAAAACCCTAGTATGAGTGTTAATTAGAACGTCATTGGACTATTTATGAAAAAACATGAATGAGAATTGAGACACAGGATGGAAAGACATGCCTGACTGGGTTATAGCCTACTTCATTGGGATGAGTGCCAGCAGAAGAGATCACACACCCATTGAAATGGTATAGTGGGAAGAGCACTGGCTCTCTAGTCAGAGAACCTGGGTTCAAATCCTGCTTCTGTCACTTATTACCTGTGTGACCTTGGGCAAGTTCCCTCCTCTCTTGGAGACCCAGTTTCCACATTCCCTGTCAGCCTGTCACAGTGATGGGGTTGGATTATATGAGCTCTGAGGTCTTTTCCAGTTCTAAATCTATGATTCTATTGTCCTATACAAGCATTGAAGCAATGCACTCTCTCCAGTTATGTTTTTAAAAGGTATTTCTATAAATTACTATTGTCTTAAAAAAATAAGACACATAATAGGTTAAAAACTAAAGCCAAGGAAATTTCCATTTGAAATAGTAAAGACTTTTCTTATTAATATAATTCATTGGAATTAAATTCTCAAATGGAACGCCTTCTATCAGCATTTAATCATTATGTTGTGGAATCTCAGGAAATATTCCTAATGGAAGAACAAATATAATAAACTTTTAATAGAGGAATGAGAAATAGAGGCTGAATCTGTAAGACCATAGTGACATAAAAAAGTACAGCTGTAAAGTGGGATTGGCACAATTACCTGAATGCTATGCTAGTGATGGGTTTGCCTACCTACCATGGAGAACTTCCAGTGTGTAGAAAACTTGTCAGCATTGTGAAGTTTTTTGGGCCTTTCTCATTCAGCTTTGGGCCTCCTGATAGGCCTCTTACTTGTGAAATCATTTAAAAGTCTATGTTCTCATTTCATCGTTAATTTTTTTCTCATTCTGTAAAGAAGGTGGACCAGATCTGATTTCTGTTTTATAAATGAAGAGATTGAGGCACAGAACCACCATGTAGCTTATTTGATTCCTGAGCCTCTTTTGTAAATCTTTAGTTCATTAGAAAGTTCAGTTTCTTAGATGGCTAAATCTAGCTAGCTAGTAGATCTTTAACAAAAATTCAAGTCTTCTGCCTTCAGTCCCAGGCCCTTTTCATAAGATCTTGATCTGTGATGGGGTCCAAAGCCTTTCCAAAAAGGTAGTGAGTTCTTTGGTTCTTGCCTTGGTAAGTAATTACCTAATGCTACTTTGGTGGTAGAGAGAGGCCCTAAGCCTCATACCTCCTTTAGATGCCCTATCCCAGTTACCATTTGGCTGTAGGACTCAATTTCAAGAAAAAAAGATTATTTTTTAACAAAAACTTTCCCCACCGAAAACAAAACAATATGCTTTTTCTTAGATTATAGGTCTTATTTTTTGCTTTATAGAATATGGTCACTGAGGATGTGGAGCTCCATCTTGAGCATCACTTTTGACTCTGAAGTCCAGAAACTATAATTAAGATTTGGTCATTCTGTCTTAAGTGTTCTAATGCAGAGGTGTCCAACACCCAGCAACGTTTCCTATTGTATCTCCTAATTTTATTTGAGTTTGACACATTGCTTCAACACCAGTTATTCATTCGACACATTTTTGGGGCCCTCCTAAATGTTAGTCAGGGTACTAGGTACTCTGTAGGATATAAAGATAAACTCTGGGATGGTCTGTGAGTTCAAGGAGCCAGGAAGGGTGAGGATGACTCTTAAGGTTTGGAAATTCTGAAGTTCAGCCATTACTGGTTTCCTCTGTTATTCTTTTGTTTATATTCATTCATTCAGCAAACATTTGTCAAGCTCATACTAATGTGTATTATATACATGTGCTTCTTTTGCTGAATAAAGGGTCAGTAAACATTGTCCTAGTCAGTCATGGAATTCAGTATCCCTCTTAATGCACAAATCTTTTTTCCATATTTCTTGACAGATATTCACCAGGCGTCAACTTGAAAGGTTCCAGGGAAAAGGGGAACTCGTTCCTTTTTATAGCATCCAGTTTTATGAGATCTTGTGTTACATACATACTGACCCCTGCTTCCCTTTCCTGCCCTGGTTTCACCCTTCCACAAAAGTCTGAATTCCCTGGACAACAGTGGCACTTAACAAGTTTTTGTGGCATGGATTCTTTTGGCAGTCTGGTGAAATTATGAGCTTCTTCTTGGAATAATGTTTTTAAATGCTTGCAGTAAAATACATGGGATTACAAAGGAAACCCAGTATGTTGAAATAAATTTGATCAAAACAAACACTTTTAAAGTTCATGGACCTCAAGACAAGAACTCCCGATGTATAGTGTCCTTATAGAGACTCAACCTACTTCCACAGATGGGGACAAACATTTTATTCCTGCTCAGGAAACAGGAAGAACAGCAAGGTCTGGGCTTTGGAACTATTTCCCATAGATTTACCTCTGGAGGACCCTCAGTGGGAAGTTGGTTCTTTCCAGAAACATAGAGAACTACAAAATCTTAGAGTTTGAAGTTCTTAGAAATGGAAAAGACCTCAGAGCCATATTATCCAACCCTTCAGCCAGGGGTCTTTGTTTTTGAATATTTTGATAATTGTATTTCAATATCATTTGTTCCTTTTGTAAGCTTATGTAGTTTATTTGATGTTTTGAAAATGTTATTTTGATAATGAGTCTATCGGCTTTATGATTGTGCCAGAGGAGTTCATTAGACAAAAAGGGGGAGAGCTCCTGGCCTAGAAGGGAGGCCGTGTGATAGCTGTCTTATTCTAGATGGCATCTCGTGTAAGGCAGATATTCAGGAATGAACAAGTGCTGGTTGCACTTTTTTTATTTTGGTAGAAGTCTTTTATTACGGGGATTGCATCTTCAAAACATTGTGAAGCCATTCATCTGGACCAGGTCTAGTTCCTACAAAGGTTGTGTTTTTCCCAAACCCACAAATAACTGAAACTTTTAAATTGCCAACATTTGGTTAGTCTTCCAACAAAAGAATGAAGATGGGCTTATTGTTATGGAATATGCATTTTTTTTGACTGTGAGTTTGATAAATTAGCACAGTTAGCAGTGTATAATCTGTCTGAGACAGCTCCCAATTAGCAGCACTAGAGCCTTATAGTGAAGGCTTGCAAATCTTAGATCCCCACAGCAACCCTGTCAGGTAGGTGCTCTCTTCTAACTCCTCAGAACACAAAACAAAACAAATACACCTCAGAAACATGCATATTACTAAACACATGAATGCAATTTGTGAAAACATTTAAGGGCAAGAACAAATTCAAAAGTAATTTTTGAAAAAATATTTTCACCTTAGCAGACAGTTTCCAAAATGGGAGGGCTGTAGTGAGATTTACTTCATACTAGGGGCAGTGGGGTGATGAAAAAGATGATGGATAGATGGATGGATAAAGGGATGGCATAGTAGGGGTGGTAGTTTGGACTTGGTATAGAATTTCTTTCATACTGCTGGCCATTAAAGAAAATTAATTTTTTTCCAGTTACATGTAAAAATAATTTTTAACATTCCTTTAAAAATTTTTTGAGTTCCAAATTCTTTCTCTCCCTTTCCTCCCCACTCATTGCAAGTAATTTGATATAGGTTATATATGTGCAGTCATGCAAAACATATTTCCATATTAGTCATGTTGTGAAAGAAAACAGACCAAACAAAATCCAAGAAAAATAAAGTTTAAAAAAAATATGCTTTAATTTGCCTTCAGATTCCATCAGTTCCTTCTCTGGAGGCAGATAGCATTTTTCATCATTGCTTCAGAATTGTCTTGGATCATTGTATTGACGAGGATAGCTAAGTCCGTCAGTTGATCATTGTACACTATTGCTATTACTGTGTACACTCTGTCTCCTGGTTCTGCTAACTTCACTTTGCATCAGTTCATGTAAGTCTTTCCAGGTTTTTCTGAAAGCATCCTGCTCTTTATTTCTTATGACGCAGTAATATTCCATCAGAATCATATACCAGAATTTTAGTCATTCCCCAATTGATGGACATTCCATCAAATTCTACTTCTTTGCCACCACATAAAGAGCTCCTATAAATATTTGTGTACACAGGGGTCCTTTCTTTTTAATCTCTTTGGGATGCAGACCTAGTAGTGGTATTGTTTGGTCCAGAAGTATGCATAGTTTTATAGCCCTTTGGGCATAGTTCCACATTATTTTCCAGAAAGGCTGGACAAGTTTACAACTCCACTATCAGTGTCCTATTTTTTCCATTCCCCTCCAATATTTGTCATTTTCCTTTTCTGTCATGTTAGCCAATCTGACAGGTGTGAGGTAGTAGCTCGGAGTTGTTTTAATTTGCATTTCTCTAATCAGTGGTGATTTAGAGGATTTTTTTTTTTGTATGACTATACATAGCTTTCATTACTTTGTCTGAAAGTTGCCTGTTTGTATCCCTTGGTCTTTATCAGTTGAGGAATGACTTGTATTCCTATAAATTTGACTCAGTTCTCTATATATTTGAGAAATGAGGTCTTTATCAGAGAAACTTGCTGTAATTTTTTTTCACAATTACGATTACTGTTGTATTTACCTCCATCCTATTTCTCCCCTGTTTATCCTTTTTTCTCTTTTCCCCCGTCCCTTGTCAAAGGTGTTTTGCTTCTGACTACTGCCTCCCCCAATCTGCCCTCTCTTTGATCACCACACCTTCTTCTTTTCTTTCCTTCCCCTCCTGCTTCCCTGTAGGGCAAAATAGATTTCCACATCCGACTGAGTGTTTATGTTATACCGTCTTTGAGCCAGTTTTAATGAGAGTAAAGTTCAAGTGCTGTCTACCACTCCCCCATTTTCCCCTCCACTGTAAAAGCTCTTTCTTGCCTCCTTTACATGAGATAATTTACCCCATTCCATCCCTCCCTTTCCTCTTCTTCATCCCTCCTCTTCACCTTTTAATTTTTTTAAATGTTATCTCATCACAGTCAACTCACAACCATCAGTCTGTTTATGTATACATGTTCTAACTACCCTAATAATGATAAAGTTCTTAGGACTTACAAGTATTATCTTCCCATGTAGCAATATAAACAATTTAACCTTATTTAATCCTTTGTGATTTCTCTTTTTCTGTTCACCTTTTTATGCTTCTCTTGAGTCTTGTAGTTGAAAGTCAAATTTTCTATTGAGCTGTGGCCTTTTCATCAGAAATTCTTGAAAGTTCTCTATTTTATTGAATGTCCATTTCCCCGGAAGGATTAACACAGTTTTGCTGGCTAGGTGATTCTTGGTTGTAAACCTAGCTCCTTTGCCCTCTAGAATATCATCTCCCAAGCCCGCAGTCCTTTATTGTAGAAGCTGTTAAATCTTGTGTTATCCTGACTGTGGCTTCATGATACTTGAATTGTTTCTTTCTGGATGTTTGCAGTTTTATCTTCTTGACCTGGGAATTCTATAATTTGACTATTCCCTGTCACCATAGTAACTTCTGTGGTCAGGTTGTTTGTTTTTAACTTTATGTTAAAGTTGGGTTCTACTCCTGGAGTGGTGGGGATATTGTCCTAAACTTCAGATTTTTTGTGCTGCTGATTTCATAACTAGTTCTGGGGACCTGTAAATTTTCAGTTTTTCCAAGGTGGTATGATCTAAGGTTAGATGTGGTCACTGATCTCCTGGCCTGTGCTCTGGTCTGTTAGAGTCTACAAGTTCTCTTTTCTGTCTTGGAATTATGATCAGCATCCCTGCTCCCCTGGGGATATAAGTACTAGTGTGCTATTTCTTTTCCCTGCCCTGAGACTATGACCTGGAACTTTGTATGGACAATGCAACAGTGTCCTGCACCCATAGCCAGTCAAGGGTCCTCGGTAATCTCCTTCTGACCAGTTGCGTGACTCTCTTAACTCTCTGTGGGCTGAGAGCTCCAGAAGCAGCTGCTAATTCAATTGTCTATAAGGCCTGCTGCTGGCTTGCCAGGTTGGGCCTGACCTAGACTGTACCCCATTTTTACCCCAGTGAGACAGATCTTTCCTAGCAACTTTCTAAGTTGTTTTGGTCTGGAAAATTGTTTCACCCCATTCTTTTTTGTTCTACAGCTCCAGAATTCATTTTGAAGCGTTATTGTAAAGTTGTTTGGAGGGGCATTTGGGAGAGCGCGAGTGAATCTCTGCCTTTACTCCATCATCTTGGCTTTCCCTCTGACCGTTATAATCCCAGCTTGATCCTTCTCCAGTGTCCTCTCTTTGAGCTATATCTGATCTTATGACCAGTTTTCCCTTTTCATTCAAAGTAGTTGAGGAATGGGATGATTATTTTCATTTTCATTCAGATTTGTTCAGGAATGGGATGATTATACTTCCATTTCCTGGCCAGAAACCTCTCAATTCTGAATGTCTTCTGAAAGCACATAATGATGAGATTATAACCAAGCTTTTACCATGATGGCTGGATGAGTGAAGAAAAAAGAGAGCTGCACTTTCTAAGCATTGTGATCTACCTTCTTGTTAGGGATCATGCTTTTCTTTATTCTGAACTCTAAGATCACAGAAATATAGAAAATTAAAGCTAGATGTGACCATAGCAATCTCCCAATCTAATTCTCTCATTTTGCAGTTAAGGAAGCTTAGTTTCATAGAGGATAAAGGAATTGACCCAAAGCCAACAGCATCCATGGCTTGATTCTGACTCATAGCCCTCTGCTTTTCCACTACATTGTCTTCTTTCTAGAAAATCAAGAGTAAATGCATAATTATGGTCAGTTTTCCCTTGTTCTGCTAATAAAAATTTTGGAGCTGCCCTTTAGATAAGAAAACAGCCTGTCTGTTTCTTCCACCAGATAGTGCAGGGCAAATAAGGGAGAGACAAAGCAGAGAGGTGTGAGATTTAGGATTTGGGAAGACGAAGTACCAGGTCCTTCCAGCTCCAAGACTGCATCTTAGATGTGATCTTAGTTGGAGGTAGTAGTCAGTGGAAGGTGATGGAGGGGGAAGAAGCAGGCAGGCACCAATAATTCATAATTTGTAGTGGTAATAATAATAATATTGTAATAATAATTATAATACAATAAATCAAAACTTGTTATAACAACAGCATCAATGGCTAACATTTTTGCAATGCTTTAAGGTTTGAAGCTTTATGTATGTTAATTTATTTACTATGGTTAGAAACACAAAGGTGAAGAAATACCTGCCTTCCAGAGCCTTAGGTGCTATCAGGAGAAACAAACATGGTTATATATACAGAAACAGACAAAATAAGACCAGGGCTCAGGGAAAAGAGGATGAATGGTGATATGGCACAGTTTTCCCATTAGGCTTCCGGGTACCATTTGGAAATTGTTAAGACTTAATACATATTTTCTAAGAAATAGTTGAAGGGAGTTCTACTGGCAGGAGAAATAAGAATTATGTAACCCTGTGTCTTGGACTCTTTTTCTTAAGTTATTTCTGTGCCTTCAGCAAGTTACCATCCAGGTGGTTACTCCTCTCTGTAGAAGTCAATGTAAATCAGAATAGTTTTTTTTTTCCCTTTTTCAGAACAAAATTAATTTTAACCCAAAATAGTAATAATGGGTGCTTAGGGATGTAGCATGAAAACTTCTTTCTAAAATCAGCCCTGTCAAAGAGACCAAAGCATCACTTTCTGTTCTTTTTTTTCCCTATCTGGATCATGGTTAGAAGCTGCTATCACTCAGTGCTTTAATTTTCAGTCTTGCCATTGTTCTGAAAAAGTTGTTGTGTTAACAATGAGGGAAACTAGGTTTTAATCAGAACATTGAAATAGAATAAAGTCCACAGGATGTACTCTCTTGTCCATCCAGCCCGGATTTCTCCACTTTCTTTCCAGAGACTGGAAGTTGTTAAAGTGACAGTTTAGATAGCATCTCTCATCAGATGGTCACATTTATTGGATGATTTTGAAGTATATAGCACTTGACTAAGCATTGGGTAGATTGCTTAGTGCATCAGAGATAAAGGCATACTGTAAAAGAACCCTACCACTATTAGTTATCAGGGTCAGGAGGGGCCCACCAACTAGGTTTAAATAAAATAATTTTGATATATCGATATTTATTTCTTGACTTCTACCTATCTATCCCCCCTTTCATCTTCTCTGTACACATTTTCCTCATTTATATTACCATCATTTCTTCATTTGAGGAAGCAGATCTTTCAGTTCATCAACAAGCATTCACTATGTCTACTCTGTGGTGGTGAGGATACAAAGTTAAAAATTATACAGTCCTTGCCTTGAAGGAGCTTCCTTTCTATAGATAAGAGCATCAGGAAGGAAGGAGACTCCCATTGGTTCTAAACTCAGTGCTGTCAAGCCTCTTTTATTCACTCATTTTGGAAGAGGGCTGTCAGGTAAAGAATGAGTGTGGAATGGCCAGTAGCTATTTGATACCATGATTGGAGGGTAGCCCACTTCTCGCCAAAACCTTTGGTTTCAGATATGGACCCGTTGATAGAAAGCAGCAACTCTAGTAAGTCTAGACTTGTCACAGGACATTTCCAGTCTTGAAGACCACAGCAAGACCAAGTCAACTTGATCTGGATGGCTGCACAGCTGGTATGAAGACAGCTCTGGTTTGGACCTTGTACCTGCTTTCAAGTGACTGGCTAGAGCTACCCTTCCACTATACCATTGTCAAACAGCCCACTTACCTGTCCTCAAATCCTGTGACTTCTCTGGGACTAGGTCTTGAGCTTAGTGAGTTTAATTGGTTGGCTGTTTATAAGTTAATATAGTGTAATATAACATAATGTAATGCAATGTAACATAACACAATGTAATGTAATAAAATACCATGTAACACAGTCCAATATAATGTAATATAACATAATCCAATATAATATAATGTAATATATAGTAAATAGATGTATTTGCTATATTCTACTGTCTATTAAATATAATGCCTGGCTTTCTACTTTTTTGAAGTTGAGTTTTACATCTCTTGAAACATTGAGTGGAGAATTTCAGCTTAACATTAATAATAACAATAATTTGTTGTTGCTCAGTCGTTTTCAGTCATGTCTGATTCTTTGTGACAGCATTTGGGGTTTTCTTGGCAAAGATAATGGAATGGCTTGCCATTTCTTTCTCTTAATAATAACGCATTAATGATTTCCAAATATAAACCATACCACTAAAATCAGATCTCTTTGAAAGGAAAAAATAAAATCTGAAAAGCAATTCCACAGTTAAACCATATTAAAAATAAGTTTTTCTTAACATTTCTTTTAATTCATTTTATAGTAGAAGGAGCACTGGATTAGGAGTCAGAGTACCTGGGTTCAAATCTTAGCTCTGCTCCTTTCTATCTTGGTCAAATTGCCCTCTCTCCGAAGTAAGAGGGTTTGTCTTAGATGAAATCCCTTTGAGCTTCTAGATTTAGGAAACTTTCTAATTCTATGTCTCATCTATTTATGTCATCACTGTCTTTAATAACCAGTGGTTGTAAGAAATAAATGGATCTAAGAGATTATAGAAGTCACTTAAGTTTTTATAAGCTAGATTTTTGGATAAAAGTGTGACCTATACTTAAAATAATCCAGTTAGATAAATAGCACTTTATATTAACAAAATGTTTTCTAGACTGATTCATTTGCTCCCTACCATAATCCTTTGAGTGCAGGCATTCTGTCCTCTTCTCATTGAAGACAGTGAGGCTAACAAACTTGCTTAAGCTCACGTCATGGATCTGTACCCCTAACTCAAGTCTTCTACTGCCTAACCCAAGACTCTTTCCATCCAGTAGGCAGGTATGTGGTGCGGAGGATAGAGCTTGGAGCCTAGAAGCAGGAAGACTTGAGCTCAAGTCTGGCCTCAGATGCTTACTAGCTGTGTGACCTTGAGAAAGCCACTTAACCTTTGTCTTCCTTAGTTTCCTCAGCTGTAAAAAGGTAAAATAATAATAGCGCCTCTGTCCCAGAGTTGTGAGGATCAGCTGAAATAACATTTGTAAGATGCTTAGCGCAGCCCTTGGGACATGGTTGACATTTAATCAATGTTCATCCCCTTCTTTCCCCACTTCTGTAAAATGGGAATAATAACAGCACCTCACAGGATTGTTGTGAGGATCAAATGAGATAATATTTGTAAAAACACTTAGCACAGTGCCAGGCACATACTTAAAAGATGTCGATTCCCTCCTCCTCTTCCCCATTACTCAAAGGCTAGGTCTGCCATTTGGTGAAAAGAAACTCGCTTCAAGAGGGGATGGAGCCCGTGTAATGAGTGGACCTGGAGGAGAGGGGTATCACTCATTTTTAACTGATGGAAAAGATAATTCTTCTATGGTAAGCACCCTCAATGGGGACATAGACTATTAGTACTAGACATTTTTTCTTGAGGAAGGGTTGGCCAGTCTTTTGTCCATGGAGCCTCTCTGTTGTCAATTCAGAAAATTTGTGCAAACAAGGTTTCTTAGGAGTCTTTCTAAAAATCAACACTTTCCATATGAAAAATACTCAAACAGGATAACAAATATGCATCTTTTGAGATTGTGGTTCTGAATGTTTTCTTCCCTCCCACTTCTTCATCTTCCTCATCTTTGCCAGTAGCGTTTTTGACTGCCTATCTTTTGTATATTCACTTTGAGCTTGGAGTTCACCAAAACCACTTGTTCTTTCCCAAATGAACTGTGGACTAGCCATGCCTTCCCATCCCATACCTGTGTGTGTGACTTGTTGAATCTAAGTTTGGGCCTTCAGATTTGTCCCTATTAAGTTTCATCTTTTTACATTTTGCTTGTTGTTCAGCCTGTTAAAATATGCTTGCTGCTTTCAGTGAAGAATGAAAGGCCACTGTTGTTGGGGCTGTGAATTGGTCTAACTGTTCTGGAAGATAATTTAAAATTATACTAAAAAAGGTACTAAACTGTATATAACCTTTGATCCAGCAATACCACTATTAGGCATCTATCCCAAAGATGTCAAAGGACACAAGTAAATGTCCCATGATACACAACAATATTTCTAGCAGCACTTTTTTCAAAGTACCTTGGAACTAGAAGAGAAGTGGGTACCTGTGGAATGTAGCTGAACAGATTGGGGTATATGAATGTAATGCAGCGTTATTGCCCCCAGATTGATTTGTCTGAAGTCCAAGAAACTTAGGAAAACTTATATGAGCTGATTCAGGGAACTAAGTGAACAGAACTAAAATGCCACAATAGTGTAAAGTGTTTTCAATTTCAAATCTGACCTATTAGGTTTATTTTACAAATGAGATATTTTTGTTTTTATATCACCTATCTTTCCCATTGTACTTATGATAAAGAAATGTGAGATGTGTACAGTAGCTCAAAAAAACCTTGAGAGGTATCAATTTAGAGATAACTACTCCAAAGGTTCACATGGACTAATTGTACCTGATCTGTGGTAGAGCCTTCTGAGCTTGTGTTGGTCTGATCAGCCATAGTCAGACACACTGTACCTTGATCCTGACATAGTGATGACATTTTGGTCCTCTTCAAGCAGGAAGAACAACAAAACAACATAATAAAGAAAAAAAGTTTTTTTTTTAAAAAGCCAGCAATACTAATCAATATATTGAAAATTTCCTACTTTATTCTAAAGTCTTTCAATACAATGACCAGATATGACTTTAGAGGACCAGTGGTAAAGTGTGACTCCCATCTCTCTTCAGGGAGGTGATGGACTATAGGTATAAAATAAGACATTTTCAGACATGGTTGGTTTTTTTTTTTTGCTTGATTTTGCATATTTATTAGGAAGGAATGTTCTGTTAGGGGCAGAAGAGTCATTGAAAAGTGATAAATTTTTTTAAAAAAAGCATCAATAAAGCATTTACAAGGAAAAAAAGAAGTCTGCTATATTTTTGCCATACTCCCTGCAGAAGCATCATTAGGAGGAAATGCTTATTAAGGAAAAAATTGTGCCTTTCTCTCCCCCCTTCCCCCTTCTACCTTAGGGAAAGAATGCTTGAAAAATATACTATGTGCTTGAGTGCATCTGTCTTAGAATTTGTGTTCTGTTCTCTCTGGTCTTGCTGAATTGTAGAATCTAATCCCATCAGGTCCTAAGAGCTGTTTCTAACACATTTATAATTTTTGCTATCTTATGGCTCATAGGATTATAAAATTTGGGGCTGGAAGAGACATTAGAGGTCATCTGGTACAACCTTTTTATTTTACAGATGGGGAAATTGAGATTCTGATTAAAGTCACCCAGATAGTAAACAGAGCTAGGATTTGAACCTTTGGTCCTTTGACTCCATCCACATCCAGTGCTCTTTCTTCTGTTTACCCCATGCTGCTTCAACTGTGAGCATAATGGGATTAGAAATTTAAGAATAAATACTTTTAAAAAAGATAGCCTGTAGGGCAGCTAAGATGGCTCAGTGGGACCTGAATTTGAATGTGACATTTGACACTAAGCTGGGAAGGACCTTAGCTTAAAAAGGCCAAAGTTTCCCATTGTATCCAGGGCCATCTCTAGTCTTCCTGATCTATATCTTGTCACTGGACCCAAATAGTTACTGGGGAGAGAATGAGGCTGGTGATTTTGCATAGCCCTCTTTCACTTCAGTTGAATTCACTTTACTAAGTGACCCTGGACAAGTCACTTAACCCTGATTGCCTTGCCAAGAAAAAAAAAGGACAGCTTGCTTTTTTACTTCTTGCCTTATTAGAATTCAATGAAAAACTAAAAAGGTTCCTTTCTGGGGGTGGGAGGGAAGATGTTGAAAATTTCATTGGATCACAGGATTTAGAAGGTTACTTTGAGATTATATTTTATTTTATTATATTTTGTATGGGAGTGGGGAGAGTAACAACTAGGAAAGGCAACATGGTGTAATAGGCCAACACTAGATTTTGAGGCTGAGTATCTGGGTTCAAGTTTTAGTTCTGTTACTTACTACTTGTTGGAGCTGGCTCATCTGGAGAAAGCTAGGTAGATAGAGCCCTGGGCTTAGAATCAGGAAGATCTGAGTTCAAATGTGACCTTAGATGCTTCCTAGCTGTGTGATCACGGGCAAGCTCCTTTACCTTGGTCTGCCTCAATTTCTTCATCTATAAAATGGGGATAATAATAGCCATTACCTCAGAGGGTTGTTGTGAGGATCAAATGTCAATAGTAGGCCCTTAATAAATGTTTATTTCCTTCCTTCCTCCCTCCTTCAAAAAGTCACTTTCCCTCTTTTGGCTTTAGCTCTGTCATCCATAAAATGAGGGGGTTGGGCTACATTATCTTTTAAATTTCTTTGAGTAACTAAATCCTGTGGTCCCATAATCCCAGTACTGTGAAGTTACTAAATGGTGCTTGAACCATTTTTGCTTTTCTACAATTTGACATAGCTTAATATACTATATTCTAATGATAATATGTAATACTATATATTATAACAACGCAACAAGCTTTTTAAAGTAGCACTCATAATAAAATTGAAATACATGACTTCTCTTCAAGGAGGGTAGCTAAATCTTTAACTTGGCACTCAAGGTCTAGTTCCAGTATATCTTTCTATACTAAGGGTACTATTGTATCCCTCCCAGTGGATGTTGTTTTTGTTGTTTGTCCTTCGTTCTTTTTTTCTTTTCATTCATTAATTAATTTTTAATTTTCAGCATTCACTTCCGAAAGATTTGGAGTTCTAAATTTTCTCTCCATCTCTCCCCTCCCCCGACCCCAAGAGAGCATGCATTCTTATTACCCCTTCCCCCAATCTGCCCTCCCTTCTATTACTCGCCTCCCCCTTCTCTTATCCCTTTCCCTTCTATTTTCCTATAGGGCAAGATCAAGTTGTGTATCCCATTGCCTGTATATCTTATGGACTCAAAACAGTGACCAAGTGGGGCTTGACCCATCAATGAGAACCAGAGTGATTTGGCTTTAACTCAGGGTCCTTAAGGAAAAAAAAAAAGGTTTCAGAGATCAAAATTTACATTCCTTTGGCCACATCACCTCAAGGTAAGGGTATGATACCCTATGTGGTTGTTGTCCTTCCTTTTAGAAGAGGACCATCTTTCCCAATATATGACAGAGACAGAGAATTAACAGCTAGAAGTTTCAAGAGAGACTTTTGATACAAAGTAGTACTTAAACTGGCCCTTGAACAAAGCTAAGGATTACAGGAGGTAGAAATGAACAGGGAGTGCATCCCAGGCATGGGGAGCAATCTGCAGGAATGTGTGAATATGGAAGATGGGATGCTAAGTCTAGTTAAGGCTAGGAGGCCCGCATGGCTCTAACATGCATGTGAAATATGCTAGGAAAGACAGGTTGCATCCACATTGTGGAAAGCTTAGAATTTCAGACTGAGAAGTTTGTATTTTTGAGGAGTTTTGTATTTTCCCCTAGAGCAATAGAGAAGTCATGAAGCTTTTTGAGCAGGGGTAATCATACAGTCAATGCTATATTACTTTAGGAGTATTACTTCTGCAGCTGTCTGGAGGATGGGCTGGAGAAGAGGGAGGTCCAAAAGGTTGCTGTTGCAATGGGCCAGGCTAGATTTCGTAAGAGTTTGTATTGATAGTGACTGAATGAGTGGAGCACAGGGCATCTATCTCATGCCTCCTCAGTTTTTCTTAGATCCGAGCTGGGAAGAGACTTGAAACAGGGAGACAAATTAGGAAGTTTTTACAGTAGTCTAGGAAAGAGGCCATCCTCACCTCAACAGGAGTGGTGGCCTTAGGAGTAGTGTCAATCTTCTGTAGGGTTGACCTAATCTCAGGGCCTCACCCCTTCAATTACTGTTTGCATTTCCTTCTTCTGTAGACACTCCTCTCTCCAACCCATACATACATAAGTACAAAAGTAGTACTAAGAGAATAAGGATGGAGTGTCCAAAAACATAGGGAAATGGCCTATTTTTTCTTTGCAGCATTTTTTTTCTTTTAGCTGGTCCTAGGCTCTTTTTTTTTTCCTTCCTTGAATGGGATCTCTAATTTAATTTGTATTGGGAACACTCCATTTATTATTTATTTCATCTGATCACAAGTTTCTCATGGGCAAGGGCTACTTCATATACCATGGAGATTCTAATCTTTGCTCTGTACACTCTGCATGTCTTAATTTGGATTAAGACCTTATTACGGGCTTTGGCTGCTGTGATGGTCTAAAAGGATTCAGTGTCTCTCCATGCAGAATTTTCTGGGGTAGCCCTGACTTTGGTCTAGCTTAAACAACATTTCTAGAGTATTTTCCGTATGATTTACACTTTCCTCTGATTTATAACAACAACGTGAAGCAATAAATTGTGATTAGTCCTGTTTTACAAGTGAAAAACACTGAGGGTCAATGTTGTACTTGATTCACCCATGGTCTGCCCATGATCCCGAAGCTAGTAAGAGTCCTAGCTGAGTCAGGATTCAAACCCAGGTCTCTTACCTATAAATGCCCACATCTTTTTAGTATACCTTACTGACATCCTGTCACCTGAAGTAAACTCCCACGGTGTTGGGGGAAGTGACCTTCAGCTATCGGGCAAGGATCGCTCTTCCTTTGTCAACATTAGTTTAGCATGGGAAACGTAGGACAGACCAGCAGTTTATCTTGGTAGTTGGAATTGCCCTGAATTGTAATGATCCCTAGCAAGGAACGTGTGTTTGTTTTCTTCAATAGAACACTAAGGCCACGTGATTTCCTCTTTGTGGCCTAGTTCTAGCCGCCTCATTTGCTTTCTCTTGAATCCCTGCTAGACAACCCTCCCCCCAGCCCCACCTTTTGAGTTACTTAGGTACATAAGTAATACTAAGTGAGTAAGGATGGAGAGACAAAAGCATAAGCGAAATAGCCTATTTTCTCTTTGCAGGACTTTTTTTTCTTTTAGCTTATTCTAGGTTCTTTTCTTTTTTCTTTTTTTCCCCTCCTTGAATAGGATCTCTGATTTAATTTGTTTTGGGAACACTCTATTTATACAGATGGGCCCTTGCTCAACTATTTAGTCTTAGGGAGTCACCTGAGGTCACACAGTCAATATGTGTCAGACAGGAGACCTGAACCCAGGTGTTCTGGTCTCTAAAACCAACTCTCTGTCCTACATCCTGGATACATCTTCTATAACACTTTTTAAGGTTCTTTTGAGGAAAGTAATTTTATAGGTTAAAAAAAATCTTATAGGTAAAAAAATGAGGTTTAGAGATATTAAATGATTGATTTGCCCATGATCACAAAGCTAGTATTAGAAGCAAGCCAGTAATCCAGGTCTCCAGTATTTTCTCTATCATAACACAGGACCTTTCTTGCGTAAGCAGGCAACTGTCTGAACAAGTTTGGAAACCATTTGTATATTCCAGCATTAATTGAGACTCCCTAATGGCCCATGTAGGAGGATTCTGTTTCTCAGAGAATTTCTATTTTTATACATAAGTGCCAAGAGTTGGATCCTTTCTGCAATCATTTAGACATCTGCAATAATACTTCAATATTTCAAAAAATTGGTAATTTCACTATACAGTAGTTACACTTGGCACATAGTAGGTACTTAATAAATGCTTGTTTCTTTTCCTTCTGTCAGTGACAGAGAAATCTTGGTTGTCAGACACATTGTCCTATTTATATTTCTGCTGTTATTAATGATATGGCACATTCTCTCAAACAGTTTAATTTTTTTGAGAACAATTTGATCATATCCTTTGACTGCTTTTGGTGTTGTGTATTTCTGTGGGTTGTCTTGGATGTCAATCATTTATTAGTGATATTTGATATAAATATTCTCCCCCCCCAATATTAACCACTTCCTTTCTTTTCCTAGATGCATTAATTTTGTTTGTGCAAAAACTTCATATAATTTCAAAATTATCCATTTTAGCTCTTCCTTATTGGTTAAGAATTCATTCCTCATCCATATCTGCAAAAGGTGTATGATTTGCTGATTTTCTAATTTTTTATGGTATGTTTATTAATCAGATTATTATCTATTTTGAATTTATTGTGGAATATTATGTACAATTTCTGCCAGTTTTTCTAGTTTTTATCCAAAAGGAAATTCTTTTCTAGGTAATATCTAATTTTGGATTTCTCGAACACTGAGTTATTGACTTACATTCTTCTTTTGTCTAATCTATTTCATTGATCTACTTTTCATTTTTAGTAAGTACCAAATTGCTTCGATTATTGCTGCTTATAATATAGTTTTATGTCTGGAAGTGCTATTCCCCTGTTTGTGCTTTTATTCATTATTTTCCTTGATGTTCTAGATCTTTTTGACCTTCAAATACTTTTAAAAAATTCTTCTGCTTGGCCACATATATTATCCCCTTGGTAGTTTGGTTGATACAGCATGAAACGTATAAATTGATTTTTCTGGTGGTGGTATTTTTCTTATGTTGTCCTGAACCAGTCATGAGCACTGAATATTTCTCCAGCATTTTAAGTTCTTTATTGTTTTTAAAAGAATCACTTGTAATTGTATCTATACAGATTTTGAGCATACTTTGATAGATGGATTTCCAAATATTTTATGCAATTAGTAGCTATTTTGAATGGGACCTCCCATTCTGTTATTGATGCCTGCATCTTGTTATTATTATATATAAACGATGTTGATTTTGTGTATTTATTTTTTAGTCTGCAAATTGCTGAAGCTATTGTCTCATGTAGTTTCTTTGCTGATCACTTAGATTTTTCTAACTATGTTATCATGTAATCAACAAAAAAGATAATTTTCTTTCCTCGTTGCCTATATTGATACATTTTCTTTTTTCTCTTGTCTTAATGTTTTTATTGCTAGCATTTCTGGAACTATTAAATAATAGTAGGAAAAGGAGACATCCTTGCTTACTTCTTTATCATAGCATTCAGTTTCAGTCTTCTTTTTTTTTTTTTTTGCTGTCATTTATGTTTACATTGTTGTAGTCCTTTTCCTGGTTCTGTTTACTTCATTTTGTATCAGTTCATATGTTTTCCATGCTTCTCTGTGTTCTTCATGTCTTATGGCATAGTGATCTTTCATTACGTTCATATACTACAGCTTGCTCAGCCATTCCCTTATTTGTGGGTACCCACTTTGTCTCTAGTTTTTTGCTACAAAAACAGCTGTTATAAATATTTTGGTGTATATAGGGCCTTTCTTTTTTATTGTTGGCCTCTTTAGGTAGTGGAATCTGGCTCAAAGGGTATGGGATGTTTTAGTCACTTTCTTATCGTGATTCCAAATTGCTTTCTAGGATGGTTGTATCAGTTCATAGCTTGGAAGAAAATTTTAGGAGAGTTTTTTTTGCATGATTACCCAGCTTAAAAAACACTCGGACAGCTTTTACACATACATGCATATTTTTCACAAGCTATGTGGTGATATGCAATTGTCAAACTGTAGAAGAGAATTGAGATACACTCTTCATCTAACCAGTACTGCCTAAAATAGTAGTCTACTCAAGAGTAATCCTGGCACATGGTCAAGCAGACCCTAGAGTGTTGGGGAGTAAAAATAGCCTATATCCTCATCCTAGAATATCAAAACACAAGATGGTTCTGAGAAGGCAAAAAGGGTACATTTGGGAAGAGGAGAATTCTAAGTACATTTTTCAATAACTGAGATTCTTTTCCTGACGTTGCCACTAACTTAGGTGATGTTGGTCTAGTCATCTTTACCTCTCTGTGTTCCAGTTTGCTCATGTGTAAAATGAGGAGGTGAAGCCAGACAACCTGGCTTAGAATTCCCTCCCTCCAACATTTATTACCTGTTTGGCGATGTCACTTCACCTTTCTTATATTCAGTTTGCTCATCCATTTAATGGGGTTAATACTATTTCCACCTTGCATCTTATAGATTTATTGTGAGCTTTGCCAAGTGTAAACCAGAATGGTTTTAAATGATCTCGAAGGATTCTTCCCATTGGACATTCTTTGGTTCTAAGTAGTTGTAGCTAGATACTCATAATGCCTACGCCAATTTTTTTTTTTTTTTTTTTAGAGAAAAATGTGGTTATTTTGAAATGGAAAGGCAGTTCTTCTGATGTATGCTATAGGCCTGCAGAAGAACAGGACTTTCCAGAGGTGTGAGTGGGATAATATTTGAGAACTATTTTTCTTTTTTTTTCCCCTTTAAGCTTATAAAGATATTTTTTCCCCTTTGAGTAATAACATAAGGAAGAGACAGTGTGTTACACTAGAAAGAATACTGGTTCTGGAATCAAGGGACCTGAGTTCAAGTCGCACCTCTCATTCGTATTATTACATGTGTAACCTTGGGCACATTACTTCCTTCTTCGGTTTCCTACACTGTGAAATGAGGGTGGCCTCGAAGGTCTTTTCTAGTTTTAAATCTGTCATCCTGAGTCTAAATGATTTGACTGAAAAACTACAGTACCTTTATCAAATATTCTTTCAGCTGCATCTGAAATGTGCTTTTCTTTTAAGTTCTTAGAATGTATAATATTCACAGCCACAAAATTAATATTTAATGATCCATAGATTTGTTGATGGAGCTATTTTCATCCTTGCTCTTACGGGATGCTAAATGATACATATGACATTAATATAATGCTAGCTTCACAAGTCAGGAAAATCATGAAGTAAGGTCGTGAGGTTAATATCTTACCATTTATATATTAGGTCCATTTTCTTTAGTGATGTGACCACAGTCCTGTTTCCTCATGTGTAAAATGAATGGTTGGACTCCATTCAGTAGCCCATAACAGAGGTATCAAACAAGTAGTCCACATATTCCATGTGGCCCATAAGATTCTCAAGTGAACCAAATTAAATTGTAATTGGAAATATTTAACAAAATAAGTAAAAATAAAATAAAATATAGATAATGTTACCACTTAAAAATAAGTCAATATATGATTCACAAGGATCAAGTGATTTAGTGTTCTCCGTTTTCTGTTTGAGTTTGATATCACCGGTCCATAAAGTCTTTTTTCTCTCTAAATTCAATGATTCTATTATCTAGAAAGTTATGGATTCACTGGGTTAGAAGGGATGTTGAAGGTTACCTTCTCGAATCTATGCCTGATGAAGAATTCCATCTATAGCATCCTTGACAAGTGTCCAGCCAACTGTTGCTTGAAGATCTCCAGTAAAGGGAAGCCTCCCCACTCCCCAAAGTATTCCAGTGTACTTTGGGACAGCTCTCATTTCCAGGAAACTTTTCCTAATGTCAAGCCTAAATTTTTTTCTTTACAACTTCCCCCCTTTGGTTTTAGTTTTGCCCTCTGAGGCTAAAGTAAGTTCTTGAGAACAAACACTGTCTTTTGCCATTCTTTGTATCCCCAGGATTCAACATAGCACCTGGGACATAATAGTTGCTTAACAAATGACTGACCGACTGTGATACCATTTCCTTATGACCACCCTCCAACACCTAAAGAAAGCATTCTTCCCCTCCTCTATTCCCTTCTGCCAGATCTTTTATCCTCCAGGCTAAGTATCTCTCATCCCAAATAGGAATTCTCCATATTTCCTCTTATTTTGCTTCTTCCTCCATACCACAATTCATAGTAGTAGAGTTGGAAAAGACTTCTGGAAATCTGCTTCACTTCATGTCTGAGGAAGTAGTAAGTGAGCTTCACTGGGGGTTATTCAAGAGGCTGGTTGAGTTTGTAGGAGAGCATCTACTTTATTATTTGATTACTTAAATGTTCTTTTCTTTTATATCACACACACACACACACATGTCAACAATCATTTATTCAATATTTAATATATACCAGGCACTGTATTGGGACAAACCCTATTCTATTCTCAAGGTACTTATAGTCTAATGAGAGAGATAACATGTAAATAATTAGAAGAAGGTGGTCTGAAAGGAATGAAGGGTAGCAAAAGGCATTAGCATCTGGGTGGACTTCAAACAGCTTGCTTCAAAAGGTGGGATTTGAATTGAGTCCCAAAGGAAGCCAGAGAAACCATATTATTCTCTCTGGCCCTAAATTTCTTTATGGGTAAAATGAAAGTTTGGACTTCGCAAGATATTCCAGAACAGAGATGGCAGGCCATATGCAGCCCACAATACTCTCAAGTCCTGCCCATTGGAGGTGAGGAGGCAGAGGATTTGAGGCATGAATTGACAATGAAAAGGCGAGATGGAGAATGGAATATGAAGTCACTGTAGCTAAATTCTAGAGTATGTCGAGGGAAGTTGGGAATAAGGTATAAGAAAGTTGGCTCTTGCCAACAGTATAGCTCACAGCCCACCCACCCACACATTCTTATCCTATGTGACTCTTGCCCATCGTCTCCCTATCCTCTATAAAGTCTCCACTCAAAGGGAGCCCTCCTCTAGATCAAAATTTCTTAACCTAGGGTTTTTGAACTTAAAAAATAACCCTCAGCATATGTACATACACACACAAACACATATATGTACATATATGTATATATATAATACATATGGTGAAATCTTATATATTTTATTTTATGGATTTAAAAAGCATATTCTGAGAAGGGGTCCATGGGCTTTACCAGACTTCCAAAGGAGTTCATGACGTAAAGGGGTCCTATTAATAATTTTACTACCTCCATTTTATAGACTGGGAAATGGAAGCTCTTAAAAGTTAAGCAACTTGCAAGTGTCATATTTATTAGATAAATTGAATAAAGTTTAAATTATATAATATATGACATACATAATTTATAAAAATA
Source organism: Phalanger gymnotis (assembly GCA_028646595.1). NCBI lineage: Eukaryota > Metazoa > Chordata > Mammalia > Diprotodontia > Phalangeridae > Phalanger > Phalanger gymnotis. Next base: position 265,689,675 of record CM053623.1, on the reverse strand, counting down.
AATTAAATAAAAAATAGAGATTAGATAAATATTAGAAGCAGGATTTGAATGCAAGTGTTTTGGACTCTATCTCTACCTTTTTTAGGCAGCTAGATAGTATGGGGGAATAGCACACTGGACTTGGAGTCAGGAAAACTCAAGTTCAAATCCTGCCTCAGATGCAATCAGTCCTCAATTTTCATGTGGTTAACATTCCCAGAAAATGGTTCAAAAGTCAAAGACATGAATGCTGACACATTGAACTTATGTAAAATACAGAGTTAGGTTCCCATGACCACCAAAAACCTGTAATCTTTTGCCAGAGATTGCTGAAAATACACTTTTCTGCAAATAATTCTTTACAACAAAACATTAATTCTGATAATATGCACTTTTCCTAACACAGTAACTATGAAATAACCCATAAAATACAGTATGTAAAATAAAATGAGTCATTTAAAACATTTTTTTCTCACTAGTAATTCCCTAGAATTCTGGGACCTTTCATGCTAAGATCTCAATTAAAAAGACATTGATTTCAGACAATTTTCACTTTTGATAACACATGGAATCTGCAGTACCATAAATACTGTGCAGCAAATAGAATTCTTAAAACTAAAACTTTTTTTTTTAATCTAAGTCTTATTTTTCATTGTGTCAGATGGTGGTGTAAGGGTGTTGTGCTGTATACTATACTGCTCTAAACCTTTCTACCTTGACCACCCTCTGAAAACCAAGGGAGAGGTTGTAGACTGGTCAGGTCTCACTCAACATCACCTATGCCACTGATGTTCACGGTTGGTGGATAGCATTGAAGATTGCCCATCCAGCTTGAAATAATATGTCAGCAGCATCTGGTTTGTGCTCTGTTTGAGATCCTTACAGGTCTTGGAATACGGCCACTCCACAAACTTGCACCCTTTGTACTTCTACTGCCCGTGTGCACGGTTGCTAACGCAAAAGTGAAAATGAAGTTACTGGTGAAATAATGAGAATGCCTGAAGTTAAATGCATGAATGTTGAAGAGTGACTATACTTATTAGTTGTGTGATCCTGGGCAAGTCACTTAACTTCTGTCTGAATCCATTTCCTTATGTGTAAAATTGAGATAATAATTGTGGTCCCAGGGTGGTTGTGAGTGCTAGCTATTATTATTATTTCTGCTATGCCTGGATATGTAATGTGAATTGTGGCAGAAAAACCCATGTTAGAGCCAGATGGAGGAAGACTTTATTCAGATTTTTTTTTTTTGCAGGGGGGAAGGCAGGGCAATTGGGGTTAAGTGACTTGCCCAAGGTCACACAGCTAGTAAGTGTGTCACGAGTCTGAGACCAGATTTGAACCCAGGTCCTCCTGACTCCAGGGCCGGTGCTCTATTCACTGTGCCACCTAGCTGCCCCAGAGGAAGACTTTAAATGGTGAACTAAGAAGTTTGCATTTTATCCCAGAAGCAATAGTTGCTGATGATTTTTGAGTGTGAGAGTGTCATGGTAAGACTGGTGTCTTAGGAAGCTTATTTTGGCAGCTGTGTGGGAAATGCAAAGAGATCAATGATGAAGCCATTGCTGTAGTTCAAGACAGAGGGGATGAGGACCTGAAATAGAGTAGGAGTGGTTTGAGTGCATAGATAAGGATTGGATGGGACACATGAGGAGGTAGAATCAACAGAATTTAGCAACCCATTGCATATAGGGATTGAAAGAAGGGGAAGAACCCATGATTATTCCTGAGTTCTCTGAGGGACAATAGTAAAAAGGAAAAAAAGGGGAATGTGAAGGAGGTTTATAAGGGTTTATAAGAGGAAAAATAAAGAGTTCTATTTTTGACATGTTGAATTTGAAATGCTGATTAAATAGCCCAGGGTGACAAGCAGACAGATGGTAACGTTGGGAAATTTAAGTAGTTCAGCTGAGTAGGGCTTATGTCCTCTACGAAGGTGGTGACTGAGAGGATAGAGAAAAGGGATCGGACATAAGAGATATGGTGGTGATGGAATTAATGAGATTTGATCAATTATGGGAAATTTGAGAGGTGAAGGAGAGGAAAGAATCAAAGAAAACCCACCAAAGAAAACCTTGAAAACTAGTTGAAGGGTGCTCCTGCAGAAAGAGTTTAGTAATGATAATAGAAATTAATAGTAATAATAGTAAAGTCAGCCAGAGGAGCCCTTTACCTCTGTGGGTCTTACATATAAAATGAGGGGATTGGACTTCCAATGGCTTCCAAGGTCTTTCCTAGGTCTTAAGTCTGTGATAGGATGGCACTTCATGAACAGCACTTTCCCCACTCTACCATTCTGGGTCCTAAGTACTTCCATGGACTTTCACTTTCTATTAGTGATGTTTTCATTTTCTCTGGAACATTTTCAATATTCAAAGTGCTTGTCATGTTCTGGGGCAAATATTTCTTACTGATGTTTTAGGGAAAAGGCAAAATCATTACCTAGGCTGGCGTTGGAGGGAGCCACTTGCTGAAGATACGCCCAAAAAGTCCATTTAAGTTGCTGAAGCTGTTTGTTGTACCTTTGAGCTAATTAAAGTTCGGGCCAACTGAGAAAAGGGAATATGTGCAGTACAGAAAGTGAAACTGTATTAGGAATGCCAACTTTTGGGGCTTTGATGAAAACTTCAATTGTGTCCTGCCAAAGAATGTGGAATACTAAAGACTCCAGAGACAGGATGTCTAAATCAGTGTCAATCAGGCTGCAGATTTTATTTTTCTGAACTCTCTCTTAGTATTCCCCCAGGCAAAGAGCTCATGCGATACTTTTTGGGACCCACCCTTTAGTTTTTATAATTTCCCAGTGTGGCATGCAATTATCAATTAATGCAGCACTTAGAAAAGTGGCCACGAAGAGAATAGTTGGAGGCGAATCATCTTTATTTCCTTAAAAAAAAAAAACAAACCATCTCTGTCATTATCCCATGAAGAGAATGTACTCTATCTCTGCAAAACTCACGAGGGCTCCTTGTACCTCTCTAAGCCACTGTTTCCATGCATAGAGGGAGAATTCATGTTTTAAAGGAACTATGGCCTGTTGCTCCTCACTCACATGGAAATAAAACTCAGATCTCCTTGCCTGGATATTTGACACTCAATTGGGGTTTCACTCAGAAGATGCGTGTGTGTGTGTGTGTGTGTATGTGTGCACACACGAGTGCACAAACTCACTTGTGTGTGTATTGCTCTTTGTGTTGAAAAAAGCCACAGTGTCTGGTTTAGCTATAAACTGATGGTGAGTAATTTGTTAAACATGGCAGAGAGAGTTGAGTATGCTTGCTTAGATTGAGTTGTTTAGCTCTTCCTCATCCCCAGATAAAATAGGTACAACTCTGGTTTTCCTATCTAATGTTTTCCAGAATGAGCTTTTCCTCTGTATAGAGGGATACTCCTCCCTCTCCACCAAGGGGAGAAATTACCTTTCCAATCCCTTAGTTTTGCTGATAAAGAAACCTATCTCCTTCTGTCATGCATCCATTGGTCCTGCACCCTGCTTTCTTAAGTTGCGGCTTATGAACCTCCTCCAGGTTGTATAGTTCTTTCCTGAAAGGCATAGTCAGTTATTTAGTCCTGGTGCTGTACTAATTGACTGCTTAGAGCCCTTGTTGGGTTGATTCTGACCACCCCTTGAAACAAAGGAGAGATAGCATGGTGCAGTAGATGGAGGAAAGGAGACAAAGAGGGAGAGGAGGGGAGGAGAGAGAGAGAGAGAAAGAGAGAGAGAGAGAGAGAGAGAGAGAGAGAGAGAGAGAAAGAGAGAAGGAAGAAGAGAGGAAGCAAGAGAGAGAGATGGGGAGAGAAAGAAGAAGAGGGAGAGAGAAAAAGGAGAGGGGGAGAGAGAGAAAGAGAGAGGAAGAGTAGGAGACAAAAGAAAGGGGGAAAGAGTTTACACAACCGCGTTCTATGGGCTATGGTAGTAAGAAAGTCTGTGTGTCACTTGTGGGTTTTTTTAAATTTTTAAATTTTTATTTTTGTGATTTATTTATTTGTTTATAGTATCTACATTTTTATTTAATATTTTCAGTTTTCAGCATTGATTTCCACAAGATTTTGAATTACAAATTTTCTCCCTTTTTCTACCCTCCTCCTCCACTCCAAGATGGCAGGTATTCTGATTGCCCTGTTCTCCAGTCAGACCTCCCTTCTGTCACCCCACTCCCCCCATCCCCTTTTCCCTTACTTTCTTGTCAGGCAAGATAGATTTCAATGCCTCATTGCCTGTATATCTTATTTCCCAGTTGCATGCAAAAACACCTTTTTTTTCTGCTTTTAAAACTTTGAGTTCCAAATTCTCTCCCTTCTTCCCTCCCCACCTACCCTCCCTAAGAAGGCAAGCAATTCAGCATAGGTCACACGTGTATCATTATGTAAAAGCCTGAACAACATTATGTAAAAGCCTCAACAAAAAACCACAACAATACTCATGTTGTGAAAGACTAACTATATTTTGCTCCTACTATCTGGTCCCCTGTTACTCAGTTTTCTCCCTTGACTCTGTCCCTTCTGAAAGTGTTTGCTTTTGATTACCTCCTCCCCCTATCTGCCTTCCCTTCTATCATCCCCACTTTTTTATCTCCTTCCTCCTTTCCTGTGGGGTAAGATACCCAGTTGAGTGTGTATGTTATTCCCTCCTCAAGTCAAATCCGATGAGAGGAATATTCACTCATTCCCCCTCACCTGCCCCCTCTTCCCTTCCTATAGAACTGCTTTTTCTTGCCACTTTTATGCAAGATAATTTACCCCATTCTAT
>CM053623.1:265652655-265684846 GCA_028646595.1 Phalanger gymnotis | reverse complement strand
ATATGTAAAATACTGAGGTTTCATGAATTACACACATCATCTTTCCATGTAGGAATGTAAACAAAACAGTTCAACGTTAGGAATTCCCTTATGATTTCTCTTTCTTGTTTACCTTTTCATGCTTCCCTTTATTCTTGTGTTTGAAAGTCAGATTTTCTATTCAGCTCTGGTCTTTTCACTGAGAAAGCTTGAAAGTCCTCTATTTTATTGAAAATCCATATTTTATCTTGGAGCATGATACTCAGTTTTGCAGGGTAGGTGATTCTTGGTTTTAATCCTAGCTCCTTTAACCTCCAGAATATCACATTCCAAGCCCTTTGATCCTTTAATGTAGAAGCTGCTAGATCTTGTGTTATCCTGATTGTGTTTCCACAATACTCAAATAAGCCATATAATATTAGAGAGTTCACAAGACTGTAACAGGTCAGCATTCTGATTTCCTTTTTAGGGTCTCTGAGATCCCTTGTAATCTCCTTCTCTGTCATAAGGTCACAGAGATATAGGAGAGATTAACAACTTGCTTTTTGATGATAGCAGTGCCTTCTTGGGGATATGGCTGACCTTTTTGATTTAAAACTAAGATCTGTCTCTCTTCTTCTTCTCTTTCTTTCTCTCTCCTTTTCTTTCTTTTCTTGTTATAATATCCTGCTTATGCTTCTCTTATGTAATTAATCATGATTTGTTTTGTGGTTATTTGTGTATATTATTTTATGTTATAAAGTACCATATCCAAGAGGAGACATTGTTGAGAAGCACGTTTAGCTAGAAAAAGGAGATAGACCAAGACCAGTCACATAGCACAAATGAGAAACATTGGGAGGACAGACAACATGGTATGTCTGTTGGTACCCCTGAAGTACTAAAAGAACCAGAATAAGGCCTCCATTCAATATTCTGATGATGATGTATGGGAAGAAATGGGTGTAAATTACACATTATAAAAATCTATGGTAGAGATTCCATCTATATCAGTATAAGGAGTACCCATATTGAAGAGATCACAGATTTGCCAAATTAACCACTTTTGTACCACCTCCAGCCATTATGTTTTAAGCCCCATCAGAACCTTTTCTTATTTATCTTTGTATCTCCGGTGTGCTCTATATGAAGCAAGCACTTAATATGTGTTTAATTAAATTGGATTGGGGATTGGAGTGGCTGATAAGATGCTTTTGTGAATGGTTATCTCTAAGCCCAACTCAACTTCATCATCTCAAGGAAGAAATATTCCCCCAAAAGTTAAAAACAACAATAAAAGAAAGGAAAAAAAAATCTTTGTAGAAAACTGAAAAGTGATTAAAACAAGAAAAAAGTGACTTATAATAAATGAATAAATGTCATGGAGTTAAAGAAGGCAAGGAAGAAATTTCTGTGGAGAAAGAGCAATAAAGTAACAGCAATACAATACAGAATTAAAATTGTAATCTTCAGAATGATTAATGAACACAATAAGAGAAACTGACATAAGATCAATGAAAATGCTATTGAGGAAAAACACCCAAATATGAGACTCTATAGCTTGAAACAGTTGGTAGAAAATCTTAATTAGTCAATGGATTCTCTAAGGAATAGAAGGGCCCACTTGGAAGACAAAAAATAATGCAGAACAAACCAAAAAAGAATTTAATAAAACTTACAAAAACAAATGGAAGTAGACTTGTGATCTCTGAAAATGAAAGTAATGGAGCTACACAGCACAAGGCTAGGTAAGGTAAATTGATAATTGCTACTCTCTCAGAAAAATATGAAGAAGCAGGGTTTGAAAACTGTATTTTAGGAAATAATATGTGAAAGTGTTGAAAACTGAGGACAAAGCGTTGGTCATTAGATTCCATAGGATACCATTAGAAAGGAATTTCAAATTTAACTCACACAGAAATTTTATTGTCACATTTCAGCCCTTCAATGACAGCATCTTATAAACAGGTAGAAAGAAGCAAATCACATTTCAAAAAGCACTAATTTTACTTACACAGCATTTCTCATTGAGGGTGGGAAATTAAAGCAATTTGGATTGATAGATCTATGTCTATATATCAGAAACTGATGGTTGCTAGAATTGTGTTATCTGGCAAAAATGGAGAAAACAAATGGTAGGTTTTTATTACAAACAATTCCACAATTTCTTGTGTGTGTGTGTGTGTGTGTGTGTGTGTGTGTGTGTGAGAGAGAGAGAGAGAGAGAGACCTACCAGTTTTTTTTTTTACTTTTGAACATCTATTTTTTCAAAAACCTTGAGTTCCAAATTCTCTCCCCTCTTCCCTTCCCATCCACCCTCCCTAAGAAGTCAAGCAATTCAACATGGGCCCCATGCATATCATTATGTATAATCCTTCCACAATACTCATGTTGTGAAAGACTAACTATATTTTGCTTCTTCCTAACCTATCCCGCTTTATTGAAGTTCAGAGTGCTGACTTTTCCTCCTGAACTAAATCAATGATATACATACATATATACATACACACACACACACACACACACACACACACACACACACATTTGATTAAAATGAGATTGTAAACCCCTTTAAGTTGGTTTTCTTAGAAAAGCAGATCAAAGAACTTGTGCTAGCAGCCCTCCTGTGTGCTGGTGTTATTGGCCTTACACAGACACAGTAGCTGCAAGTAACATTGTTATTTCAGAGGGTCCTACATTTTCAGAGTGACATTGAGAAAACAGTGGCTAGAAATATTTGTAGCAGTGTTTTTAACAGAAAAAAATTAGGGGGTGGTGGAACAAGTTGTGGTATATGGATGCAGTGGAAAATTATTGTTCCATAAGGAATACAAAGAATTTAAAGAAATATATAAAGACCTATATGAAGTGGTAAGAAATGGATGAAGCAGATCCAGAAAAATAAAACACATATTGACTGTAGTTGCACTAATGAAGACAGTCAGCAACAAAATGCCTTTGTAATGGAGGACATTGGTTTTACCAACTTACTATTAAACTGCACAATCCTTCCAGGGGTTATGTCTCTATCCCTCATGTTTTGGCTTACTTATTTTTAGGCTTCATTCTTAGTGGTTTGTGTGTTTATTTGTTTTAATCGTATCATCTAATTCAGTCCTCTCATTATGTAGCTAGGGATGGCAAAGGAGGGAAGGAGAAATACTCCAAGTAGTGAAATTAGTTAATGGCAGAACCTGGGAAAAAATAAAACAAAACAAAATCTTGTCTCCTTCCTCCCAATCCAGTCTAAATTGCATTGGCTTTTAGTATTTATCTTATAAATATTTCAGTTTATTTCAGATCAACAAATATATTTGTTGAGAATAAGCATTTTAGTACATTTGTGGCATATTAAATATTGACTTATGCAGTTAATATTAATATATTAATGTTAGATTTTGCTGGTTACCTTCTAGTCTAAAAATAACTTTTCTGGTTTAATGCTGAATTATGCTGCTTTTCAGCTGTTTATGCTGAATTACTACCTTATTTTTTAAAACTCAGTTCAAGGACTTATGTGGAAGGAAATGATCTCACTCACCAGCTGCCTATCTTTTTACTTTCTATAGGTTAAAAAAAAAAAGCAAAACATAATTGATGAAAGGAGATAAAATGCCTAGCACATGAATTTGTATAGATGGTGGAGATTATACTTGGGTGACCCTTGTCCCCATAAAAGATGCAGACTTTGCAGGATATTACTGCTTCTTATCCCCAGGTTTTTATCTAGGTTTTGTCTTTTTATGGATCTGCTAAAGATTCATCTTCCTGAGTTCAAATCCAGTCTCAGACACTTAGTAGCTGTGTGACTCTGGGCAAGTCACTTCACACTGTTTGCCTCAGTGTTCTCATCTGTAAAATGAGCTGGAGAAGGAAATAGCAAAACCACTTCAGCATCTGTGCCAAGAAAACCCCAATGGGGTCACAAGGAATTGCATGTGACTAAAACGACTGAAAAACAACAGCTATAACAAAGGACTCAAAAGCTTACTAGTAGACACAGGTGAAGAAGGGGCATTTGATGATTTGAAAAACTGTTTCATCTCAGCCCCTGCCTTCATGCTTCTGGAGCTGCAAAAAGTTCATGTTGGAGACTGGAAGATGCATCATCAGCATGGTATTGCTCTCACCTGGCCCACACTGCTCACACCTCTCTACTCAACAGCTCTGTATACTCTTTTCCAGCAAGTTGACTGATGCAGAAAATATATAACCATGACCTGGGAAAATGGGCTGCTTGCAGTCAGAATCCTACTTGAAACATGGAAGCACCATCTCAGCTCACTGTTGTCCACATAGTGAGCCTTCACCTTACCTGGTGGTTCAGTCAACGTGACGTCTCCGTGACACTGTGCCTTTTTTCATTTGGTTCCACTTGGCTACCATTTACAATCAACCTTCAACATCCGTCCGTTTAATTTTTGTGAATTCAAGCATTCGTGTGGTTTTATTAGTAACCTCATTTTCACTTTCATGTTGACAACAGAGCACATTCATAGCTATGTACAGTAAAGAAAAAAAATTACAGGCTTTATGCTATGTTGCAAAAAAGAGGAAAGTATTTGTAAAAGTGTTTGTGAATCTGCTCCTGAAAGTGCTAAAGTAAGGTTTCAAGTGCGTGATAAAAAGCGGCCAAGTTTGTGGGTATATGAGAGGGTCATCTCTCCTGCCCTCCTGCTTATGGGGCCGAGCAAGGGTCTCCCCAGTTAACAGCAAGCTGCCCCAGGCAGAAGTTCAGACTTGCACAGGGCCTGAGACTCATCTCAAGGTATATACTTTTCGTGGGGACACAGAGCAGAAAGGGAGATTCCAGATGGCAGGTGTCGCCCCTTTCTCTTTTATAGCTTGAGGTTCTTCTGACATTGCTGCCCCTGACCTTCTCTGTCTAGTGCCTTGTTGTCTGTTCTCTCCATAAAATGAATTTTTATGAAGTGAAAACTTTGTGGGTTATTGCATGGTCATTGTGTTAGGAAAAGTACATATTATCAGAATTAATGTTTTGTTGCAAAGGATTATATGCAGAAAAGTGTATTTTCAGCAGTCTCTAGTAAACGATCACAATTTTTGGTGGTTGAAAGAATCTAGCCCCATATTTATCATGGGCTCAACGTATCAACATTTGTGTTTTCGAATTTTTTGCCTGCCATTTTCTAGGAATGGTATCCTTGTGAAAGTTTAGGATCGACTATGTTCTGGGACGTTGCCATAGGCACTGCTACAATACCTGAACCTGGATGCCCCAAGGATCGTCCCACCTGATAGGACCTTCTCCCTACAAAAAATCTTGGAGTTGCTAAATCTCAACCATACATTTTAGCAGTAATTGACCCCATAGCAAGTGCAGGACAACTATTTTCGCAAATACTTGTGTATTCTTTCAGCAAACACAATACCTATGTCCAAGGTTAGGCTTCCATCTCCATTGAGCTCCTACCCCTCTTGTATCTTCATGTGCCTCCTGAAAAAGTTTGTGGGAGCCATCTACCTTTGTCACAGTAACCCAGTGGTGGGCCTTGCCACCCTTTTCAAAGGCTTAACATAGTTGCTTATGACTTTTGGTTTGCCTAGTACATCATTAGATCATAGAGCTAGAACAAGAAGGTCCTCAGAGGCCATCTTGTTGAATTCCTTCATTTTACAGATGATGAAACTGAGGCTCCAGGGGTTTAAGTGATACATCCAAGATCTCATAAGTAATAAGCATTGAGTTCGAACTTAGATCTTCTGAAATATGTGCTCATGCCTGGGACTCAGTGGGGATCACAAGCTGGAATGCTTCAACCCTAGACAGCTCTCATCTCTCTCTGGTTGGTGATGATATTAGGGTTTGTTTGTTTGTGTTTTTTTGCATGTGTGTGTGTGTGTGTTTGTGTGTGTGTGTGTGTGTGTGTGTGTGAGAGAGAGAGAGAGAGAGAGAGAGAGAGACAGATAGATCATTTTATAGGACTTTTAATTCAAAGAATCAAAACTACTCTGGAAATTTCTAGATACACACAGATGCCTCAAAGCTGACTATCTTAAATAAGTGGATATTTTTTGTTTTGTTTTGAAGGACATGGACACAGTTAACTTCATGTCACTGCATAAGTGTAGTTTGAAATTGAGTACAAATTTTAATTGAGTAAAGTCGATATTCAGAAGGGGATTACTTTCTGCTTGTGCTGGTCTTTTCTATTAATATTTAAGCTAAGCTCCAAAGTAGAGAGTTGGCTTTGTATTCTGAAGCAAGGTGCAGTCAGGCGATGGAGTAAAATCCACTTCTGATATGTATAAGCCAGTATGTAATGAGGACTTTAGAAATGTTTGTTCTTTTCAAATAGATGAGAAATCAATATTATCTTTTCCATTTTTGAACTCTTCTAAAGGCATTTTTTGGGTAAAAGTTCAAGCAATGATAATATCAAGTCACTTTAAAACTTATCTTTTCATCATTTTTCTTGAAAATTTAAAAAAAAAAAGACACTTCAAGGAAATAACTTTAATTTCCTAGCCACAAGTTTGTGGTATTATTTGATGTGAAAAATGTCACATAACGTATATACATCCTGCGGCATAAGAATACTCTCATTTTAAAAATCTCATTTAATATTTTATTTTTTCCCAATTACATGTAAAAACAATTTTAACATTCTTTTTTTTCATATTTTGAGTTCCAAATTCTTTCCCTCCTGCCCAATTGAGAACGCAAGCAATTTGACATAGGTTATACATGTGTAGTCATACAAAACATATTTCCATGTAAGTCATTCTGTGAAAGAAAACACAAACCAAAAAAAAAAAAAAACCAAAGAAGAAAAATAAAATAAAAAAAAAGTATCCTTGCTCTGCATTCAGGCTCTACCAGCTCTTATTCTGGAAATAGTCAGCACTTTTCATCAAATGTCCTAGATCATCATACTATATTGATGTTACTGTGTACAGTGTTCTCCTTGTTGTGCTCATTTCATTTTACATCAGTTCATGTAAGTTTTTCCAGGTTTTTCTAAGAGCATACTACTCATCATTTCTTAAAGTACAATAGTATTCCATCACAATCATATACAACTTGTTCTGCCATTCCCCAATCGATGGACATACTCTCAATTTCCAATTCTTTGCCACCACCAAAAGAGCTACTATAAAGACATAGGTCCTTTCCCTGTTTGTTTTTTTTGTCTCTTTGGGATACAGATTTAGTAGTGTTATTGCTTGATCAGAGGATATGTATGGTTTTATAGCCCTTTGGGCATAGTTCCAAATCGTTCTCCAGAATGGTTGAATCAGTATACAACTTCACCAATAGTACATTAGTGTTTTAATGTTCCCATATCCCCTCCAACATCTATCACTTTGCTTTTCTGTCATATTAGCCAATCTGACAGATGTGAGGTAGTAGCTCAGAGTTGTTTTAATTTGCATTTCTCTCATCAATAGTGATTTAGAGCATTTTTTTAATATGACTGTAGATAGCTCTGAATACTTTGTCTAAAAACAGCCTGTTCATAAATTTTGACTATCAATTGAGGAATGGATCTTATTTCTATAAATTTGATTTGATTTTCTATATGTTTAAGAAATGAAGTCTTTATCAGAGAAAGTCATTGTAATTTATTTTTCACAGTAATGATTGTCAACTATGTGTTTCCCTCCATCCTATTTTCCTCCTGTTTATCCTACTCTATCTCTCCTTTTACCCTGTCTATTCTCAAAGGTGTTTTGCTTCTGACTTTTACCTCCCCCAAACTTCCCTCCCTTTGTCAACTCCACTCCCTCTTTTCTTACCCCTTCTCCTTCCTACTTTCCTGTGTGGTAAGAGATTTCTATACCCAATTGTGTGTATATATTATTCCCTCTTTGAGCCAATTTTGATGAAAATAAGGTTCATATGCTACCCTTCCTGCTTCCCCCAATCCCCTCTCCACTGTAAAATGTCTTTCAGGCCTCTCTTTTGTCAGATCATTTATCCCATTTTAGCTCTCCTTTCCCCCTTCTCTCCGTGCATTCTTCTTTCTCATCTCTTAATTTTATTTTTAGATAATCATACCATCACATTTAACTCACACCTCTGCTTTATATCTCAGGAGTATTTCTATACTCCTGACTGCCCTAATAATGAGAAAGTTTTTTAGGAGTTATAAATATCCTCTTCCAAAGGTAGAATGTAAACTGTTTAACCTTATCAAATCTCTTATGATTTCCCTTTCCTATTTACCTTTTTATGCTTTTTTAAAATCTTGTATTTGAAATTCAAATTTTCTATCCAGCATTTCATCAGGAATGCTTGAAAGTCCTCTATTTCATTAAATATCCATTTTTCCTTCTGAAGGATTATACTCAGTATTGCTGGGTAGGTAATTTTTGGTTGTAGTCCTAGTTTTTTTTACCTTCTGGGATATCATATTCCAAGCCCTCCAATTCTTTAATGTAGAAGCTGATAAATCTTGTGTTAAACCGACGGGGGCTCCACAATATTTGAATTGGTTTTTTTTTTTATTTGTTTATTTTTTGTTTTTGGCTGCTTGCAGTATTTTCTCTATAATCTGGGAGGTCTAGAATTTGGCTATAATATTCCTGGAAGTTTTCATTTTGGGATCTCTCTCAGGAAGTGATTGGTGTATTCTTAAAGTTTCTATTTTACCTTACCCTCTGATTTTGGAATATCAGGGCAGTTTTCCTTGATAATTTCTTGAAAGATGATGTCTAGGCTCATTTTTTGATCATGGCTTTCAGTTTGTCCAATAATTCTTAAATTATCTCTCCTGGATCTATCCCAGGTCAGTTATTTTTCCAATGAGATATTTTACATATTCTTCTATTTTTCATTCTTTTGACTTTGTTTGATTGTTTCTTAATGTTTCATGAAGTCATTAGCTTCTACTTGCCCAATTCTAACTTTTAAGGAATCATGTTCTCAATGAGTTTTGGTACTGCCTTTTCTACTCAGCTAGTTCTATTTTTAAGGAGTTCTTCTCTTCAGCGAATTTTTGTATATCTTTTTTCCATTTGGCCCGTTCTGCTTTTCAAGGCATTCCTCTCTTCATTGGATTTTTGTACCTCTTTTACCATTTGACCTATTCTCTTTTAAGGTATTATTTTCTTCAGTAGTTTTTTGTGCTTCCTTTACCAAGCTATTGACTCTTTTTTCAAATTCTTTGAATTTGAATTTCTTGCATCACTCTTATTTCTGTTTCCAATTTTTCCTCTATCTGTCTTACTTGATTTTTAAAATCTTCTTTGAGCTCTTCCATGCCCTGAGACCAGTTCATATTTTTCCTTTAGGCTTTGGAGGTAGGAATTTTAACTTTGTTGTCTTCTTCTGAGTGTGTGTTTTTGTCTTCCTTGTCACCACAGTAACTTCTATAGTCAGAATTTTTTTCTATTGTTTGCTCATTTTCCAGCCTATTTCTTGATTTTTAACTCTGTGCAGAGTAGGACTCTGCTTCTCAAGTGTTGGGGACACTGTCCTAAGCTTCAGGTTTTTAGTGTAGCTATTTTCAGAGGTAATTCTGGGGATCTGTAAGTTTTTGGCTCTTCTAAGATAGTATGATCTATAGAGGGGTGTGTTTAGTACTTTCCTGTACTATGCACTGGTTTGTGAGCAATGATAAGCACTCTTTTCAACCCTGAAACTGTGACCAGAGTCCCTGTTCCTCTGTAGCTGCAAGCTCTGCTGTGCTAGTGCTCCTCTGCACACGGGGACTTAGACCCAGGACTGTGACCCAGATCCAAATACAGGCAATGCAAAAGAGTCCTACCCCTGGTGCCAGGAGAGGGATTCCTGTAAATCTCCTTTTGACCTATTGTCCAACCCCCTTACCGTCTGTGGGTTGAGAGATCTGGAAACCACCACTACTGCTACTGATTTGCTGGGGCCTAGTATGCATTAATGAAGCCTGCACTGGACTCTTTCACTCTGGTGCAGCAGACCTTTCTTGCCAACCTTCTAAGTTGTTTTGGGCTGGAAAATTATTTCACTCTGTCTTTTTGTGGGTTCTGCTGCTCTAGAATTTGTTTAGAATCATTATTTAAAGGTATTTGGAGGAGTTTGGGGGAGAACTCAGGTGAGTCCCTGCCTTTATTCCTCCATCTTGGCTCCACCTCCACACTTTCATTTTTTATATTAATATCATAAACATTTTCTCTCTCTTCCCTAACCCTCCCCGCATTGAATAATTTAAAAAAATCTTCCTAACAAATATGCATAGTGCAGCAAAACACATCTCCTCATGTCCAAAAATGCATGTTTCATAATGCATTTTAAATCCATCACTTCTATAGCAGGAAGTAGGTTGCATGTTTCATCTTTAGTCCTCTGGACTCATAGCTTTATCATTGCATTGATCAGAGTTCTACATTCTTCCAAGTTTTTCCTCATAATGTTATCATTGTGTATACTGTTCTACCCACTTCACAATGCATCACTTCAAGAGGTTTTCCTGTCTTTTTATGTGGCATAGTTACAGTTCATTACATTCTTATGCCTTAATTTGTTTAGCCTTTCCACAGTAAATGGGCACCCACTTAGCTTTCCATTTGGGCTATTATGAAAAGTACAGTTATAAATATTTTTGTACACATGAGCCCTTTTCCTCTTTCTTTCATCTAGAACAATTTAAAAACCTCGACAGTGGGCAGTGTCAGAAAATACCTTTGTAAGGAACATGTATAATCTGACTTTCTAATTTCTGACTGGTCAGCTACAGAAAAATCAAAGGCCAAACTTCCTGTTAGTGAAATTACTGGGTACCAAAATGTGCTACTATTATGTGGAATTTGAGGCTCAGATAGAGATATCATGAGCAGCATGAGAGGAAGAAAGCTTAGTTCTGAATTTTCAATCAATTGTGCCTTTTAAAAGCTATATACATAAGTAAATGAAAGAACAAATGAATGGATGAAAAAAACTGCATTTATTAACCACATGCTATTTGCCAGGTACTACACTAGTTTTGGGGGATAGATGGTCTCTGATCTCAAAGAATTCGCATTCTAAAAGGGAGAGGCAGGCTACAGGGGAATGATTGCTAGAGAAATCAGTTTTCATGTTCTAGGTGTTCCAAAGATGACGAGTAGAGCTATAAGGTGGTTTATTGTCAAACCCTCTCCAGAAGCAGTGGTAGTACTGATTAGGTTACTATTCTCAAAGCACTAGGCAGAAAAGTAGAAGAAGGTTTATTGGGAGAGCTGAGTTTGTACTTACTGTCTCACCAAGCAGGGCCACTTAGCTGTAGGATGGGAGTTCCAAAGTTGAATGAGTTGACTCTCCTAGTGAGAGAAAGGGAGACATGGTCTCTGGAGGGTGTTGTTCCAAGTGTTGTTGTTTGCCCTTCATTCTCGAAGAGGACCATGACATTAGGAAGATGGTGATAGAACTTGCAGTTGAATTGGATTTGAGTGAGGGAAGGCTGTGCAAAGTCACCAACCTCACTTTTTCCTCCAGAGCCATGTGGATCTGGTGGCCAGATATCAATCCTGACAACTAGAGATGACCCAGGATTCAGTGGGAGACCTTGGCCTTTTTAAACTAAGGTCTTTTCACGTTCTTACTTTGGATGAGGCAACGCCCATTCAGTTCCAAGCCTAAGGAGACACTGAACAAGCAAAATGCTCAGTCTTATTTGCTGGATGAGATGAGAAATGTTGTCTGAGTTTGACTAGCTATGTAGAGTGAGTTAAGAATTTTCATTCAGTCCAGATCAGAACTTCTAAACTTCCACCAGTGTAATCCACTCCCTTGCAGGGTTGTTGTGAGACTCAAATGAGACAATATTTATAAAAAGTCCTTAGCACAGTGCCTGGCACATAGTAGACACTATATAAATGCTTTCCCCCTTCTCTTCCTTTCCCCATTGACATTTCACTTGTGTTAAGCGGAGGACCCTAGCAGGCTCCAGGTCAATTACTCTGCCCAATTAAAACTGAAAAATGAATTCTATTGGTAGCAATGATAGCTGGGCACCAGAGTAGACTACATTGTGAAACAGGACTTTTTTTTTTTTAATTACAATTCCTTCTAATAAAACCAAGAGAAAACCCTTCCTTGAGAAACTAGGAGCGACAGTGATGCCAAGAAATTCTTAGTAACCTGATTGGATTCAGTCTGATTTCCAGCATGGATTTATGATTTCATGGAATCCTAGAAACTGAACATTGGAAGTAATCTTAGAGAGCATAAAGTACAATGCGATTATTATGATTATTATTATTATTTACAGATAAGGTAACTGAGGTCTCTTTGCAATATTTCCAGTTTTCACATTTTAGAATGTGAATTCAATGCAAATTTGCTTTCCATTCCTGATGAAATGAGGTATGTTGAAATCTGCTTAATGTGGCCTCTAAGCAGAAAGGGCTGGCTTGAGACCTAGAAGTGGGAGGTACATGTACTTCCAGTTATGCAAAGTTAGTTGTGTAACCTTGGGTAAACACTTATACTCTTTGGCCTTAGTTTCTTCATCTGTAAAATGAGGGAGTTAAAAAAGATGATCTTTAAAGTTCCATCCAGCTCTAAAATTCCATGAAATCAATTACAAAGTAATAGGCACTGTGACAGTTACCGTGGAGGGATATAATATAGATAAATAAAATCAGAGAATTTTAGAATTCAAAGGGACTCTAGTAGCCATCCATAGTCAACCAATACCTGAAAAATACCCCCTTCTACAACATGCCTGACAAGTGGAGATCCATCTTTAGGACTTCCAATAATTCCTGCCCTCAGGGAGTTTACCGTCTGATCATAAGTAGGCATACCCCACATAGTGGTGCCTTACAGCCAAGCCCCACTCTGACATTAGGTTGCCATCAACATCATCCAACCAGTTCCAGATAATCCTACCTCAACCTTGTTGCCTAGTTTTAAAAAGTTTTATTATATTGGAGTTGTTAGCCTGGTTAGACTCTAGACTCTAGAGCTTTCATTTTTGGGAATAACAGAAGAAAAGGTAGGAAAAACAGGTTTGGAGCATAAAAGGCCTTGAATGCCCTTCTCCCTTGGCTTCCTGTCACCCCCTTCCTCTGGCCCTAGACTGACCAGACCCATCCAGTCTGCTCAACTGCTCACATCCCTTGGATGGGTTGGGAGTCAATTCAATTTAATAATTTTTTATTAAATATCTACTATGTGCCAGTCACTGTGCTTATCTTACAATCTAATGGGAGAAGGAAACATATAAAAGGAAGCTGGAAAGGGGGTGGGGGGAAGGAATACCACGCATCTGAGAATTAGTGGGAAAGTCCAGGTCTTGCCCTACACTATAAAGGAGAGGAATTTAATGCTTCACCCTCCAGCCTTCCAGTTAGAGGAGAGAAGAGACAGAGATTTGGGAAAGTATTGAGGTTGCAAGGCTGAGTTAAACAGCAAGATGAGGAGATTTTAGGTGATATCAACTTATCCCGGAAGGCACCTTCATCCCTGGTGTTGAAGTCAAATAGAGCTGCAGGTAGAAAGAGGAGAGTGAGATGATCTTTATTCTTTATTCTGGTGGCATGGAGGACCACTGGGCTTTACCACTTCTGCTACTGCATCCTGATGTTCTCTAAACCTTAACATCTGCTCTGTTTCTATGCCCAGCAGACTGTGGGGCACTATCATCTGACCTGTCGATGTAACTGAAAAACTGCCCTGCCATAGAACCCTTAGGTCTTCTGGGTATTTTCATCCATCTTATAGCTAAACTCTCTTTTATATACTGTCTCCTTCAGTTAAGAGTGTGTACTTCTTGAGGAGAGGGACTGGATTCCTTTCTTTGACAGGCCTGTGGGGGGCAGGGGGGGGCTCTCCCCATGCTTAGCACATAGTAAACAATTAAAATAAATTTTAATTTATTCATTCAGCCAAGGAGTTTTTTGTGGGTAACTGTTAAAAGATTTCTAAACAGAGGAATGATGTTATCAGAACATTAATTTAGGAAGATTAACTTACCAGTCACATGTAGAAAAGTGGGAAAGAGATAAGACTGATAGGAGGCTGTTAGAATATTTATGCATGAGGTAGTACGGGCTTGAATTAAAGAAATAGAAATGACAATATAAAAGGTAAGGGATTTATGAGAGACTTTACAAAAAAAGACAGAACTTGGTCTCTAATTTCAGCTTGCCAGATTGCATGGTACAATAGAGACAATAGGTCTGCTGCAGTAAGTTCATTTGGTCAGAAAATGCTATTTATGCACAGGAAATAGTGCGGGTAAATCAGCAAATAGCATTACTCAGGATGGTTGGAATTAGTAATATTATCTTGTTTTTTAGAAGGTAAAAACAGATTTAGAATCGGAGGAAACCTAAAAGGCCTTTTATTCCCACCTCTCATTTTAGATAAGAGGAAACACACGCACCCAGCTATAAAATGACTTGGTTGAGGCTTAGGAGAGCCAACATTTGAACCCAGGACTTTTGGCTCCAAATCTTCTATTACACCAGCCTTACTTTCCAGCACACTAAACGTCATTTGATGCTTCAAATTAAATCAGCTGAAAGCTCACCATCACTATGGCATCATCACTTTTATTCACTTAATTCCCAGGGCTGTGAGAAATATAGGAGATGACGTATGTACAGAACTTTGCAAACCTTAAGATTCTTTGTAAATTCTAATAATTATTATTGGTATTATTGGTAGTAGTATGAGTACAAAAATGTATCATTAAGTTAATCAATAAACATTTATTAGTAGAACCAAAAATATTATTCAATTAATTAAAAAACCACATTTATTAAGTGCCTACTATGTGCCAGCACTGTGCTAAGGATTTAAAAGGAGGCAAAAGATAGTCCCTCAAAGATCTTATACTCTTCCTAATTGGGTTCTTAACATGAAGCTCAGTACCATGAGACAGCCATTGTCAAGCATGGCCAAGCTGTGGGGTTTATTTATGCTTGATTCTGCTTGTTTATCACAAGGGAAGTTTTTAAAAAAAAATTGAGAAGGGACTGTTTGGGAGAACAAAGGTAGGCTAGTGATAGTAGTGCTGGAAAAGAAAAGAAGAAATATTAGAGTGTCAGTGAAGCATTTTTTAAATGCCAGAAGATAACAGAAAATATTTTTAGAGTGAAACACAGACAAGAAGGACAGTTTTGAAACTAGCAAGCTGAATTTATTATGTACTTAGAAAAAAATCTAGGTAGATTAATGGAGATTTGCAGTTTGCTATTCAGTCTTACTATTCTGTTCTTTGTCTGCATTTGTTGATATCTGTCAAGAATAATAAGAAATTTCATAATTAAATAAAATTAAACCTAAGTAACAAATGAAATGGTTTAGTGTTGCTATGAAGTATTCATTTCCCTAGTTAAGACTTCCACACCTTCCCTCTCCCCTTTGACTCTTATTTAACTGAGAAAATTGAGGCCATGTGACATGAGTTCCTTCTCCTATTGTCTTCCTCTCAGAATGCTGACATAATGTCCCAAGGTCTCCTCTTCTCCAGTCTCTGACAAAAAGTTGGCTCTTTATCTTGAGGTCAGGCCCTATGGCTCCCATATTGTCACTTCTAGAGGCTACCCATTCCGTTTAACTTTGAAAGCCCTTCACAATCTGGCCCCATCTGATGTTCCCAGTCTCACTGGACATTTCTCCCCCTCTCACACTCTCCCACTATGCAACCCAAACTGGCCTTTTTCTTTTTCTTCACGCGTGACACTGAATCTCTTCTTTAGTGTGTTCAAAACATTCCCCACCCCTGCAAAAAAAAAAAAAATATGATTGAATTCTTGTTCTTAAGTAGCAATTCTCCTCTATTTGGGGAGACAGGATAAAAAATACATACGTCAGATAATAATATTATTATTTACTAATATTATAATTGCTATGTTACTAACACTAAGATAGTAGTAAGTGAAATAAGAGTTAAGTAGCACTATAATAAAGAATAACAAAGATTTCCCAAGGTAATTTCATAAGTTAATACAGAATAAATTGCTAAATTTATGATTTTAATGGTCCAGGTCAACAATCTTGGGCTTAAGAAGTACGGCTGGACTGGTGTAGGAACATTCCACAGATAAGAGGTGAATCTTGAGCTGGGTATTGAAGAATGGGTATTAGCTAGGCTGAGAGGAGAAGAGGGTCATTTCAAGTGGGAAGTGAGGGGAAGGCGTGGCTGTGGGCCAATGCAAAGTAGTTTGGGGACATCTTGACCTATGGGTCTGAAGTGATTGGTTTTGGAGTAGAGTAATGAGAGATAATACTAAAAAAGTAAGTTTGAGGCACAAATCTTGCATGCAAGGGATAATCTATGCTATATCTTTAATTAGTTTAATAATCTTTTAAATGGCTTCATGTTAGATTTTTAAGCTTAATATGTGTTGATTGATATCCTTCGTAAGAAGGGAAGCATGTATCCTTGAAAAAGTGATAACTATTGGAAAATCCAGGTTGTCAGATGCTGCACAGCTCAATCTTAGCTCAACTTTTGAAGATCTAGACTTGGAAATTGGGGTGATGAAGAAGAATGAATGAATGAAAAAGCATATGTTAAATATCTACCTTGCTGTGTGCTAGACAGAAATAATACAGAATAATACAGAAGTAATACAGAAATGGAAGACAATAGTTTCTTCAGTAAAGTAACGTACATTCCGGTGGAGGAAATAACAAGTATAAGGGAGTAATGTCCAGAGAAGGGTGCTTTGGTTCAGAGAGTTACAGGTTGTTGTTACAGGGAGCTGATTGATGGCTGGGTAGATGGCTGCATGATATGTGAAGTATCTTCTAGTATGGGACCATATAGTGAGTGGTTTAGGTGGCTTTGTGCTCCTTTACTTATCAATCAGTTTAGCTTAACCCCAAGGCAAGAGTTCCAATGCTGAATGGGTTAATTTTTGTAAGGGAAAGGAAGGAAAATTACCTGAAATATGTTAGTCTTATTTTACCTTGGATGGTGAATTTGGTGAAAAACAAATCATCTTTGCCTTTACTTCTTAGGTTAGATATTTTTACTCGGATACCCAACTTGATTTGTGATCTCATCAATGTGGGAACTCCACCCAGTGATGCAGATTACAATTCATCCACTGTCTATGTATCCTATGCAGATCTTTTCCATGTCTTCCATGCAATAGGGGATCCAATTAATGTTCTTGGGACCTTCCTCTCATTCCTGCGACTTTGTGTGGATAGTAATAGAGCATGTGGGTGGCTATCCACTAGTCATTCCACACTCTCTCTGTGTGAATGAGCCATCTTTTTTCCTGTTTATACACTTCTCTGACGACTTTGTTTATACATCACTGCTCTTTCGTTATTTTTTTGCCTGTAATGTGTTACAGCTTGCTCATTTTTATCCTGTGTGGACACAGTATGAGTGATGAGAATCCCCAGAAATCAGGAATGTACTTTTAATTTTAAAAACCTACTAGTTATTGAAGGTAGATCAGGAAAGACTTCTTAAAAAGGAATTTTAAAAGAGAACCTTGAAGGAGAGAATTGTGTTGGCTGTTTGAAGGGAATTTCTAAGTATAAAAGAATTTGTAGAGTTGAGATAGGATGAAAGAGAGAAAGCAGCAGATAGAGAATGTTTGATTAAAGCAAAAAGGGTGACAATACTAGAGAACTTGGAAAGTGGACATAGTTTTTATCTAGGATATATGAATGAATTAATGAAAAATAGCATTTATGTAGGACCTACTATGTTCCAGGCAGTGTGCTAAGTGCTGGGGATACAAGTACAGAAGGGAGACATTCCTTGATCTCTCAAAATGTTTACATTCTAATAGAGGAAACTCACTCTGAAATTAGGTGTGTACATATATATCTATGTATCTATATATATATATATACATACATATGTGTGTATGCGTATGAAACAAAATAGAGATTGATATATAGATATATGTCTATATCTATATAGAGGTTTACATGTGATAGATCTATCTATAGATATCTATATCATATTTTATGTATATTGATAAATCAATCTCCATCTCTGTTTTGTTTCCTATATACTGATCTCTCTCAATCTCTTCCCCCCCATATCCATCCATCCATCTATCTATCTATCTATCTATCTGTCTGTCTGTCTGTCTGTCTGTCTGTCTGTCTGTCTGTCTATCTATCTGTCTATCTAATCTGTCTGTCTTTCTATCTATTATCTGTATAATGGAGAAGAAAGAGAGTATTGGTCTGGGGAGGCCTGTATGTGGATCCATAGGTCCAAAGATTGTCATGCCTTTTCCAGTAGCAATTTGTCAAATTGATTTGGCCGCTGTTCCCAGAGCAAAGGAAAAGAGAGGGGAAGAGGTGACAAAGGTGAGGATGGGGCAGATAACTATTTGTCCAGGTGGGCCCAAGTCTTCTAGAAGATGACAGGATGTGGTCTGAGGCTGGCTAGATACAGTACTTAGGAGTGTTTATATGTACTGCCTTGCTCCTATGTAGCGGCAAGTCAAAGGGACACATGACAATTAAAGTGAATGATTAATTTAGGGTTTTAAAATGCCATGTTACCAATTTAGAGCGCATTTACAATATGAGGTAGCTAAGGTGGCTCAGTAGATGGATCACTGGGCCTGGAGTCAGGAAGACATGAAGTCCTTAGACACTTACTAACTCTGTGTCCCTGGGAAAGTCACTTAACTTCTGTTTGCCTTAGTCCACTGGAGAAGGAAATGGCAAACCACTTTGCCAAGAAAACCCCATGGACAGTATTGGTGGGCTGTGATCCACAGAGTCACAAAGAGTCAAATATGACTGAATGACTACAACAACCAAATACAG
Source organism: Phalanger gymnotis (assembly GCA_028646595.1). Classification (NCBI taxonomy): domain Eukaryota; kingdom Metazoa; phylum Chordata; class Mammalia; order Diprotodontia; family Phalangeridae; genus Phalanger; species Phalanger gymnotis. The sequence goes on along the minus strand of CM053623.1, from coordinate 265,666,194 downwards.
TACTTCAGATACCAAAAAGGATTGGAATGACTTATAAAGGCTCCAGATATTTGTCAGAATTGCAGCATCACAGATTTAGTGATAGAAGAGACATCTAATTCAACTCCTTCATTTTACATATAGCAGAGGAGGTTAGGTTTCTTGTCCAAGCTTACACAACTAGTATCAGTGGTGAGATTTGAACTCATGTCCTTTGGCTTTAGAGCCAGAGGGCTTTTCATAATACCACAGTCCCTCCTCATCTTAGTTATGCCTTTAATGGTCATCTCCCCATTCTTCGAAGTGTAGAAATGGGATATTTAAAAATATCTGTTCAGTCGACTGGTTATCTGATATAAAACACAAGCTAAGTGTCTGCAGTTGTCTCTGTGTGAAGGTGGTGTGATGTGTGATGCCTCAAGGGAGATGAATAGATTGGTTTTAGGGGATTTTTCTGTCTAGGCATTTGTCCTTAGGGGGATCCAGCTGGCAGTCCCGCCTGAGAGCTGATATAAAATGGACCAGGTGACTGATGCTGTCCCCTCTCCCACTCAAGGGAAAGGCAGATTTTGAGCCTGAAATGGAAGATAAATGAGTGTTTCCCAACACAAAGAGCCTGAATTTACTTTTTCTGCAAATGATACATTTGGAGATAGAGGTAGAGGTCAGAGACACAGAACTTTTTTCTGTAACTGCGAATCTAGCTGCAAACTCATCTGATGTGGTCTTTTTCCTTCTTTAAAAGGGAACCATGCCTGTGGAAAGGATGCGAATGCGCCCGTGGCTGGAAGAACAAATAAACTCAAATACAATACCAGGGCTAAAATGGTTAAGCAAGGTAAGCTGGTTGTTTCTGTGTGCGTGGGAGGGTGTGTGTGTTTGTGTGAGCTAATGCATGTGGTCAGATGAAAATCAGAGGAAGCCTGATGTCCACATTCTCAGAATAAGAGACAAAGTCAATTGCTCGCTGATTTCAAACATAGAAAGCTAGGCATATGTGTCTTGCTGTGATTGGGGTTTTTTTTTTTAGTTCTTACTAACTTGAGCTTCTTAGTCTTGGGATAACCATTTTGTTTGTCAAATGTTCCTCTATAGTTGTGGGTCTTTTCCCTCATTTTTGCATGCCTCATTATCCTTCTAATGCTCCTTCCCCCTGTGTCCTATCCTACCGGAGTGTACTTCTTGAGACAAAAAAGGTGAGGAAAGGCTTCCACAGGATTTCAGAGAGACCTTTAGACTTCATCAAAGTTATTTTTTATAACTTAGATTAACTTTAACTTAAATAATGTTGGAGAATGTTATTTTACATTTGAGGAAACTGAGGCCCAGAGATAGATTAATTCACTCAAAGAGCAGCGATTCAACCCCGGATTTCTGACTCTAAATCCAGGACTGTTTCCACCATACCACCCTACTCACCCATTGTAACCCTGGGCATGGTTTCTGCTTGAATGGATTGTAAACCAGATTGAAATAGGGAGTTATGTGCCTGGAATTAGCAGTCTCCTTTGTGAGTGATTGCCTGCTTTTGAAATGACCTTTTGAAGAACATTGGAGCCAGGGCATAGGGCCTGCAGCTGTGTGGCTTAAAGGATATTTGAGTCATATAAGGAAGTGTCCCCTGCCCAGTGGGGTAGGTATCACTAGTGGTATGCCACTGGTCTGGCCTGGGGTTAGGTTAGAACCTTCCTCCTCTTGTTTTAAATGGCCTGGGACCTTTCCTTGCTAGGTTTTCAGTAGCCTTGTGGTCACCCAATGGGGCGTCACTTAGAGCAATTTAATTAAGGTAGTGCCTTCATTGTCCTAAATTTTATGATCAACGAAATTTCTCCAAGACCCAGCATTATAGAATTTAGAGGCAAAAGGAAACCTAGGGGTCATCTAGTCCAGACCTTTCATTTTACAGATGAGAAAATAGAGATCTAGAGGGTTATGATTTGCCCTGGATCATGTAGATGGAGAATAGAAAAGCTGAGATTCCAACTCAGTGCTTTGATCAGTCAGTAAGCATTTGTTAAACACCTACTGTGTGCCAGACACTCTACCAAGTATTGGGGATACAAAAAGAGGCCAAAGACAATCTCTACCCTCAGGGAGCTTAAACCAAATGGAAAAATTCATTGTTCTTTTCACTATACATTAACACCTCATGCTGTATATATCACATAGTAAACATTGCCTTATTATTATTTTTTGAAGCCCAAGAGCACCCCTTTAAACTCCAAATGGGTGGGTGTAGTACCCCACCTTTCCCGTGCTAGTTATAATTCCATCTCTTAAACAAAATGCTTGTATACCTTTGTTATATAAATTGTATCTGAGTTTATTATATATATTGTATACACACATTATATACATTGTATAATATACATTATATACATCGTATACACATACGTTATTATATACATTATACCTGAGTTTATTATACACATACATCATATACATTATATACATTATTATAAACATTGTATTTGAGTTTATTATATGTACATATTAAACAAGCAATTAAGAAATGTTTATTGTACCCTTTTGTACAGTGCCCCATGCCTACCTGTTGGGAATAAAAGTATTCATTATGCTTCTGTTTTGTTTAAATCGCTTTTAAATGAGAGGACCTAGGTTCAAATCCTGACTTTAACATGACCCAGAACTAAATCCAGTGTTCTCTCACTGGGACAGAGTATAGTGTGGCTGCTGTTACCTCCCTTTCACTTCCTACTGTGCCTCTTGAAATTAGAGTAATCCTTAGTACTACTGAGTTATTGTTTTTTTTTTTGAGATGGCCTCAGTTTTCCTCTCTGTAAAATGGTGATAATAATGCACCAACCTTACAGTCTTGTAGTGAGAATCCATTGGAATAATCCATATAAAGTGTTTTTTAAACTTTAAAGTATCACGTAAGCATAAGTTATTGTCGTCAGGCAGCTAGGTGACCCAGTGGATAGAGCAGTGGACCTAGAGTCAGGAAAACCTAACTTAAGATCTGATTTCAGACACTTACTAGTAGTGTGACCTTGGGCCAGCCACCTAACCTCAGCCTGCCTCGGTTTCCTAATCTGTATAATAGGGATAATAATAATGCGTACCTACTAGGGTTCTTGTGAGGATGCAGTGAGATAATATTTGTAAAAAGGTGCTTGTACTGTACCTGGCACATAGTAGGTGCTCAATAAATGCTTGTTCCCTTTCCTTTAATTTTAAAATTTTGTTTATTTTGAACTTAAAAAATAAAACAAGCGTTTCTATAACAGAATTTTTTTAAAAAAATAAGATGATCGTACATGAAACTGCAAATCTATTACATGCAACTTGCTATTCTCTTCAAATGTATGATAAAGCTATCATGTAACATTCTTTTTATTCCTTTTTTTCTTCCCATTTGACACAAATAGTTGTGTATATATAATATATACACCTATATATACACACAATATATATACTTATACGCACACATGTGTATACATATACACATGCACACACATATATACACAGATACATGCCTGTGTAAAGTCCTTCTATACATACTTCTATTTGTCAGTTCTTTTTCTGGATACAGATAGTGTCTTCTTTCATAGGGGCTTTGTAGTTCATTTGGGTATTTGCAGTAGTCAAAATGACTGTCTCTTAAAACAATATTGCTTCCCTTTATTACCTGTATACCCCTAGGAAAGTCACTCAAATTCTCATTGGTAAAATGAGAGGATTGGATTAGATGATCTTTAAGGTCCCTTTCAGCTCTAAATCTACATTCCTATTTCTTTGAGTCTGGGAAAGAGACTGGAGAAATTATTGCCCTGGGACTTCTCTTATCATAGGCTGTCCTGGCAAAAAAAAAAAAAAGAAGTCATCTCCAGGTGGTCAATCTACAGGTGATGTGCCTCTGTGACTAACTAGGTTGGTCCTCAGGGAAACAAAGTCAGTCTGTTACTGGGACCATACTTTGAAGCCTTTCCAGGACAGACAAACCTTCCAGAGATTGCTCTCCTTTGGGATGGAATTCAGGAAGTGAGGATCACTCTGACTGAGCATGCGGGGGCCGTCTAGTATGTGCAGTCTTGCTTCAAGGCCGTCGAGGGTTGAAATAGCCTTTCAAGGTATTGGAAAGAAAGAGAGAAAGAGATTGGAAGTCAAGGGACCTGAATGTGAATCCTAATATACTTACATGACCTTGGATAAATCACTCAAACCTCTTTGGGCCTCAGTTTTCTTCACCTGTAAAATGGGCAGGGGTTTGACCAGATAATCTCTAGGGTCTCTTCCATTCTAGGTCTGTCATGCTTTGAGGGGAGGCGGAGCAGGACTGTGAATGAATCTAACATAAACAGGATCTCATGAGCTTCTTTGTTGGGGCAAATTTTGTTTTTGTCACTACCTTGTAAAATTGTGTGTGTGCGTGTGTGTGTATCAGAAGTCAATAGTTCTTTATGCAGTCCTCTTGTTCTTTTTTCATATATTCAAATATTTGTGTTTGTTAATAATTAAGTTTCAAAAAGAAAGTGTTAAAAAATGAAAACAGGACTGGATGATAGACTTGCCTCCATACTGAGGCTTCCCCCTCATGTGAACTCCCCTGTGGCCCGACCTCCCCCTTCTACTTTCCCTCCTACAATCAAGCAGTAGTTTCAATCTTCCCACCTACAGTATTCTCTTGCAGATAGCATGGTATGGTAAGGTTAGGCCTACAAGCATTTATTAAGGGGTTTCTATGTGCCAGGCACTGTAGTAAGTACTGAGGATTCACAGAAAGCATCCCCCCCCCCCCCCCACTAAATCTCTGCTTTCAAGGTGTTCACAAAGTGATTAAGGAACTTTTTTCCTTTGGATGACTGGAGTTTTCTTGGCGGAAATACTGGAGTGTTGCCAATTCTTTTTGCAGTTCATTTTACAGGAAACTGAACAAGCAGGGTTAAGTGACCGGCCCAGGGTCACACAGCTAGTAAGTGTCTGAGGCCTAATTTGAACTCAGGTCCTCCTGACTCCAGGGTTGGTGCTCTGTCCATTGTATCACCTAGCTGCCCCTTGGATCAAGTATTAAAACATGGTTTCAAGTTCCATTTCTGCCACTTATTAGTTGGATGACTATGGACATATCACTTCTGCTTCTGGCTCATTTTCCTCATCTGTAGAAGGATGAACTTGAAAGGTCCTTTTCAGTTCTCCCATTCTGTGAGTCTATGGATTCTCTGGAATGGTGGTTTTGAGCAACATTTTTCTTCCTTCCTTATTTTTCATTCTTTTTTTTTTTTTTTTGGAGGTGGGGAGGCGGGGCAATTGGGGTTAAGTGGCTTGCCTAAGGTCACACAGCTAGTAAGTGTGTCAAGTGTCTGAAGTCAGATTTGAACTCAGGTCCTCCTGACTCCAGGGCTGGTGCTCTATTCATTGTGCCACCTAGCTGCCCTGCCTTCCTTATTTTTCAACTATCGCTCTATTATAACTGCTCTCCTATTGCTGTTCACCCTTAATGGACCTTGGCCTCAGTCAGTCCCTGGGAGAAGGGTAGCATAGTAGAAGGGTCTGTGAATACTCTGTTGCTCTGAAGTCCTTGGGAGCTATTATAATGTGGGAGTTGGTTCAAGTAAATGAATGTTTATCGAACACCTCCTATGGGCAAGGTACCGTGACTCATAATGGAAATCTGTCTGTGTTTGCACATGGCTTGATGGACTCTACCCAAGGGCATAGAGTCATTTAGGGATGTCCAGACCCACCCAGTCAATCTGCTTTGAAACAGTTGTGCAAATAGCAGGTTTCCTCTGACAGATCTGACTAGAATTAACAAAACAGTCAACCTGTTTGAAAGGAATTGCTAAATATTCAGCGTTTGCCTTTGAAAACTAGAGGAAGGTGGCAGAATGTGTTCACATCTAGGGGTGTTAATTCTCCTTAGTTTTAGGCAGAGTTAAATGAAAGTTTTTGTTTTGTTTTTTAAACTTGGGCAGGGCCCATCTGTTCCATCTTAGAATGGACAGCTTTCAGCTTTGGGCCTGTATCAGACTCACAGAACTACAAGTAGTGGTCATTGTTGCTCCGGTGTATGCTGGGTACCCCTCGGTAGACTGGTTCTGGTTTTACACTGGCTTTCTCAGCCCTGGTAGGCAATGGATGGATCCCTGGCATGGAGTCAGGAAGACCTGAGTTCAAATGTGAACTTAGACATTTACTAACTGTGTGGCCCTGGACAAGTCACTTAACCATTGTTTGACTCAGTTTCCTCAGTTGCAAAAGGGAGATAATAATAGCATCTATCTCCCAAGATTGTTGTGAGGATCAAATGAGAACATATAAATTTCCTGGCACACAGTAGGCACTTAATAAATGCTTGTTTCTTAACTGATCTTACACAGAAGATTCAACATTAGCATTTGCACTAGATACTTGGATGGGTTGGCCAACAGTAGTGAGGCCTTTCCTTCCTCCATTCTTCCATCACCACTGTTTTTTTTTTCTCTGAAGTTACCTCTAATTTTTACCCTGTATGCACATGTCTTGTTTGTACTTAGTTGTTTACATATTATCTCCCCCATTTGAATGTGAATCCTGAGAGTGCAGGGACAGTCCTTGACTTTCTTACACTGTATCCCCAGCACTTAGCATTGTCTGACATATAGTAGGTGCTTAATAAGTGCTTTTTGTTTTCATTTATGAAAAAACATCATCCTCACACACCTGTAGAACCATCTGCCCTCATTAGCATTATTTCTTTTGAATATGAGAGTGAATTATTGTGACCTGGGCTAAAATTCTGTCTGTACGGGACCACATTTTCATTCAAAATAAACCTTCTTCAAACTCTTTCTTTTGTTTTTTAAACACCCAGAATCATAGATTCTTTTAAAGCTAGAATCATTAGCTCTTAAAGCTGAAATGACCATTAGATTTCAAGTTGGAGACGATCTCGTCCAACCTCCTCATTTTACAAGATGATGAAACTGAGTCTGAGGGAAATTAAGTGACTTGCTCAGGGTCATCTTATAAACACTCTAATTGTCCAGATGAAGACACTGAGGCCCAAAAAAGTGATATGACTTGACCAAAGTCCCTTAATCAGCACTTCCCTCATAAGCTTAAATATTTCATGGATAGTCACAGGAGGGGAGAATGCTGGTCCTGTGGTTGAAGACTAGCCATAAGTCCATTATGAGGAACAAACAAACTATATGTTAATGCTCTTTTTTTTTTTTGGTCATTTTGATCTTTTCCCCTCAATGGAAATAACCTCTTTGAAGAGCAGACATCACTTCATGGCATCATGCCTTGGATGTTGGTCTTCATGATAGCAGGTTTAGTGGGAACAGGCTCTCCAAAGAAACTCTTGTCCACACATGTGGTTTTCCATATTTCACTCATTTCTCTTATAGTTATAGTATCACTGTTCTTCCCAAAGTGCATAGGATAAATTCTTTTGAAAGTTGGCACCTATAATAAACATGATATCTTTAAGCACTGGGTGTTTTGAGACCAATTCTGGCACATACGCACACACAAAGAATAAGCCCTTTCATGAAAGCTCCTTTAATCTCTCCGCCCCCCTTTCTGTCCCTCTCTCCCTCTCTCCCCCCCCTCCCTCTTCCCCCCCCCCATCTGTCTCTCTGTCTGTCTCTTTCTGTCTGTCTGTCTCTCTCTGGAAAATGTTTTTAAAAGTACAGTGGGCAGTTTTGCCCTCTGTTGCCTACATTGTGCCTTTTTCTTTTGAAATACATGGACTTTAAAATAGAATGACCAAGGAGTAGTTTGCAAAGACTTTGATAATTTTGGCGCTTCTTTACCAACTGTTGTAATGTTGAAGTAAAGTCAGATTTTCCCCTCAAAAGCTTTTAGGAAACTCTGAGATGTCCTGAAATAGTTTTAGTTAAAACTGATTTTTCATGGAATGTTTCACCAGTGGTGAAACCAGTGAAACTAGTCTTGAAAGGGATGCTGCAAAGGTGGTCCAGGACTTTCTGGATGATGGCATAGCTTGTTCCTCAGATGGCAAGAGTGCTGTCTGCTTCACCTTGTGCCCACTATCATATGACCCATATTGTCTGTTACTTAAAAAGCTTTTTTTTTTTTTAAAGTTTCATTGACTTTTTTTACGTTATAAACACAGATTACTCCTACTTCACGAGAGGTCTCATAACAAAGTAAAACAATTAAGTAAAAACTAATAATATACAGTGATCTCATCTGAAAAGAAATGCAACATTTCACATCTGTGGCCTCCCTGCCACCACTCTACATTTTTAAAATTAAAATAAATATTTTCTCTCTCATATGTCCCCACCCCCACACTATTAGCAAAAAAAGAAAAGAAAAGGAAAAGGAAAGGAAAAGAAAGGAGAGAAAAGAAAAACAAATTTCTTGTAACAAATATTTGTAGTCAAGCAAAACAAATTCCCTCAGTGGCTGAACATAAAAGTAAATATGTCTTATTCTGCACCCTAAATCCATCAGCTCTCTGTCATAGATAACATGTTTCATCATTAGTCCTCTGGAATGATGAAGGATCATCATATTGATCAGAATTGTTACCATTTTCAGAGTTCTTTTTTATGGAGTTGTTATTGGATAAATCATTTTTCTGGTTCTCTTCGTTCTATTCTTCATCAGTTTATAAAAGTCCTCAAAATTATTTCTTATGATATTATCGATGTTATAGTACAAATTGTTTACCTGGTTTTGCTCTCTTTACTCTGCATCGGTTCCTAAAAGTATCCGTGTGTCTGAAAAAACATATTTTTTTTTTCATTTTTTACAGGACAATAGTATTCCATCACATTCATATACCACAACGTATTTACCCCTTCCTCGATTGATGGGCATCCCTTTAATCTCCAGTTTTTTTTTGCCCCCACAAAAAGAGCTGTTATAAATATTTTTGTGTATATAGGACCTTTTCCTCTTTCTTTAACAATCTGTTTTGTATATAGGCCTAGCGATAGTACAGCTTTACACTGTTGAGTAACTTTTTGGATATCATTGCACATTGTTTTCCATGATGGTTGTGCCTATTTACAGGTCTACCAACAATGCACCAATCTTCCTGTTTTCCCACAGTCCCTCCAGCATTCATGATTTCCCTTTTCTGTCATCTTTACCATCCTCATGAACATGAAGTGGAATCTCAGAAGTGCTTGAATTTGCATTTCTCTAATTCATAGGGATTTAGAGCATTTTTCCTCCATAAGGCTATAGATAACCTGACTTTTTTCCCCATGAGAACAGCCTCTTTATCTCAGACCATTTATCAATTGACGAATGGCCGTTTTTTCATCTAAATTGGAATCAGTTCATTATATATCTTGAAAATAAGACCTTTATCAAAGAAACTTTTTTGCAAAGAATTTCCCCCTATTAATTGTTCCCCTTTTGATCTTAGCTTTAGTAGATTTGTGTTTGTAAAACTTTTTTCATTTTATATAACCCAAATTACCCATTTTAATCTCATGTGATCCTTGATACTATCCTTTATTTGGTCATGAACTGTTCTTCTTTCCATAGGATTTTTTTGTGTGTGTGTGTATATGTTTCCCTAATTTGTTTATTTAATTTTACATCTAGTTGGTATACTCATTTAGAGAGCTAATCTTTATTTAGGATATGAAGTGTTGGTTTAAACCTAATTTCCTCAGAAATTTTTCTCAAATAGTGAGTCCTTATTTCATTAGCTACAGTCTTTTTGTTTATCAAATACCTAGAATTTTAAATATATTTGTTTCTATCTGTTATATGCCTAACCCATTCCACCTGATGGATCTCTCAATTTTTTTTAAACAGTTCTAAATTGCTATAATAATTACTACTGTGAAGTATAATATGAGATTTGGCATTGCTAGGTCCTCTTTGTTCTTATTTCTTTTTACCATTTCTCTTTAGATTTGTGAACTTTTTCTCCTCCAAATGAAACTTGGGATCTTTTTTTTCTACTTCTATTAAAAAAATCCTTTGGTAGTGATCGGTATGGCTTTGAATAAAGTAATTTAGGTAGTAATGTCATTTTTATTATATTGGCTTATTCTACCCACGAGCAATTAATGTTTTTTCCAATTATTAAGGTCTATATTTCCCTAAACAGTTGTTTTTAGTTATAGTTCTTATGTGTATTTTGGAAGAAAGATTATGAAGTATTTTAGGTATTTCTGTAGTAATTTTAAGTGGAATGTCTCCATATAGTGCTGGCTCTTTTGGTATTTTTTAGGAATGCTAATGATTTGTGTGGATTTATTTTATATCTTGAAAGTTTGCTGAAATTATTCATTTTTCTTTGAGGTTTTTAGTTGACTTTTTAGGATTCATTAAGTACACTTTCATGTCATCTCCAAAAAGAAAAATTTTGTTTCTTTCAGACCTACGGTTATTCCCTTTAATAATTTCTTTTTCTCTCCTTATTGCTATACCAACATTTCTAGTACTGTGTCAAATAGAAGTAATGACAATGGACATCCTTATTTCACTCTTGATTAGAATAGAAAGATGTGTGTTCTGATGATTTGTTTATAATAGAAATGGTTAGTACAATTTGTCAAAAACTTTTCACATCTATTGATAGAATTATATAATCTTTGCTTATTTTGTTATTAATATGGTTCATCGAGTTCATGGTTTTCCTAATATTATACCAACCCTGCATTTCTGGTATAACTCCAGCCTGGTCATAGTTTCTAATCTTGTGTTATGTAGGTATCCCTCAGGGTTCTGTCCTTAACCCTCTTCTCTTCTCCCTGTATACCACTTCACTTGGTGATGTCACCAGTTCCCATGGATTTAAATATCATCTGGTGATTCTCATTGTCTCTATCCTGCCCCAATCTCTTCTGATCTCCAATCTTGTATCTCCAACTGCCTTTTAGGCCATTTGAACTGGATATCCAGTAGAAATCTTAAACTCAACTGTCCAAAACAGAACTCATAATCTTTTCCCCTAAATCCTTCCCTTCTCCTACCTTTCCTGTTACTGTAGAAGGCAACAGCATTCTCCCAGTCCCCCAGGCTGGAAACCTAGGAGTCGTCCTGGACTCCTTACTATCTCTCACTTCCTATATCCAAGGTATTTCCAAGGCCTGTCAATTTCATGTTGACAGCATTTCTCATATACGCCCTTTCTCTCCTCTGACACTTCCACCCCTCTGGTACACACCCTCATCACCTTGTTACTGGATCATTGTAATAGCCTACAGGTGAGTCTGCTTGCTTCAAGTCTCTCCCCACTCCAATCCACCCTTAAGTTAGCCACTAAACTGATTTTACTAAAATACGCTTCTGATTATGTCACCACCACCCCCAGGACCACCCAACTCAATAAATTGTAGTGGCTCCCTGTTGCCTCCAGGAGCAGTTACAAAATACTCTGTTAGTCATTCAAAGCCCTTTATAAATCTAGCTCCCTCTCACCTTTCCAGTCTTCTTACACCTTAATCCTCCACATGTGCTCTTCCATACAGTGACACTGGTCTCCTGACTGTTCCATGGACAAGACACTCCATTTCTCTGCTCTGGGAATTTTCTCTGTTTGTCCTCATGCCTAAAATGCTCTCCCTCCTCTGCTTGGACTATTGACCACCCTTTTCATCATTTCTTTGGGGGACTTTAGTTGTTTTTGTGGGCAAGTTTTTTTTTTCCTTTGATGTTTTTATCATAGATGTTTTTGAGTTATTCTCTTCTGGGTTTGTGCCTTGGTCCCCAGTGTAATCATAAAAGTCAGGGTGGAGCCAAGATGGTGGCTTGAAAACAGGAATTCGCTTACATTTTCTCTCAACCCCCTCCAAACACCTGTAAAAATGACTCCAGACAAATTCTAGAGCTACAGAACACACGAAAGAGCAGAGGGAAACAAGTTTCCAGCCCAAGACAGCCTGGATGGTCATTGGGAAGGGTCTATCTCACAATGCTGGAAGCATAGCACAGCCCACCATAGGCTGCGCCAGGACAGACCATACTGGAAGTCAGGTGGAGTAGACCTCAGGGCCCTGAATCACTGAGCTGTGGCACTGTCCAGACTTTTCAACCCAGAAACGCCAAAGACAATGGAGCAGGTCAGTGAGAAAACCACTGGATCTGGGTGAGAGAAGTGCGCAGTCCAGCCCCAGACCCAGGGCAATGGAGATGGCATGGTGGCAGCAGCAAGAAGCTCCTGTGGCTGCTTCCAGAGCTCCAGCTATGGCTGCTTCTGGCCCCAGGCCCACCTGGTGGGAGGAATCAAACAGCTGGTTGGAGAGGGAGTGCAGTGACAGCTTTGCTGGCGCTGAGGCACGGTTCGCTTGCTTTGCCCTACTTGGATCTGGGTCGTGGTGCTGGTTGGCAGTTCTTGGGCTAGGAGCACTGGTGTGGCAGAGATTGTGGTGACTGTGGAGAGGGTATCCTCCTGGTAGTTACATGGCAGAAAGGAGTACCTGCACTCCCAGACCAGAGCACAGGCCAGGAGAGGGGTATCATACCACTTCAGAATAGAAGTAGTTCTGAAACAGCAGCGCAACACCCCTGAAGCTTGGGACAAAGCACTTTCCGCTCTGAAGGCAGTCATATCCTGACCAAAAGCTCAAAAGCCAAGTAACCGTCTAGGAAGATGAGCAAGCAGCATAAAAGGACTCAGACTATAGAATCTTTCTGGTGACAAAGAAGACCAAAACATACAGCCAGAAGAAGTCAACAAAGTCAAAGAGCTCAAATCAAAAGCCTTGAAGAAAAATATGAATTGGTCTCAGGCCATGGAAGAGCTCAAAAAGAATTTGGAAAATCAAGTAAGAGAAGCAGAGGAAAAATTGGGAAGAGAAATGAGAGTGATGCAAGAAAACCATGAAAAACAAGTCAATGACTTGCTAAAGGACACCCAAAAAAATACCAAAGAAAACAACATCTTAAAAAATAGACTAACCCAAATGGCAGAAGAGCTCGAAAAAGCCAATGAGGAGAAGAATGCCTTAAAAGGCAGAATTAGTCAAATGGAAAAGGAAGTCCAAAAGACCTGAAGAAGATACTACCTTAAAAATTAGAATGGAGCAAGCAGAAGCTAGTGACTTTATGAGAAATCAAGAAATTATAAAACAGAATCAAAAGAATGAAAAAATAGAAGACAATGTGAAATATCTCATCGGAAAAACCACTGACCTGGAAAATAGATCCAGGAGAGATAATTTTAAAATTATTGTAATACCTGAAAGCCATGATCAAAAAAAAAAAAAAGAACCTAGACATCATCTTTCAAGAAATTATCAAGGAAAACTGCCTTGATATTCTAGGACCAGAGGGTAAAGTAGAAATTGAAAGAATCCACCAATCACTTCTTGAAAAATATCCCAAAAAGAAAACTCATAGGAATATTATAGCGAAATTCCAGAGTTCCTGGGTCAAGGAGAAAATATTGTAAGCAGCTAGAAACAAACAATTTGAGTATTGTGGAAACACAATCAGGATAATACAAGATCTAGCAGCTTCTACATTAAGGGATCAAAGGGCTTGGAATATGATATGTTGGAGGTCAAAGGAGCTAGGGTTAAAACCAAGAATCACCTCCCCAGCAAAACTGAGTATCATGCTCCAAGATAAAATATGGATTTTCAATAAAATAGAGGACTTTCAAGCTTT
>CM053623.1:265617586-265652555 GCA_028646595.1 Phalanger gymnotis | reverse complement strand
TATATATATATATATAGAAGGAAGGCAAAGGCTGAGTTGAATATGAAGGGATGATACCTTAAAAAAATAAAATTAAAGGGTGAGAGAGGAATATATTAGGAGAAGGAGAAAGGGAGAAATAGAATGGGGTAAATTATCTCACATAAAAGTGGCAAGAAAAAGCAGTTGTAATGGAAGGAAGATGGGGCAGGTGAAAGGGAATGAGTGAATCTTGCTCTCATCGGATTTGACTTAAGGAGGGAATAACACACAGGGTATCTTAACCTACAGGAAAGTAGGGGAGAAGGATGATAGAAGGGAGGGCAGTTGGAGGAGGAGGTAGTCAAAAGCAAACACTTTGAAAAGGGATAGGGTCAAGGGAGAAAACTGAATGAAGGGGGAGAATATAGGTTGAAGGGAAATATAGTTAGTCTTTCACAAAATGACTATTATGGAAGTGTTTTTCATAACAGTACATGTATGGCCTATGTTGAATTGCTTGCCTTCTCAAGGAGGGTGGGTGGGTAGGGAAGGGAGAGAATTTGGATCTCAAAAGTTCTAAAAAGAAATGTTAAAAAAAAGTTGTCTTTTTTCTTACATGCAACTGGGAAATAAGATATACAGGCAATGAGGTATGAGTGTGGTGAGAGAAGGGAGGGCAGACTGGGGAAAGAGGCAATCAGAATATATGACATCTTGGGGTGGGGGGAAGCATAGAAATGGGGAGAAAATTTGTAACAAAATCCCATGGAAATCAAATGTTGAAAACTAAAAATATTAATAATAAAAAGAATTATGAAATTAAAATCACAAAGTCCTTTATCTCTGTCTCCCTCCCTATCTATCCTCTATCTTAGCTATGTATCTGCCTATCTCCCTATCTATTCTCTGTCATCTATATATCCTTCCCAATCATCCATCTATCTGTGTATCTTCCTGTCATCTATTTATCTCCCTATCATTTATCTATCTCCTTCTCTATCATCTGTCTGTCTATCTATCTTCATATCACCTCTCTCTCTGTTGATCTGCCTATCTCCCTCTCTATCTATTCTCTGTCATGCATTTATCTTCTTCCCATTGATCTATTTCCCTGTCCCCTATCTCCTCTATCATCCATCCATCCATCTGTGCATCTGTCTGTCTTTCGGTTTCTTTCTATCTTGTTGCCGAGGCTGTAGGAGTTGACTCTTAGATCTTCCCTACTCTGGGATTCAGATCAAGCAGAGGACCTTTCCTTTACCCTGATTTGTTTTTTCTTTATTCCTTCTCCTTCAAAAGGACATGAAAATTCTCCTCTCCTGTGATCAGTCTTGACTCCCTTTCCTTTGGATGAGGGAAAAAAAAGAGGAAGAAAAACCTTTTCTTTAATTCTCACTTAAGTATGAGGAAAACCTCCTCTCGCGGGACAGACCTAATTGAGGCCATTTCCTTGAGGGGAAAAATGAGAGATATTAAGGTCATTTTCTTCCACAATTAAAAAAAAATCAAATTTCAGCCCGACTGAAGGTTTTTCCCCCACTTTTTTTCCAGAGTAAGTAGATTTTTTTCTTAGTGCATTGATTTTGGTTTTTGTTTTGTTTTTCCTTTCTTCTTAGAGCCAAAGTCTGTCAGGTTCACATTAGTCCTTCAGGTGATTCCTTCCTGCTGGGGTTACTGAAATTTAGAAACTTAATTTAAATCATAATGATAGGAAATCAAAAAGAAAGAGATTCAGTACTTAAGATTTCTCATACAACCTTGCTCACCTCCACAATATACTTCTTATGTAGCTTTTCTTCTCCACTCCCACTTTACCATTTCTTTTTGCCCAGAGTATTATTAATAGTTTCCTAAAAGTTTCCCTGTCTCTAGTCCATCTTCCTTCCAATCCATCTACCTCAGAGTTGCCCAAATCATCTTCCTAATGTACAACAATGATCATATTTTGTCTATATTAAAAAATCTTCCATGGCTCCCCATCGCCCACCTGATTGAGTTCTCTTGATCCTGGCATCCAAAGTCCTGCACACTTATCCAAATTTTTTCCTCCTACATTCCTTATTTATTCTGTAATCTGGCCAAAATGGACTTCTCTCTCTGTTCCTTGTTCTTATCTTGCCCTTCTGGTTTCTGTGCTTCTGCTAATCCCATTCTCCATGCTTCCATCCTCTCCCATCTATTAAAGTTATTCCTGTTTGAAAACCTCCTCCATGAATTCTTCACTGTTTTCAGCCAGGTAAAAATGATCTTTCCTTCCTGTGCCTGTTTAGGTACATGTTGGACCATTTGACCCCTGAAGTTCCTTTTAACTAAATCAGACATTTTATAATTCTATGATGTAAATTTCTCAGAATAATGTGTCTACCTCTCTTTTGCCTGTATCATGTGTACACAGACCTGTCAGATTGGAAGGTTCTTGAAGCCAGGAACTGTTATTTTTTTTTCATTTTTGTATTCCTCATGTCTAGAACACCTGAATTGTTGAACACCTTCAGTTTAATTCTGCAAATATTTATTAAGTACTTACTCTGTGTAAGGCACTATATTAGATACTGTTGATAAAAATATGCATTAAAAATACTGCTTTAAAGTGCTTATGATTTAATGGTGGGAAAGGAATATACATAAATAACTTATATCTTGAATGAAGGGAAGGGGGAGGGAATAAGCATTTCTACAGTACCTACTATGTGCCAGACACTTGTTAAGTGCTGGAACAATGAATGAACGAAAAAAATTTATTAAGCATTTACTATATATGAATATATGTATATTAAAATGTTAAATTATATATTAAAATATTGAAATTTTAGAATTTATATATACATATATAAATATATACATGTACAAAGTATATATGCTTATACAAAATATGTGTGCACAAAGAATACGTGTATATATTAAAATATGTATATGCATGTACAAAGTGTATATGCATATATTAAAATAGGTATATGTGTACAAAGTATATATGCACATACATTAAAATATGTACATGTACAAAGCACATATGCATATATAGTGAGTATATTTATGCATATATAGGAAATACTTGCTATTTTTTCATTCATTATAAACACACACACGATCTATAATATAAACACTTTGCTAAATGTTGGGAATACGAATTGAATGAGACAGTCCCTGTTCTCAAGGAGTGCCCACTTTAATTGAAGGAAGACACAGAAAAGAGAGTTCTGCTTCAGGGTGGATGAAAAATCCCCAAATTCTTAAGGGTGCAACCAAAGAGCAGATAATAAAGCCCAGTCATCCTTAGGTTACATCAGTAGGTCAGGTAACTGTGCCAAGGGTCTTCAGGGTATAGAGGCAAGACAGATGTTAAGTCCTAGGTGTCTTTCATCATACTAGATGGAATAGAATTGGCACCTCTCATCTCTTTCAAGCCCTGTGAACTGTCAGACAACCCCAGTGGTTTTAGGCTGCCTGTGCTAGGGGAGAGGGCAAGGTGGAAAGGATGACTCCTTTGGTGTGGTGGTAGTGGTAGTAGGTCTTCACACTCCCCTGCCCCCCCCCCCATTCCAGTCCCAAATGGATTCTGTTTTGGCTTCAGGTGTTGAAAGGGGATGAGGGGAGGAAGGGTTTCCCATAGTAGCAACTGTCCCTGTTAGATTCTATGGAAAAAAGGAATTCAAACAAGCTATGGAAAATTGAAGAATGGAGAGTATTTGGGGGAGGTGGGAAGGAAGTATCACTTGATCTGGGCCTGAAGAAAGAGAAAGATTCAGTAGACAGAGATGGGGATCAGGGTAGAGAAAGAGGCAGTTTATTCAGATATGTGTGACAGAAAGAATAAAAGAAAGCTGCCTAATTACTTCCATTGAGCTTTCTCTTGTCAAAGGAGCTGACTGATAACAATTTTGTTTATTTCCACTTTGCACTGTGATCTTATTTGTTGCCAGTTTTATCTGTTTATTATCTCCACACCTAGTTCCATGGGCTCAAACAAGTTTGGAATTCTTACTGCATTCCAAAGTATACAGGGTAGGATTATTATAGATTTGCAGCTGGAAAACATCTTAGAAATGATTTAGTATGGCCTCTTCATTTTACAGTTGAGGAAACTAACTCCCAGTGACCTTATGTTACTCACCTAATTTTACCCAGATAATTGATATCAGTGGTAGAATTTATACCAAGGTGATCTGACTCTAAATCTGGAGGTTTTTCCATTGTATCATGAGAAATAGATGAGGTCTCCTCAGAAACATTATACTGGCTAGTCTGTATATTCTTCGAACAATAATAACAGTAACACGTTTTTATGGAGTTTTGAAATTTACGGATAGTTTTCCTATGAAGTAGATAATGTAAATTTTATGTCCCCATTTTACAGATGATTCTGAGAGAGGTGAAATAAATTATACAAGGTTATATGGCTAGTAAGCATCAAAATTTAAATTGGACCTCAAGGCCTCTGATTAATAGACCTGTGCCTTTTCCAATACTTAACTTCCTTGGAGGATTTCATGAGCATATGGTAGGATTCACATCAGGCAACTGTGGTGTAATGGATTATGAGCTTACCAGTGTTAGAGCTAAGAAGACTGACACGTACTGGTTGTGTGACCCTGGACAAGGAACTTAATTACTAAGTAGTTGTTATCGTTTAGTCAGTTAGTTGCGTCCAACTCTTTCTGACCTCATTTAGAGTTTTCTTAGCAAAGATATTGGAGTGGTTTGCTGTTTCCTTCTGCAGCTCATTTTACAGATGAGGAAACTGAGGCAAACAGGGTAAGTGTTCGGGGCCGGATTTGAATTCAGGTCCTCCTCACTCCAGTATCCACTGCACAACCTAGCTGCCTTAATTGCTAACTGGTCCAAACTATCCCAGAAAGCCATAAGCTGAAGAGAAGGGGCTGATTTCTATTAGTAGAGGATGTTTCTTATCAGGAGCTGCCTATACTCATGAAGTTACAAGTCTAGTAAAAAAATAAAAAGAAGTATACACACACACACACACGTGTATATATATATATATGTATACACATATATATGCAAATGTATATATGAATGTAAATGTATATATATGTATATGCTGTCCCTGATAGCAACACAAAAGAAAGCATGCTAGTCATTAGCCCCTTAGTACAGTATTTCTTCAGACAAACCTCATAATCTAGGTTGTATTAATTTATCATCTATTTGGTTTCATCTGTAAAATGAGACGGCTGGACTCGATGGTCCTCTGTTGTCTCTGCCAGCTCTAAATTTAGAATCTTGTTTCTGGACCAATCTTTTTTGAAGGCATGAATGTAATTGAGGAGGTCCTGTCATCTCTGGGGGGCCTTGTGCATTTGGTCACCACGTGGGCCATAAATCAGAATTATTCAGATAACCTTACCAGAATTCCCTTCCTGTTTGGACATCCTCTCTGACAGGGGTGGACAGATCTTTGGCAAGCCAGTGCTCTGTTGGTTACCATTAATCACAGCCCCATTGAACAAAGTCATCTCTGTGGAAGAATCCATTAAGGATTCATCCATGATCTTAACATGTGCCTCGGACCCACCTCAATGAGTGAAACATTTACTGAATATGGTATTTTGTTCTACCACGTCAAATGCTTTTTTTGGTAACCAAATGAACAAAATCTCACATTCATATTTCCATCTCTCAGTCAAATGACTATAAAGACTGTGTTTTTTCCCTTACTACTGTTAATACTACCTCATAACTTACTTACCTTCCCCCTCCCACCACCTCTAAAAGCTGAGATCTGAACATTAGGTGTGATAGTGGTTGAGTAGTGAGTGGTTGATAAATAATGAAAGGATTGCTTCCATTGTCTTCTAGAGGTCCTGAAAACAGAATTTAGAGGCAGTGAGATCCTACTTAGATTTCCAATACTGATTAAGGCTTTGGTTGGTGTGGTTTGAACAGCATTGATTGGGAACCTCCTGTATGTGTTAAAGGGGATGGTGAGATGAGAAAGAAGGAACATGGGCAGCTGCTATTCTAAGAGTGGATTCAGAGTATATCCCAGGATGTTTATAGATCCATCATCTATTTGAGGCACACACTGGAAATTACTCACTAATGAATTCTTTTAAAAAAATTTAATTAAAAAGTCTAAACTTAATGAAACGAGCATTTCCATATACATTGTAGAACAGAAGGAATGCGCTGTACATGAATTCCTCATTGTAACAAATTTTCTTCACCAATCAAATTAAAAATAATAAAATAATGGTAATGTTATAGTGAAAATTAAAAGAGAAAGGGCGGATCAGTCTGTTAAAGGTTATTTTCAAGATATACTGTCTCCAAGTTGTCTGACAGAGGCAGAGTAGGTTTGAGCCAGGTGAACTTGCCAGTTTCCTCTGTAAAATAATAGTTTGGATTCAGTGATCTCCAAACTCCCTTTTAGCTCTAAATCTGAGGAGGTAATAAGATCATCAGTAACACAAGATTACTTTAAAGGAGACATAAAGTTTATATAAGCTTCTCCTAGCAGCCACATCATGGAGACAGTAGTTAATTAAAACTTCCCCTTCGATGTGGGAAACCTGGGACACTGATACTCTGTTGGTGAAGTTGTGAACCCATTCAATCCTTTTGGAGAGTAATTTGGAACTATGCCCAGAGGGCTGTTAAACTATGTATACCCATCGATCCAGCAATACCACTGCTGGGTCTGTTATTTTAAAGACATCCAAAAAAGAACCTCTTTGTACAAAAATATTTATAGCAGCTCTTTTTGTGGTGGCTAAGAATTGGAAATCAGAGGGATTCCCATCAACTGCGGAATGACTGAACAAGCTGTGGTATGTGATTGTGATGGAATATTATTGTTCTGTAAGAAATGACAAGCAAGATGATTTTAGAAAAACCTGAAAAGACTTACATGAACTGATGCTGAGTGAAATGAACAGAACCAAGAGAACATTGTACACAGTAACAGCAGTATTGCTCGAGGAAGAATTGTGAATGAATTAGCTCTTCTCAGCAATACGATGATCCAAGACAATCTCAAAGGACTAATGATGAAGCATACCATCCGCCTCCAGAGAAAGAACTGATATTGACTGAATATAGACTGAAGCATGCTATTTTTCATTTTCTTCAATTTGTTTTCTTTTATTTGAGTCTTGTACAAAATGACTAATATGGAAATGTTTTACATAATTGTACATGTATACCTTATATCTGATTGTGTGCCATCTCAGGAAGGGAGGAGGGAAGAAAGGATAGAATTTAGAACTCAAAACTTTTAATAATAATATTTCATTCAAAAAAATTTTTAAATTAGAAAGTGTTAAAAATAAATAATAATAAAAAACCCCTCTCCTTTTCCCCCATGGACTTCTTCTACCAGTCCCTACTTTCGTGCTTTTGCATTTTTGAAAAATAGAATTGGAAGTTTTTATTTGTGTCCCTGTCCAATTTCACGGTGTATTGTGATCTTTTGAAGGCAAATTTGTCTTGCAATGGGTAAACTCTTCTCCATCCCTTATGCCCTCACCATCCTCCCTGGTCTCTGTTATTTGGGAAAGCACATCTTATGTCACTTCATCTGAATTACATGATGAATTCTTACTACCTCTGTGACCTAGGGAAAAATCACTTAAGCTGCCTGGGCCTCAATTTCTTCATCTATAAAATGTAATATTATAGTAGCTAAATCTCCAAGTTCCTTTAGCCCTAACTATTATTATCCTTGGGAAGCCTAGGTGGTGCAGTGGATAGAGTGCTGGTCCTAGAGTCAGGAAGAATCATCTTCCTCAGTTCAAATCTGGCCTTAGGTACTTAGATGTGTGACCCTGGACAACTCACTTACTCCTGTTTGCCTCAGTTTCCTCCTCTGTCAAATGAGCTGGAAAAGGAAATGGCAAACCAGTCCAAGTATCTTTGCCCAGAAAACCCTAAATGGAGTCATGAAGAGTCGGACACAACTAAACAATGACTGAACAGTAATAAATTATTATCCTCTGGTCCATTTTAGAGAATTATTTAGAGAATACTGCTTACTTTTTTCTCATCTTTTTAGCAAACACATAGGCTCATAGATTTAGAGCTGGAAGGAACCTCAGAGGTCATGTAGTCCAAAGCACTCATTTTGCAGATGAAGGAACAGGTAAAAAATTATCCAAATTCATACAACTAGTAATTGGAAGAGTCTCAATTTGAAGCCAGGTCCTTTGAGGCTGACTCCAGCACTGTTTATGCTATATTAGATGCAAAAACTCATAAAGATTTTGTACAGATGAGAAAGTTGGCACATGTATCAGTGTTTGCTTAGTTCTCAGTTTATTTGGTAATTATCATCTGTGATCTTTTCCATTGTTTTGTAGTCTTTCTCTCTTTGAGATATCTTTGAAAGTGGATTCCTGTGTGCCTTTAGAATTGTGGCCCTGCCAGCATTGATGTATGTATGTATGTATGTATGCGCTTCTCTCTCTACTCCTCACTTGCTCTTCCTGACTCATTTTCTTGAGTTCTTCCTCCTGCTTCCCATCAGATGCTAAGATACTAGAGTCCAAATGGGATTGGTCCACTATTTCCAGCAATGAGAATAGATTGTCATAGAAATAATGGCAGAGAGAGTCCAGTTCATTTCTATTTGTTGGCCTCCTTTTGATTTCCATCTCTACGTGCTTTTGAAATGATTGAATTTAGTTGGGTCCCGTGCCAGATTTTCTACACGTTTTGGGGACAAATTGATGAAATAAATTGAAATTTTGGCCATCATATATAGTGATGTGTGCTAGAGGAAAGAAAAGGAAACATAGATAACACTGAACATCAAAGAGTCCAAAAACCATTTGTATTTGACTTTGAAATGCATTCCACTCTGTCAGATATACATTCGGTATCCACCTAGCATTGATCCTCATCTGAAATGTCCATGCAATATGTGTTCTGGACCTCACATGTGTTTAGAGCAGTATGGAGTAGTGTTTGGGTTGCTAGGAATAATCCAGAGGAACAGTAAGAGATTCTCAGACAAATAGAGTTAACAAGTTCTGATTTTAGGATAGTGTTCAAATTGTGGACCAAAATTGATGGCTGTAGTTGTCCTTTACTTTAATTTCCAGGAGAAGAAGATTTTTCAGATCCCTTGGATGCATGCTGCACGACATGGGTGGGATGTTGAGAAAGATGCTCCTCTCTTTAGGAACTGGGCAATTCACACAGGTATGAAAACACCCTTTATTTTCTGGGGTGTGTGACCAGGGGGATGATCTGTTATGTTCCCCATTATCATTATAAATCACAAAATAGCTCAGGTTTTGGTCTCATGCAAATATCTGTGAATAATGCAATGATCTAATCCCAGACTCCTCCGAGTTACAAGGGGCATGTGTTTCATCACCCAGAAGGAATGTTACATTCAGCCCTTAAAAAATTCCCTTATAAAGAGACTGCACATAATCTCCAGTGCTGAAGTGCCCTGGTCATAGCCAGTAGTTGTCTGTCATAAAAGTCATCCATCCTGGCCAATGATATTGAGTTTAACTTGGGTTTCAAAAAAAAAATGATCAGAAATTTCACATTTCTTACGCGTTCCCGATTGGTTACAATCCCAGGGCAGTCATATGTAGGCAGCTAGGTGGCATAGTGGATAGAATGGCGGGCTTGAACTCAGGGAGACCTGAATTCAAATCACACCCCACCTTACTAGCAGTGTGACCCTGGGCAAGTCATTCACCTTTGTCATCTTCAGTTTCCTCACATGTAAAATGGAGATGCAATAGTACCTACCTCACAGGGTTGTTGTGAGGATCCAACAAAATAATCTAGATAATGTGCTTTGCCAACCTTAAAACACTCTATAAATGCTCGCTGTTATCGATGATTTAATTTCATTTGTTTCTTTCTTCTTTGCTACCGCATTAGGAAAGCATCAGCCAGGAGTAGACAAACCGGATCCAAAAACATGGAAGGCGAATTTTCGATGTGCTATGAACTCTTTGCCAGATATCGAAGAAGTGAAGGATAAAAGTATAAAGAAAGGAAACAATGCCTTCAGGGTCTATAGGATGCTCCCCTTATCTGAAAGGCCTTCTAAGAAAGGTAGAGAAAGCTATTCCAGGGCTCACGGGGGACCCCTTAAATACCTGCTTTCAGTCTCTGTATATACATCCTAGCTTTCTTCCATAACCATTCCAAACACCGAACCTTCTGCTCTTAACTTGCAGATATAAAATCACCTTTATTTAATCTCCCTCCATATGGATGAAAGAATCTGGTCCTCTGAGAACTGCCAAACCTGTTCAAGGGAAATGTTTGTACTTGAATCCTTCCTGGATTATAATAAAATTACCTTTTGTCACTACAGGAAAGAAAACAAAGACAGATAAAGAAGACAGAGTTAAGCACATTAAGGTAACTTTTGGTTGTTTAAAACATAAGAACAATGTGACAGTCATTTTAATTGAGTTTGTTTCATGACCACAAGTAACTGGAATGTCTATATTTCCATGTATATTTTTTTCATGAGTCAGGAAATGTGGGTTCACATTCTGGCTCTAGACCACAGATGAGTCAGTTTATTTCTCTTAGCATCAATTTTTCTCATCTTTAAAATGGGCATAATAATACTTGTACTACCAGTATCACAGGATTGTTGTGAAGGAAAGTGCTTTGTAAACCTCACAGTCTCATAAAAATGTTTTTTAAAGTAAACAACTGTAGATCTCAATACACCCACGTATCCCTTGCTTACTTTAAAATTGATAGCAGAATTTCAGACCTACTAATAAACTATTCTAAGTCATGGATTCACTGTGAAAAAGAAAAACACTCCCCCCAAACTTTTGAATTTTGAGCTCTTTTGTCTCCCACTCCTGTTCTTCCTACTGCCACCTGTAGGAATGCTTGGCAACACTGTTTCGATTAACAACCTTTTTCTTTCTGATAATGCCTAGTATGTTTCTGGATTTGCAGATAGAATCCTTCTGTATTGAGAGCCCCAGATGAAGATGACAGCCACAAATTAAATAAACACCCATTAGGCTGAAAAGAAAATATGGGCCCAGACACTGATTGTACATTGCCTGGCCTTGTCAGACGTGATGTTTGAAGCCCCTCACAGTTTCCAGTAGCCACGAATCCCTTAAAGATCTTGTGATAAATTAAATGTCTAAGCAAAATTACAGCTTTTAGCTATAAATATGAGAGTCAGCAGGGGTTATCTAATGTTATTTTTAAATTGTACAGATTAGGACACTGAGACCTAGAGGGTTTTGTAATTTGCCCCAAATTAACTGTGTCAATTACTGGCTGAGCTTGACTAGGCCTCTTGATATCTAGTTCAGTTTTTTTTTTTAAGTTTTTCCCTTTAGGATGCTTAAAAAAACTTTTTTTTTTAATATGAGATTTGTGATTTCATCAGCATAGAGGATGCCCAGTGAAGGACTGACTCTCTCTCCCAATGTAGATCAACATCTGCTCTTATAAGTTACAGTCCTTTGGAAGTTATTTGAGGACATACAGCCACTATGTGTCAAAGTCAGGACTTGAACTCAGGTCTTCCTCCAAAGACAACTTTGAATCTGCAATACTGCCTTGCCTCTCTTAGGAATCCTTAAAAACCACATAGGTATTATCAAGCAAAAAATATCTAGAAAAGGTCTAGTTTAATTAAGGGAAAGAAATGGGGAACAATTATCTTATATGTGAAATTAAAGGTATTAAAAGGCATTTGAGTTTAGTGAAAAACATATGCTAAAATTGTGTTATCTTTATAATGGTAAAAAAAAAAAAAGAGAGATGGGGTAAGATTGATAAATATTCTGCCCAGGTTTTGTAGTATTGTAATAATATTTCACATTCATTATTTTAATATTTGCCCCTTATTTTACTGATATTATCAACATTTTATTAGTTTTTTTTTTATAAAATTGTCATTTTTCTCCATATCAGCTTTTTTGGGGAGGTGGGGGTGGGGATACGCAGTGTCTGTTTTTTTTTTCCATATTGAAAGGAAATTCTGATTTTATAAATAGGTATATATTATAAATATATTATTTATACTGTAAATGTCTATTTTTATAAATGTATGTTTTTCCCTATTGAAATGAAACTCTGATTTTATAAATATATATGTATAGTTCACATATGTATACATATACACACTTGATAAATATATACCCAGTATATATTTTCCCATTGAAATGAAACTTTGATTTTACAAATACATATCTATATTTTATAAATGCACATATACACATATATACATTATAAATATATACCCAGTGTACATTTTTCTCCATTGAAATAAAATGCTAATTTTGCAAATATATATGTATATTTTCACATATATATATATACATATACATACTTTATAAATATATACCCAGTGTGTTTTTCCCTATTGAAATGAAACTCTGATTTCATAAATATATGTATATTTCACATATATATACATATACATTATAAATGTACACCCAGTATATATTTTCCCACTGAAAAGAAATTGATTTTATAAGTATATGTATGTTTGAGAAATACACACACATGCATATATATATACATACATGTATATATACGCATGCATACACACCTACATATATACACTTTATGAATATATACTCAATTTTTTTTTCCCATTGAAATGAAACTCTGATTTTATAAATATATATGTATATTTGATAGACATACATGCATATATATACATATATATATATATATATAATATACACATCCATACACACCTACATATATACACTTTATAAATAAATACTCAGTTTATATTTTTCCCCATTGAAATGAAACTCTTTTTTTATTTTGGGAAAATTGTACTTGCGTAACATTCCTTTTTACAGTGACCTCTGCGGGAACACATCTTTTCCATTAATTCAGTTGCATTCACTAAGCGTTTATTAAGCAGCTGCTTATTTACTGCAGGGTGCCTACTATATTCAGTGAGCATTAAACAAGGGATCATTACAATGAATAGATACTACAAATTGACAGAGACTTTGTGTGTGTGTCCATTTATAATAGCGAAGTTATGGCAGTGCTTTGGAAATGGTCACGGTGGTTGTTTGGAGCACTTAGAGCTAGAAGAGAGCCCTAGAAATCTGCTTTTCCTACTGTACCATAAGGTCTCTCTGGGAGGAGTTGAAAATTAGACATGTATTCACATAAAACTAGAGAGAAGAGGTTCCCTTGCCCCATTATGGTGGAGCCTCTGTATATAGAATCATCCAAGCCTGAGCTGATGGTTCTCTTATGTTAGGCTAAAATACTACAAAATTCCTGTGTAACACAGGAAATCAGACTGCTCCTGAATGTTTACTGTTCTGAGATTTGACCTTCACATATTTTTACCCTATTTTTCAGTCTTGGCTCCAAAGTTGTCTAAAGTTTTAAATGAAAGTAGGATAACTTACCCTCACGTTAGATATTAAAACATCTAAACAGACAAAATGTTTTGCCAATATTAAAGCACTGGGTAATTGTGACATATTATTATTTTGTGGCCAAAAAGGGAATTATCTGGTCTGTGTTGAAGTGAATAGGAGAAGCTGCTTCTGGGGCAAACTTCTCCTGGCCTCTGCAGAGTGAATTGTGTGATATAATTAGCAGACAACCAGCACATCTGGGCCGAGCTTTGGAATTTACCTGGTTCACTGACCACTCACCATCCAGGTCGCTCAACATGAGTGGCAGCAGTCTTCCTTCCCCCATAACATAACCCCAGTCACCTGTCATTGAGACTGAACTCAGGCCTTGTCGGTTCTATAAGTAGGGGAGGCACTGGCCAAGACTAGAAGAAGCTCTGGAATTTTCCAGAGTATCTGAGTACTTGCTGGGTACTTAGCACAGTGCTAGCTTCCATTGTGGGTAGGAGCCCTGACTTAGAGTCAAGGAGACCTGAGTTCAAATCCAGACTTGGACACTTACTAACTGCATGGCCTTGGGCAAGTCACTTAACCTCTCTCGGCCTCAGTTTCTTCATCTGTAAAATACTGATGATAATAATAGCACAGGGTGGATAATAGATATAAAGTACTTTCTGAGCCTTAAAGTGCTATTTAAATGCTCACCAGTATGACGTAGCAAGGTTTAAGTTAAAAAGAGCTTGCATTTTAGTTGGTGATTCAAGGTTAACACGTATGATATGATAATAAGCAGTGCAAGACAGCCCATAGGTCGGCCCAATATTACACAGAGTGTAGGTGACTTGAAATGTGAACTAAAGATAGTAAATATCATAATTATTGAGATTTGGTGGGATGATGCTCATGACTTGGCAAAGTAAATATCATGTTCAAAAGAAACGTCCCTGAAAGATAAACGCTTGCGTAGGAACCTGAAGGCAGTAGCCTGATTGAGAGATCATTGGATTAAAGATGAAAAAAAAAAGAAACAAAAATATTAATGTTGTGAGGGTTACATGCCCTACCACTAGCCAGGTGGAGATTGGTGGTTAGGAGTGTCGTGAAGGGTTGATTGCATTGGGAGAAAGTAGACGTAACAATTTCCTAGTTACCTTCTAATTCTTAGGCTCTTTGCCTGAATTAAATTGGAAGTCATTGAACCTTTTTCAACAGAGGTTTATTTGAGGTCACTTAATCTCTTGGTAGAATGTAGGACAGATTGGAGAGGGCAGATTGGGTTCAGGCAGGTCAGCTGAAAGACTCTCAATCATTCGTTCAATTAACAAGCATTTATTAATCACCTGGAATGACAAATGAAAAAAAAAATGAATCAATCCCTGTTCTTCAGGAGCTTATATTCTAACAGGAGGGAAAAGAAGCGCATAAAAACCTATAAGAATATGCACAGTAAATACAGAATTGTTCAACACAAGTTTGGGAAGAAAAGCAAGAGTAGCTGAGGGGGATCAGGAAAGGCTTCATGCAGAGGACAATG
Source organism: Phalanger gymnotis (assembly GCA_028646595.1). NCBI lineage: Eukaryota > Metazoa > Chordata > Mammalia > Diprotodontia > Phalangeridae > Phalanger > Phalanger gymnotis. The sequence goes on along the minus strand of CM053623.1, from coordinate 265,637,750 downwards.
CTTGAGCTGAGTTTTGAAGGAAAGGTGAGATTCTAGGAGGCGAGGATGAGGAAGGAGTATATTTCATGCAGATGTCCAGTGCAAAGACTTCGAGATGGTGGATGGAGTGTTGTGTGAGAGGAGCAGAGATAAGGCCAGTTTTCCTGAATCCATCATTAGATTGAAAAGATGGCAACTTCAGTTTTAGGTATGTTGAGCTTCAAGTGATATCCAATTGGAAAAAGGCAGACAGAAGGCAGGGATGATGAATATCTTATTGCTTGCTTCCTCAGTGGATGAGAGAGAGGCTGGAAAGAGGGAGGAAATTTGGAACTGAATTTATTTTTAAGTGAATGTAAAAAAAAAGAGTTTGGAAGAAAGTAGATAGAGAACTTACAATCATTACATAGAAATGAGATTTGAAGTCATAAGAGCAGATAAGATCTTCAAATTGGATTCATTTTCACATCTCTTCATTTCATGATAGATAGGTCGGATGGATATTAACATTCCCATTTTATGTATGAGAAGGCTGAGGCTCAGAACCTAAGTGGCTTGCCAAAGGTCACAGAACTAGTAAGTGGCAGAACAGAAACTATAACTCAGGTCTGTTGATCATTAGCTCTATCCTCTTTCAATTTAATTTAATTTACCAAACATTTCTTCTGTGTATGCTACCTGCAAAGCAGCATGCTAGCCGTGGGGGATACAGAGATAAAAATGAGCCAATCCCTTTCCCCAAGGGCTATGCAGTCCATGAGAGAATGCGCCATGTATAAAGATACATAAACATAAGATCATTTGGGCAGGGAATATGCATGATTATGGTCACTCTCTTCCTGTTAGATTACATTGCCTTTCCAGACTTACGACTCTCCTTTTCCTTCCTCTTTCCTTCTTTTTTCTTTCTTGTTTCTCCTTCTCTTCCTCATTGCTTTAACTGACAGTATAAATAAACATGAAATACTTTACAAATCCCTATTTATATGGCTCCTTTTTAGCCAAACGATCTTTATCTCTGTTCCTCACACACAACACTCCTTCCTTTGTCTCTGTGACTTTGCACTGGACATCCTCCATGCCTGAATACACTTCTTTCTTCATCCCTGCCTCCTGGGATCTCTTCTTTTCTTCAAGACTCCGTTCAGGTATCACCTTCTGCATAAAGCTTTTCCTGATCTCCCCTACTGCTCTTGCTTCACCTCCCAAACTACTACATTGTATTGAACGAGTTTGTATTTGTTCTCTTTGTATTTATTCTGAATATACTTATATATATGTAAATGTACTTCTTGTCTCCCCATTAGAATGTAAGGACCTCAAGAATAAGGATTTTTTCATCTGGTTTTTCCTCCGCCCTCTATTCCTCTCTCCTCCTTAAGCTCCTCCTCTTTTCCTGTCCCCATTTCCCCTCTCTACCTTTCCCCTCCTCATCTCTCCCATCTCAGTCTCTTTTCTCACTCTCTTGTCCCTTTCCCTCTCTTCTTCTCTTATACAATTTCCACAATTTAGTTACCTGAAATTAGTAAAATGTTAAGTCAAAATGATTCGGCATGCAAAAACTCAATATCTTCGTAGAATTTATGAAAAATAGGTTGTGCCATCTTGAGGATGCGCCCACATTGGGGGGAGATTAAACTCCTTAAGTTCGTGAGCCAATTGGTTAGCATCTACTTTAACTACTTAATTCATTTTCAGCTTATACTCATCTTTGCCTTGAAAAAAAATAGTTGAAAGTCAGCAGCAAACATGTCTCAGTGGGCTCTATTCCCCTCAAGGCACCGATGGACATTTCTGTCATAGGCAGTTTCAAAACACAAATATCTCTCTCAGTTATTTTGACAAATATCTGACTTTTTCAGAATGTGTTCCATGATGGTTTTTCTTATGTGTCATACCATTGCCATAGTGGGAGGGGAACCCTCCAAATTTACCTAGGAGAAAGTGAATGTTGAAAACTAAAAATAAATAAAAAGCAACAACAAAAAATTGGCCTGGGAGAACAGTTTTCTAGCCAGCCTTTCTGCAAACCAAACAGCAACTCAGGATAGACTTCTCCATCCTGGTGTGTTTGATTAAGTCAAGTATTAATAACTTTAAATATGAAAAGTTACATTTTTTTCATTCATAAAAGAAGTCCTCCTTTTAGGCTCTGTCACGACACAGTTTGTGACTGTGAATTTTCAAACGTCAGGTCAGCAGAGTACAGACTTTGGCAGTTTTTCCTTTAATTGGAAATACTGTAAGGGCAGCCTAGCCAATGTACCTCTCACTGGAAGACCAGCATAGCTAAGTTTCCAAAAGACTGGCTCGTCACTGCAAAGTTGATCCCCAAGTGATGAATTGTTTTGTCCAGCAACTTATAGACTGTCTACTGAGGTTTGGAGGGGTTGTAATATGAGTAGGCAGATGAAAGAAGCATACAAATGAAATCATGGACTCTTAGAAGTATTGACCTAATTTTAGGTATGGTCCTTAAGGGGCAGCCCAAGTATAATAAGTTAAAGCACATGTAAGCAAGGCCTTTTTATAAGATCTAGTGGCATTGGGATTTCTGGGCTTGTTTCCCTCCCTCCAATTCTACTTTAAAGAGTGATTGGCCCATGTTCTATTTCCCAGTCACTTAGGGTGATATGCCAAACTTATCAAAGCATCAGAGATGGCCTCAGAGAACAGCAAATCCTGTCCCAGAGAAATAATCCTGCGTTTAAGCTAGTTTCTACTTTTGGGGTCATAGATGGAGACAGGGCCCTTTCTTAGAACAAGTTTACATAACGTAAACTCTTAGAAAGATGGCATGTCATCGACAATGCAGAGTGGTAGAGGGTTACTGGATTTGAGAGTCTGAAGTCCTGAGTTTGAATCTTGTTTCTGTTTTTACCAACCTTGGGCAAGCCAATTTCCAAGCCAATAAACATTTAAGCGTTCCAGGCAATGTGGTAGATTTCTCCTCTAGTTTGTTTTCTTATCTGTAAAATGGAAATAATCCTACTTCTACTATCCACCTCATGAGATTTTTGTGAGAGATGAAGCCCTTGTCAGACTTTAAAAGTGTTACATGACTGTAACTTAATATTATTAGAGGTTAAGAGTTGGAAGATGTGAGTCCATATTTGTTTAACTGGATGATCCTGGGGAAGTAGCTGAGTCTCTCTGAGTGTTTCTTTGTCTGTAAATCAATACTAATAATAATCCTTGAAGGACCCACCTCCTAGGGCTATTGTGGGGAGAAAATGTATGTGGTAAACCTTATTAAATCCCAAGGGGCCACCTAAATGTGTGTGGTCATTCTGTTTTAGAAGAAAGGGTGCCTTGGATTCCACGAGACATTCCTCAGAGTCTTCCCGACTTATGTGTTTCTGCTTAGACTGACAGTTCTTAACTGCAGAAGCCGATTTTTCCTCTGTAAGTGGGTCAAAGGCACTAATATTATTTCACAGTTTGAACATAAATGAGGAAAGGTGAGAAAGCGAGCCATGCCCTCCTTACTCAGGCCCATCCAAACCAAACTGACTTACAGAGGCAAGGAACAGTATCAACTGGGCTAACACAATACTAACGTTAAAGAAATCTGGCAGATAGTAGGATTTGAGCTAAGAAAATGGTATAGGGGAGAGTGCAAGGATGTGTTTTCAACTCTTTTTTTTCCCCCTCTTCTTCTTCCTAGCAAGAACCAGTTGAGTCGTCGTTTGGGCTTAGTAATGGAATAAGTGAGCTTTCTCCTGAATACGCGGTCCTGACTTCAACTATAAAAAATGAAGTGGATAGCACGATCAACATCATAGGTAAGATGGCTTTGACATTGCATTTTTGTACACATGAGATGCAAGCCTAGACAGTGCATGCATCCAGCCCCAGAGTGGAGGGATCCAACTTAGTGAAATGAGAGACTTGAAATAGCATAATCTTCTCTTTCCCATACAAATGTTCTCATTTCCTTCCACCCATCCTCATATGGCATCGTGGTAGAGTCCTGCGTAGCCTAACTTATGTCCTTCCTAAAGCATGGTGTTCAGAAGTGAACAAAGTACACCCTGTGTGTGCTCTGAAGGGGGTGGATTAATATCAGTCATGTATGATTGCACGATTCTTCAAGGTTTAGGTGTTTTGTTCATAGGTCAAGAATTATTATCTCTGTTTTCCAGTTGAAAGTCTTGAGGCTCAGAGAATTTCAGTACTCAAACCCACTTCATTTGTACTTTCCATGTTACCAGAGGAACTATTCTCAATTGTACTTTGTCGAGGTACCCGTTCAATGATTCCGTTTCCTTCTGAGAATAGGATAACAAGAAAAATATTCCTGTTTTCTCCCCACATCACCTATTTATCATGCACCAAGCAAAGACTCAAGCATTTTGTTCATTTTATAGATGAAAAAATTAAGACACAGAGCTATTGGATTGTGACAGATAACCTGGGCCGGTAGGTCATGGAAGACTTCCAAAGCAAAAGCCAAATTTCCTTATTCACTAACTAAATTTCCTAATTTACTGAACACCAAAATGGGCTTCAGTAAATTAGATGGTAGGGAGCAAATCAGTTCTTATGACTGCTTCTCTTAAGGGCATTCACAAAGAACCATCCTGGGCTATCTCTCTGGGACAATTTAGAATTACAGGATCATAAATCTAGAGCTGGGGGAAACCTCAGCCGCTATCTATTCTAGGGGGGTGGTGCAGTGGGTAGAACACTCAGCCTAGAGTCACGAAGACCTGAGTTCAAATTTGTCTTTAAATACTTACTGGCTGCATGACTCTGGGCAAGTCACTTTAACTTCTATTTGTCTCAGTTTCCTCAACTGTGAAGTGGGCACGATAAAAGATACCTGCCTTGTATGGTTGCTGTGAGGATCAAATGAGATCATACATACATACATACATACATACATACATAATTTTTTGTGGTTAAAGAAAAAATGCTTGTTCGCTTCTCGTGTAGTTGTATTCTCACATTTTACCTAACAGATAGTTGAATTTTCAGTCCTCCCTTAGGGTAGGTAAATTCCCGTAGGAGTAGAAAAGTAATGATTGTTATGAGATGCTTGGGAAGAACGATAACTCATATGTAGCACTTTCTTTGTAGCAACCCTTGGAGGTAGGTCATGCAAGTTGTTACTATCCCCATTTGACAAATGAGGAAACCAGTGTTTACAGAGGCCTCCATTTAAGTGACACAGATAAAGCGACTCAACCAGTGATAGAACCCACATTTGAACCCAGATCTCCTAACTGTGGCTCTATTAATCTCATTACAACGCACTGTTTCTCAGTAAGTGAGCAGAAGCACAATTAGGTGGGTGTGGGCTGGCACCTTTCTCTCTCCATTCCTTTTGGAGGTGAAGGTCAGTCCCTGATGCATCCTATAGGTGGTGTGTGATTTTCCTTAATTTTCTTTTTCTCCCCCAAATGTCATGATGAATTCTTTCCCCCTTGTACATTTCTGACTAAGAGATTCCTTAACAACCATACAGGTAGTAATCTGCCTCTTCCCTCCCCTGTCTCCGCCATCTTCATTCTAGTGTTATCCTTCTGGCTGCTGAATTCAGCTGGTTCATCCTTACCAGACTGTCCCTGCCTCATCTCCTTTTTCCCTGCCTTTTTACCCTTTTCATTAAAACAAGCCCTCCCATGCTGTTAAAGGGCTTGGCTCTCATTAGTCTGGTTGGATTGTTTTCACTGTTTATGAAGTGAATTCAGTCTTAGACAAAACCCCTAACCAAAAGAAGGCAGACCTGTAAGTGCATTTGCTTCATGTGTATCACCTCTCCAAAGGGAAATTTTACTGTAAAGGTGATTGTTCTGGGAAGGGCCTATTTTGTGTATGTCTTTGCATGCCTAGCACCCTGTGTAACATCTTTCACAGAAGGTGGGTTAATAAATTCTTCTTGGTAGGTGAACGAATGAATGATTGGCATAAATAGCAGGATTCATATGGCAGGAACAATAAACTTCTATGCCAAAGATAAATAAAAAATATGGCTACTAGTTTCACTTCAGGAGTCAGTTCTCTGACTGTAAATAACTGCAATAACAGTAACAAAATGACAAGTTTCGGTGTGACTTCAGATGCGTCTTGCCTCATCTCTAGGTCATTTAAAGCTATTAAAACTCCCAGACAAAATGTCAGCTCCTTGAGAGAAGGGTTTCTCTGTGTGTGAGTGCGTGCGTGTGTGTGCGTGTGTGTGTGTGTGTGTGTGTGTGATCTCTCTGTCTCTGTCTTTCTCTGCCTCTGTGTCCCTCTCTCTGTCTTTTTCTTTGTCTTTTGTCTCTCACTCTGACTCCCTCTCTTTTTCTGTCTCTCCATAGTTCACTCTTTGTTTCTCTGCCTCTGTCTCTCTGTTTCTGTCTTTCTGTCTCTGCCTCTCACTATCTCCCCGTCTTTTTCTCTCTGTCTCTCTATCTTTGTCTCTTTCCCCCTCTCTGTTTCCCTCATTCTCACTCCCTCTTTTCCTCTCTCTCTGTCTTTTATTCTCTCTCTTTTTTTTTTTTACTCTGTCTCCCTGTCTCTCTGTCCCTCCCTCTCTGTCTTTCATGCTGTCTCTTACCCTTCCTTTCTCTCTCTATTTCTGTCCTTGTCTTTCTGTCTCTGGCTCTCGCTGTCTCTCATCCCTACCACAGTGCTGACACATTGATTTATTGATAGACTCAGATTTAAGATACACACACACTATATACATGTATATATATATATATACACATATATATATATGTATGTATATGTGTATGTAGATATGTATAATAGAGATAGATATAGATACACATACATATATATGCATATATATACGCACATACTATATACACACTGTTTTTGAGGAATTCAAAATATGAGAAAATCGAGGACAATTAAAATGATCATACTTTGCATTTTTACAGAGTTTAAAGCATTTTCATAGAATTATCTCATTTGATCCTGCATTAGCCCCCTCTATCTTGCTCTATCTTGGAGTTAAAACGCTTCTAATTATGTTGAAGAGAGTTTTTTAAGTAATTTACTCCAGGTCACATTGTGGTTCTTAGAGTACTAGATTTTGGAGTCAGGAGAATTAGGTTTCAAATCCTATTGGGCTATGATAAATGCATCTTGGTAACTCATTTAGCCCTCTGGGCCTCAATTTCCTCATATGTCAGATAATGGGGCTGCACTTAGGCAACTTCTGAAGTCCCTTCTAGAACATATAAAAAATTCCTAATAAGCAGATCTGTATAGAAAGAGAACAGACTTCCCTGGGCAGTAATGAGCTCCTTCTCACTGGACTCAGTGACCTCTGAGGTGCCTTTTACCTCTTAGACACTGTGAGCACTGTCTTAACAGATGTCTAGTATGATTCAATTGTGGTGTATTTTTATCCTTGTACCATTCATAGGAGAAAAGACAAGGACATAGCCATCTGTCAACAGATGTAAACAGCTCACCAAGTTCTCCTGTGGATGCCTTTTCCTCCTCCCTCATTCTCCAACCCAGGGTCATATACTTTCTTACTGAAATGACCTACGATTTTCTATGTCTAAGCAAACCAAGAAGGAGAATTGCCTTTGAGTATTGAGAATTTTTCAAATTTTTTTTTTGTGAAGTGTTAGAGGGAAAACTTGTCCACATCAAACCCTAGAAAAAGTGTGTGTGTGTGTGTGTGTGTGTGTTTAAAAAAAACCAACTCCTTGTTTAAGTTAAGCCCTGGATGGCTCATTTTTTGAGGAAGGGGAAGTGGGTAGGCAAATTTCTGAAACTACCCAGCAGGCATCTTGCCCAATATAGCAGCACTTTTGTTGAACCATGCTTGAATTCTCCCTGGTCTGGTGTAAAAATTCTGCAGGTGCGGAGGTGAAAAGTTAAGCACATTCTATCTGACATACTGTAAGGCCTCATTGTGTTACAGAGATAACAGGCAGCCCCACCCACTGCCCAGTAAGAAGAAAGTTTGAAAAGCAGTAAGAGAGATTGTTCATTACTCCCAGACCCACTCCCAACCCCCTATCGGCCTGTCTCCCACAAGAAATTGATCACTCCCTCACATTTCTTAATACCATTTTGTCTGAACAGATCGTACTCTCCATTGTAAAGATAGTTATTTGTGCACATTTTCTCTTCCATGAATTTATAAGCTCCTCGAGAACAGTGTGTGTGGGTGTGGGTGTGGGTGTGTATGTGTGTGTATACAAATACATATACACTAAAAATACTCCAGTGAATCTATGATCTCATTGATTCAGAAGGTTCCTCAAATGTTGGCGATCACAACCCATCCCTGTCTGCCCATCCTTGCCCATGTTCTGCCAAAGGTGTATGTATTCCAAAGGCAAACACCTTTGGTGATCATACATCCCTCTGTGCTATGCTTCCCCTGATGTTTATTATCAGAGGATCACTGAATAGGTATATTTCTATTGTCATACATTCCAAAGAATAATGAATCATCTGAATAGTTTTGATGTATGGATATTATGGAGGGAGGACTATGCAGGAGAATTTAGTGGGCTGTCAACTTATTCTATTTACAGATGTCTTCGTGCTTATCTTTTATGAATGGTACTAGGATAAAATGAACCCCATTAGCTATTGTACTCCATCATAGTACCTTGCCCCCCAAAAGGTGGCTTTTCGTTCTGCTTAATCAAATGCTTTTTCATAATCAATGGACAGTAAACACATTGGGATCACATATTCTCTATGTTTCTCAGATAACCGTGAAATAGTAAAAATGTCATCAATTATCAAAGATCACTTAGGAAAACCAGCCTATTCCCTACTAAGAGCCTCATCCAGAATATAAATCACTCATAAAGTGCGTGGGTATATATGTGTATATAGGTATGTGTGTGCATGTATAGATATGTATATTATATATATATATATTTCATACATATGTATGTGTATATCTCTATATACACACATACTCAAAGGCAATTCTCCTTGGTTTGCTTGGACATAGAAGATCATGGGTCATTTCAGTAAGAAAGTATACGTGTGTGTGCATATGTATATGTATACACATATGTATATGTATACACACATATATCTATATAAAACTTTAACATATATATATAAAACTTTAGGTTTTATATAAAACCTTAGGTTTATAAAGCCTATATAAAACTAGATTTACAGAGAGTATTCCTCACAAAAATCCCATAAAGCCAGTAGTGAAAGTCCTATTAAACTCATTTTATAAGTAAGCAAACCAAGCCATAGAGAAGTTAAATGTTGGAGTTAGGACTCAATAATCCTGACTCATTTTCGTATCCCCAGTGACTTAGCATAGGGCCATGTGCAGAGTAGGAAATTAATGTTTGTTGAATTTAATGATTGAAATAGCGGAAGAAATAACTATTGACCATATGTGAAGCTGATAGAACCGTGGGATTTATTTTGGATTCTGTCTGGATTTTTTAGGCTGGCTAAAATGGCCCTCATACAGTATTCCTTTTCTGCCATAAAAAATGCCCATTTGAATTCTTTATCTCAGAATCACTTTTGTTAGCTAGTAATTATTGAGATTCCCTCTGGGTCCTTTCTCATACTGGCTGCATGATCTTGGGCAAGTTACTTAAGCCTCTAAGTTATGGGTCAGGTACTAATTCATATAATGAAGAGAGTTATTTCACTGAGAAACTGGGAATATACTGCACCAATGAAACCTTAGTTCTGCCCTCCCCCCCATATGGAAAACCCAGTTTCATAAGGGAAGGCAAGAGCAATTGTGGATTCTCTTCTCACACTGGGCTTTCCAGGCATGAAAGAACAAGAGACTTAATTAAATGGCAGTTTAGAGCTTAGTCAGCAGTGTAATTCTAAAACAGATGTCTTCAATCAAAAGCATAACCTTGGAAAGATTTTGGGTGGGGGGTCAGAACCATTCCTGAACAGAAGTAGGTCCATTTACTGACTGGTGAAGTTTGACTTCGTCCCATCTCCCCATTCAGGGGCCATCTCTAGTCATCTTGATCTATATCTGGCCACTGTACTCAGATGGGTCCAGAGTAGAAAGTGAGAGTGGTGACCTTGCATAGTGAATGGAGTTTAGCTGTTATTTTAAGAAATTTTTTTGTCAAAAAAATCGATAAATTATTCTTTAAATAATAACAGTTCACATTTAGAGAGTGCTTGAAGGTTTCCTAAATTCCGTCCTCACATGAGGTGTTAGTAGTGTTATTATCCCCATTTTATAGATGAAGAAACTGAGTCACAAAGAGTTTTAAGTGGCAAACCCAGAGTTTCACCGCTAGAAAGTATCTTTTCCGGGAGTCAAATGCTAGTCATCTAACTGTAAGACAAGTGTTTATATGAGAGATTGAACTTCAAACAGCAGCACAAAAAATGCTCATTGGCTGAGCTCCCAGATCTGTGCTGTCATCATGGTAGCTTTACTTATTATCAAGGCTTCAAACCCTCCTCACAAAGATACCATGCCTTTTTCCCAGCCCTCACCTATAGTGCTGGGCTGGCTTATTTGATGACAAGTGAGAGTACTTCCTGCTGCCTGCCTCTCCCTATTCACTGAAGAAAGGCTTGAATTAAAGATAACTTTTTAGTGAACAAAGGTCAGAACACAAGGGAAATGGGACAAACCAAACAAATCCAGGAGCTTTGGTGCAAGTCACAGAGGTTTAAAATCAATACTTTAAGGGTCTGTGAACTCATTGATTTTATTACTCCTACTGATCCAGGTCACCTTAGTAGAAGGTTTGAGATATAGACACAAACACGCACACATGGTGGGTAGGTGTGTGTGTGTGACACTATTGTCTCCAGATAGTATGTTTGCTTATTCGTTAAACTGACCTATTTTAATAATAATTGTAGACATTTAATAAGCTGGGCCCCTTGCAATAGTCTGCATTCCACAAACTGAGAACCACTGTCCTAGGCTATTTCTCTTCCATGGGCCTTCATTGAGTGGTCAAGGATCTCCTCTGCAATATTTCTGACCTTCACCTGAATGTTTCCTGTGATGGACAACTCAAAACTTCTTGGGGCAATTCATTGAGCTATGTAAATAGCCTTAGCTGCCTCTCCAGGAAAACAGATTAACCACAAATTTCTTTCTCATTGGGTAGACCCACATTGAAATTAAGATATTCAACACTAATTAGTAGACTTAAGTGGATGGCACTCATTAGCCTTTCTAAAACAGCATTATTTTTGCTCAGTTGTTTTAGTGGTGACCAACACTTTGTGATCCCATTTGAGGTTTTCTTAGCAAAGATACTAGAATGGTTTGCCATTTCCTTGTCTAGCTCATTTTACAGATGAGGAAACCGAGTTAAGTGACTTGCCCAGGGTCATACAGCTAGTAAATGTCTGAGGGTGGATTGAACTCAGGTCTTCCTGATTCTAGGCCCTGCACTCTATCCCCTGCTCCACCTAGCTGCCATTTTTCTTTCATCCATCTATGAGGCAACATGTGGAAAAAATAGGTCAGATTTGGGGCCAATGGACCTGTGTTCATGTCCCAGCTTTTCTTATTATCTGTGTGGCCTCAGAGAAATCTCTTCAGTTCTCTGGGACTCAGTTTCCTCATGCAGAAGAATGAGGACATTGGACTAGAGGATTTCCAAGGTCCCTTGTGTCTCTAAATCTATGATCCTTTCATCTCTGGGAAATGAAGGAATGTAAACATTGGTTATGGCATATGTAACATGTTGGTGAGGTTTTCATAAAACTTCTATGTACATTAACAGATACAGCTTGGGGAAAAGGGAAAAATACTGCACTGGTAGATGACAGACCTGGGTTCTGGTCAGTTCCATCTGTACCCACTCACTAGCTGATTTGATGAATAAGGGTTGGAGAGCGCAGTCTCTTCATTGAGGGGATGGACTAAATTTTCTCTAAGGCCCTTTCCAGTTCTAAGTTAAGATTGTTACCCCATGTCATCCTGTGAGGCAGGTAGTAAGTATTATTTTTGACATTGAGATATGAGGAAATTAAAATTCAAAGATGTTAATGCACTTATGGTTACATGACTGCTATGGAATGATGGAACTTAGAACTAGGATCTAGGTCAGGGATGGGGAACCACATGTGGCCTTGAGGCTGCAGGTTCCCCACCCCTGATCTAGGTTATGTAATTCTCACAAAGGTTTTTTTCTTTGTAAGACACAGTTGTAGTTTTAGTTTAGATAACCCAGTGGACTCTCCCAAAATCAATGTTGGATAGCAACATAGACTAGGATTAGGGTTTAGGGTTAGACTTAGTGTTTGCCACCCATTAAGTATGTGAATCTGGACTAATTACTTTATCTTTATCTCTTCTGTTTTATCAGTGTGATGATAGTACCAAAGAGACCAAGAGGGTCCTGAGAAGGAGCATGAAATAGACAGCCCTGTTCTTTAAGAACGTCCAGTTGGCATTTAGGTGAAAGATAAATTAGAGAGGGAAGAGAATGGATTCAAAGAGATAAATTAGGAGGCTGTCGAAATAATCTAGGGGAAAAACATTGAGGATCTCCACTAGGGTGATGGTTGTGTAGGTGGGGAGAAGGGGATGGATCCCAGAGAGATGTTGAGGAGATCAAATCAATGGGATTTGGTAATTGATTAGATAGGTATGTGGGCAAGTGAAATTGAAGAGTCAAGTGACTCCTAGGTGCCATGCTTTTGTGACTCAGTAGAAATAAGGAAGTGACTAGGAAGAAGGGTGGTATTGGAGGAAAGGAACGAGTTCTGTTTTTAGAAATATTTCATATAAGATGCTTATCCAGGTGGCGGTGTCAAGCAAATGGTTAAAGATTTAGGACTAGAGGTCTAGAAAGGAGGGCTAAGTATATGCCACATTCCTAACCCCAGACCCCAGTCTTAAATACACACACACACACACACTCACACATATAATATGCAATGGGGACCATCTTGTAGACAGAGTAGTGTATGCTCTGCATTATGAGAAAACCAGTTGATAGAAAATAAAAAATTCAGAGCCCAGTTAAGACCATCAACAGAGTGAGCAGTGATGTTGGCTGCCTACAGTGATGGGGTTACCAAACACATTTATTGAACTTTGCTGCCTGAGTGAAAAAAGAGTCTATAGCTCTTTAACTTTTGAGGGACTACTTAGTGTAGTCCACTGATTCTAAGAGATTAAAATGTCAGGAGGGAAAAAGGATGGCCCTCTAGCATTTTGAGTGGACTCTCTGTGATGATGTGGAGGAAGACATGGGAAAGGGTTCTGTAGGATGAGCAGTCCTGGATGGGTTGTGGTTTGCATTTTTGAAGGGGCTCCCCTCAGTGTGATCGTCTCCATTTGAATATACTCTACTAGAGCCGTATTGTGGTACTTAGCAAGTACATATGGACTGATGGCCTCATTGTGTATGGCAGCAGGTATAGTAGATCTTTATGAGATGATGGTTAAGCTCTACCTTCTGAAGCATGTAAAATCAACTACTGCTGATAAAGTAGGAGTTGCCCTTTTAGAAATTTAGTTACTGAGGTCTGGAGACAGTTTGGTAGAATAGACGAAGTCCTAGACTCGGAGTCACAGAATGTTAAGAACTGACTTAGACCATCCAGTTCAGACCATCTCCTCAGGAGATATGTGTCTCCCACACTTACTAGCTTCGTGTCCATGGTCCCATTGCTTACCACCTCTGTGCCTTGGTCTCTTCATTTCAAAATTGGGGCAGCAACCCTCGCACTGCCTACCTTGTTTTGTAGTTGTGAGAAAGTAGTTTGTAACCAAAGTAGTCAGTTAGTCTTCTAGACAGAGACTCTTAAAAGGCAGGCGCTCACTTGGTGGTCAGAGGAAGCAATACAAGGACACCTTCAAGGACTCTCAGAAGAACTATGGAATTGATTGCATGACGTGGGAGACACTGGCACAAGACCACTCAGCATGGTATGCCCAAATCAAAGAAAGCTCTGTGCACTGTGAGTGAAAGAGAATTGCATTAGCTTGAAAGAAACATGAGATGCACAAATTTAGACATCTCTACTCCAAATGTTCATATGGACTATTTGTGCCCACCCTATGGTAGAGCATTCCAAGCTCATATTGGTCTGATTGGCCACAGTCTGACACACTGTACTTTGACTCCAACATGTTGATGTCATTTTGGTCCTCTTTGAGAATGAAGGACAATAACCAGTCAGTCAGTAAACTTTGATTAAGCACCTACTATGTGCCAGGCACTGTACTAAGATCAAGGGGTTAAAAAAAAAAAAGGTAAGAGACACTTCCTGCCCTCAAGGAGCTTACAGTCTAATGGGGGGAGATAACATGCAAACAACTATGTACAAACATACCATATACAGAATAAGTTGGGGATACTCAATAAAAGGAAGGAACTATTAAGGGGAGTCAAGAAACATTTCTCATAGAAAGTAGGATTTTAGTTGGGGCTTGATGGAAGCCAGGAGGCAAAGATGAGGAAGGAGAGAATCCTAGGTGCCATATATGAATCATTATGAATCATTATGATTTCTTCTCAGTGACTTTTCAGATAAAGTTTCATTTATATAAACAATGTTTTCTTTTCTCACAGGTTGTGAAAACCTGTGGGTTTGCCCTCCTTGAAATTCACTTTCTATCTTTTCTAATCCTTGCCAACACCTTGTTTAGAATGTCAGAAAAGAAATCACTGTAATGGAGCCCAGAGTCTCAAGAAGGTGAAACACTAGCAGTTTTATAGTCATGGGGCAGAGAACAAGCTTTCAGAGAAATTTGAGTTTTTATTATTATTAACTTCCTAAGTACCCTTTAATATAATAAACCAGCAACTTAGGACCTTGTCTATACTGGTAGATTTTTGCAGTTTCCCTATTTGTATGCTTTTTTAGCTATTTATGTGGCAGTATAGGGAGAAGGAAGAAAGGCAGAGAAGGAAAGAAAAGGAAGGGAAGAAGAGAAGGAAGGGAGGAAAGGGAAGGAAAGAGAAGGGAGGAAAGTAGGGAAGAAAGGAAGAGAAGGAATGCAGAGAGGAAAGAAAAAAGGAAGGAAAGAAGGGAAGGAAGGAGGAGGAGGAAGAGAGGGAGGAAAAAAGGAAAGAAGGGAAGGAAGGAGAGAAGAAAGGAGGGAAAGGAAGAGTAGGAAGGAAGGTTTATTAAGTGTCTATTACGTGCCAGGCACTGTGCTAAGCACTTTATAAATATTATCACATTTGATTCTCACAAGAGCCTTGCAAGGTAGATGCTATTATTATTGTCATTTTACAGCTGAGGTAATCGAGGCAGATAGCAGTAATGTGACTTGCCCAGAGTCATACAGCTAGTTTGCTTCTGAGGCTAGATTTGAACCACAGTTTTTCTGACTGTAGCCCCAGAGTTCTCTACACCTCCCTACCTAGCTTCCTCCATTTTTATATGTGTTCACATCTATGTTATTTTAGAAGGCGTAAGAGCCACAGTTAGTTACCTCACCTCCTACACTAGCCAGCCCAGTGCTGGGCATTATAAGTACTTTATAATAGTAATGACGAAGGAATTAATGCACCTTCTAAAAGAGCTGAAAATACCGCCAAGAGCAGCTCAAGCACTTGGAAAATCTGACTCACCCTTTTGGGTTTGTTGACATGTAGTTGGGACGTCTTCCAAAAGCTGCTTCAGCAAAGAAAAGGGAGACGTGTCCATCAAGGGAGTATGTGGGGTGTGTGTGTGAAGTAGCACACGGTCTTTGAGTAACTTGACCTCAAAGAGATTAAATGGAAGTTGTTATTAGGTAGCCAGACCATAAGCTAAAAATTACAAACACATTTCTTTCCATTCTGGGCCTTGTCAGTATTTTAGCCTTCTAGAGCTTGTCTTCTAGTTCAGCTCCCTCAGCATATAGAGGAGGAAACAGATTTGAAGTAAGTACCTACCATATTCTTAGGGAGGATGAGAAGGGAGGCCAAGGGCCAGCATAGTTTTTTAAGCTCTGAAAAGACTTAATAAAAAGCAAAATGTTAAATTTCCATGGCTCAGGCAGCATCTCCGACTGTTATAGTCCCCTGTGGTCCACTAGAATACCAACTCTGAAAGGCAAGGACTGTGATAGCTCTTGGGCCTTCATTCATTATCAATGCCTATAAAATCACAGGCATCTAAAACTTATTAGGATTAGAGAGGAGGAGCTTCGTCTCACTATTAGACTGTGGGAATCTTAAGAGGAAGGATTGTTCTTTGTTTTTCTCTGTATCCCTCTGTGCTTAACTTAGTGGCTGGCTCACAGTAGGTGCTCAGTAAATGTTTATTAACTTACTGACTGGCACAAGAAAGGCAAACTAATATCACAAGCATTAGCCATATGAAAGCACAACGTGAGAGGTGTCACAAAGTAGTGTACTGATTTAAATGCTGAGTAGTATAGACAGTAAGGGAGTGTCTAGGTGGCACGGTGAATACAGCGCTGGGCCTGGAGTCAGGAAGACCTGAGTTCAAATTTGGCCTAAGACACTTCCTAGCTGTGTGACCCTGGGCACCTAGTTACTTAGCCTTCGTTTACTTGAATCCACTGGAGCATGAAAGTGCAAACCACTCCAGGATCTTAGCCAAGAAAACCCCATGGACAGTATGGTCAGTAAGAGGTAGACACAATCAAACAACTGAAAAACAACCACAGACAGTAAGCAGTAGGAAGTCAGAGGAGAGAGAGATCACTGTGAGATAGATTGACTAGCAAAGGGGTTTTAAGTGAGCCCCAACGAGGTGGATAGGATTTGAATATGAGGAGAGGAAGCAGGAGGTCATTCCAGGCTTGGGTTGGTCTGTCATTATGAAGGCAAACCCGATAATGCAAATATTTGTATCCTGTTGTTATTAGAACTTCTGAGAATCAAACAGAAAGGAATTTGAGTTTATGTGGATTAAGCAGCATTTAAAATTGGTTGATTTGGTTAGAATGAAATGTTTATGCCATAATTCAAAATGACTCTCACATGATTCCGTTGAATCCTTCCTACTAGAAACTTCTTCCAGACAACTTGGTCGTGTACATCAAGTCTAAGAGACTCCTTGTAGTAATGAAGGAATAAAAGAATCTGTTAGACATCACCTTCATTATTTGGGATGAGAGGGTTTGCAGTAGGGACATAAGAAGGAGGAGAAAAGAATACCTGAGTTATTAAAGTGATAGGAAGTGTAGCTCTGAGAATTCTCCAAGTCCCTGCTAGAAGGATCTACTAGGCTACCTTCTTCTTACTCTGGCCTTCCCCGCCCCCCACCCCATCCTCAATCAATAAACACTTGTTAAGCACCATCTTCAGGCCCCAGGATACAAATACAAAGAATGAGACAGTCCCTACTCCCAAGGTGCTTATATTTTATTGGGGAGTCAACAAGTACCAAGCATACAGCATTAAACCATCTCTAGTGAGTAAATGCCCTAGTACCAAGCTGCCTTGGACAACTTAACATTCTGGGGTTTTTCCTTCTTATCCCCTGCCTTTTCCCTCTGTCTTCTGCCAAGTACATCTTTTGATGAATGTTCATGGACCCAATAAATTCTGGGTCTTTGGAGTTAGAAAACCTTGACTCTACTCCCTACTTGGCCTCAGTTTCTTCATCTTTAAAATGGAGGTAATAATACCCTCAGTGTATAAGGTTCTGGTCCTAGAGTTAAGAAGATTACTGTTCGTGAATTCAAATGTGGCTTCAGATGCTTACTAGCTTGTGACCCTGGGCAAGTCACTTAACTCTGTTTGCTTTAGTTTCCTCATTTCTAAAATGAGTTGGAGAAGGAAATAGCAAACCAGTCCAGCATCTTTGCCAAGAAAACCCCAAATGGAACCTTGAAGAGTTGGACATAACTGAAACAATTGCGCAACAACAACAAACCCACCCACAGTGCTGACTGTTAATATGGTTGTGAGGAGAGGACCTTTGAAAACATTTGAAGTGCACTATTATCACCTAGCCCCTATGCCTAATGGTGCCAGGCCAGTTTGCCCCTTCCTCTGCCTTTGGAGGCACTCTGAAATTCCACTCTCCACTACAACCTTCCATCTAGTATGCAAATAAGACATCCCCCCCCCCCCCAAGCTGTAGCTATAATTTTGTTGTTTATTCCAACACAAGAAGCTACCAAAAAATTTGTATATGATGGAAATCTGTAAAGTACACAGTGCCTGGCAAATAATAGGTGCTCAACAAATACTTATGTATTAAATTAACTGTTTCTGTTTCTGTCCAGGCTACTTAGCCACCCACTGGTCTGTTTGTCTGGACATCACACACCCCACCCCGCCCCCTACCCCACTAATAAACTCCAGTGGCTCCCTGTTACCTCCAGGAACAAATGCAAAATGCTCTGCTTGGCATTTAGAGCCCTTCATAACCTAGCCCCCTCCTGCCTTTCCAGTCTTCTTATGCCTTACTACTCCTCATGTATTCTTCTATCCAGTGACACTGGCTTCCTGGCTGTTCTATCTGTTGGCTCCAGGCGTTTTCTCTGGTTGCCCTCCATGCTTGGAACACTCTCCCTCCTCTGTTCCAACTACTGACCTTCCTGGCTTCCTTTAAGACCTAACTAAAATCCTGCCTTCTTCAGGAAACCCCTCCCAACCCTTCTAAATCACAGTGTTGTCCCTCTTTTAATGGCTTCCTATTTATCCTGTACATAGCTTGCTTTGTATATATTTGTTTACACATTGTCTCTTCCTTTAAATTGTTTGCTCCTTGAGGGAATGAACTCTTTTGACTCCCTTTTTATCCCCAGCACTTAGCACAGTTCCTGGCTCTAGTAAGCAATTAATAAATGTTATTGAATGAATGAACCAATAAGTGGTTGGTTAGAAGATGATATATTCAGACTAGTTGGGCATGTGGAGACCTAGACTTCAGTCCCAGCTCCAACATTAACTCCGTAACTGTGTTCAAGTCACTTCTTTGTTCTCTTTTTCAGTTTCTGAAGTTCTGAGTTGAAGATATTATCTGCCCCACCAATCTCGTAGATTTCAAAAGTTAAAAGTCTCGTATATACAAATAAAAGATAAATATCCTCGTTTGTATTTATACTCACTATCATTATTTTCATATTAGTTTTCTACAGATAATATGGAGATTTTTTTCATCTCATCAGATGCACATGAACAATTTAGCGCAGTGATGTTTACTTAGTGCCTGCTGTATACAGAACAGGAGGAGCAGGGCAGCTAGCTCATCATTGCCTACCTAGCTCCCATGCTAGGTGGCTTCAGTCCCTTCCCTTCCCCCATCCTTTTCAGAGTCTTTTCTGCATGGTGTCCTCCCATTAGGTTGTGAACTTCTTCTGGGAAAGTACTGTCAATGCCTGTAAGAAATGGGAGGAGGAGTTTTGTTTCCACAGAACTAAAGGTGTCCTCCCTCCCCTCCCCCACTCCAGCTTTAGCAGAACCCAGGCCTCAAGGTCAGTCAGGTGAGAGGTCAGAGGCTTGTATGCATTCGAATGCCTTTTGAGAAGGCAGTCAGGGGAATTAGAGAGGCCAAACTGCTTGAACCAGTTCAAGCTTATCTAGAGTCTGGTCTTGGTCAAGAATCCAGGCCTACTGATTTGCATAATTTGCATATGTTAAAGAAAGTAGGGGAAGTAAAAAAATGTAGTTTAATCCTAAACTAAGACAAAGAAAATCCAATTAACTTCACTTTTGCTTTTGTATCCTTATTATCCTACCTATATAAACTGTATAACCTAGGAAAACTATGTAAAAAATAAAGATTGTAAACTAACCATAACTCTGGCAGGAGTGGAGGAAATGGTTAGCCCTGCTCCTGCAGCTGTATCAGTGTGTGAGTGTTCCAGTAAGTACTACAACAGCTCTCTCAAGGAGCATAATAAAATGCCTTCCTCTGCCCACTCTGGTCCTGGGTTCTTTGGGTGAGAATGGGTCTCATGGATCTTCCTAAGGTCAAGTGAAGGGCTTACTCCTGGATCTTGCCTTGGGGTGTCCTGTGATCCCCACTGTGGTGTTAAGAGGGCTACCACTCCGAATTCCTTGGGGAACCCTGTGGTCTGCACAGCCTTCTTAAGGGGACATCACTTGGGACTTCTGGCCCTGTCTGGGGAGACTTGTGATCTTACTGCAGTCCTAAGGAGCCATCACTTGGGTCCTACTTAGGGTCTGACCCCTAGGAGGCCCTGTGATCCTGTAGTAGGAAGGCCGAATTTATGATCTCAAATATAATCATGTATATGTTTGAATGGTCCAAAATCGCAAGGTATGAGAGATTCTCTAAGGAGAAAACAACAAGAAATTTATTTAGGCCCCACTACAGCAAAAACTTGAACCAGCCTCCCCAT
>CM053623.1:265602056-265617086 GCA_028646595.1 Phalanger gymnotis | reverse complement strand
CCGCAGCTTCTGGCCTCCACACCTTCCGCCGCCGCCACCACCGCTGAAGTTGTCTTCCGGCTCACCCCTCCTCGCAGCCGGGCTTCTGGCGTTCTCAAGCCCCGCCTCAATGACCAGAGACCATTGGTTCCCAAGCTGGCCCCTCCTAAGTCACCAATCCACACCCACACAGGTTTCACACCTGACAGGGCCCTGGGCCTGGGGCTTAGCACTTAACAGCTGAAAGTACTTCCACTCAAAAGAAACAAAAGCCATGCTGATGAGACAATTTTGCTTAACAACACAGATCCCCACAGATTAAGGGAGGCTACCTTGGCCTTCCCTTGGAAGTCCTGTGGTCCACACAGCCTTCCTTAGTGATTATCACAGGGTTCTTCCTCAAGACTTTGGCTCTGCCTAGGAAGTCCAGTGATCCCCAAAATCACATTTTCTCACAATTTGGGGAAGTCCAGTGATTCCCAAAACCACAGTTTCTCACAATTTGTGGGCTCGTCTGGGATTCTGAAGACCCCAGAAAGGGTAAGATAGGGCAGAGGGAAGAGCGCCCCTGCTCACTGTTAGAGCAGTCCCACTGTCCAAGCTGAAAACCCCCTGGACACTCTGAAGGACCCGAGACCTTGTTTGAACAAGAAGAGTGTGCAGAGGAACGCAAAAGGGAACGGCCGGAGACTGCACAAGTCAGGTCACCTGAGCAAGGTAGGAACAGACAGGTAGTACTGCCTTGTCAAGTCTGGGGGTTCTAGGTTGAGAAGTAAGGTTTGCCTAGAACAGGAAATAAGAGCTCTAAGAAAAAGGTACCTAGGGAGGATGGAAGGGATCCTTTTAACATTCCTCCGCCCTTTAGGAAGAATATTGGCTAGCTGGGAAGACAGTAAGTTAACCCAGGGAAAGTGTACCTAGGTGGGGAGAATGGATTTCTCCTAGTGCTTGGAAGAAAAGCATTCGTGGGTCCACCCAGGGAAAGTGATGTTCAGGTAAAAATGTTTAACTCTAGGAGACTTCATTCCATTGGTATGAAAATTGTTTGATAAGGAATCAGAGCTGAAGCTGCCAGCCAAGAGGGCTAGGAGCTCTGAATTAAGGGTTGGTTGGATTCTAAAGGGGGGGAAAAAATGTATTTTGTATTGAGTCAGTCTGTCTAACATCAAACAAAGTGTAAAACTGTAGAAGTAAAAGGGGGTCTGTATGAAAAATTGGATGACTACTTTAAGTTCAGTGGTCCTCTTAGAATGTGATTAAAAATCGTTGGTCATTTTTAAGTTTTAAGGTAAAAAGAAAGCAAGTGGAAAAAGGGAAAGCTGGGTGAATATGTAATTTATTGTTTATTTGAAATGTTTGAGGTAATTTGGGTCAAGATTAGGGGAAAGAAAGATCGAAATTGGAGATATGAAGAGTATGTTTCAGTAAAGATTGGGAAAGAAAGGGAGATAAAAAAGGAATTAAGGGGGGTTGTAGAATGGCATTTTGTTAATTGCCAGTATGCATAAGATGAAACTTGGAGAAAGTGGGGTACCAAATTCAAATCTGGATAGTTCTTAAAGCAAATAATGATATGCAATAAAGTTTGGCTAGGTAAATATTCCCAAAACCTTGGCAGAATTCATACCATACTCAACCTCCTGTTTATGGGAGAAAAAAAGGCTATGATTAGAAAGGCAGCCATGGAGGGATGGGAAAGGAGACACCCTCCAGGGCAAGGAGTGGTAACTGTGGATAGAAAATTCCCAAATGAAGATCCAAGCTAGGATAACAATATTGAAGAACATGGTAGGAATATGCAGGATCATAGACAATTGGTAATAGAAGAGATAAGGGAAGCTGTGCCAGGACCACAGAAAATAAGGCTTTTGAAATAGATCAGGAAAAAAAAAATGAATCTCCTCCGTTCCTAAAAAGAATGAGGAGATATTCAGGATCTTGTTGAGGTTAAATCAAAATGATGATTGTTAGTGAACCATCAGTTTCTGGGGGTGCTCAAGACCAGGTGCCTACACGCCAGGTCCCGCCGAAGGAGTTCGACTTGGGCCTTGTCAGCCAAGGAAGGCACGGGGTTTGTTGGGGGTTTGCCATAATGGGTTGTCTTGGGAGGTCCCACCCTTGGTAGACACAGGGGCTGAGAGATCTTCCTTTTGTACACTACTCATTGGGGTAAAAATAGGGAGAAAAACCCTAAAGGTTATGGGAGTTAAGGGTGAGGATTTCCGGGTATCGATCTTAGAATGGACCCCTATCTATTGGAAGGGTCGACAGGTTTTCACTCAATTTTTATATATACCAGAAGTAATAGGATCAATAATTCTTATATGTGGTAATCTGGAAATGAAGTTGATGTCACCTGAAATTTATTGTTTCTGTATTTCTAAAATTCTCTTGGATTGTCAAGTTTGAGAAGACCATTATGTGATTTTAATCTGACTTTGATACATGTGAATTGTGTACCTTTAAAGGATGTGGTGAAAATTTTGGTGATTTTAAACTGTCATATTTGGTTTAAAAATGTATTTACCTAGACTGAAATGAGCAGTTCAAATTTTACATACATAATAATGTTTAGGGCATCATTACGTTTCTATAGTATAAATTTTGTTAGTGTCGTATTAGCTTAAGAAGTTGGACAATTGCTGTAACCTAAGAAATTACAACTTTCAAGTTTTGTCCGAAAGTTCAATTGAAATTGTTTTTGCTATAAATCAAGTATTTATACAAAGATCTTATTGGGTCTCTGTCAATACAGGATACATTGTGAACTGTTAAAATGTGGTTTTATAAACAGTAATCTTTTCTTTTACAATGCTAAGAGTATTGGGCCTTAGAAATTAAAATGTTACCACTAGTGATTGTACTTAATTAAGAAATTGAGGTTGTTAACTGAACCAGGAACTTTTGGATATTCAATCTTGTGTAAAAGTTTTCAGGGTAGAGGGATTCCTATGGACAAAGCTTTTAAAGTCCTGATAGACTTTGTTATTGTGATAAAGCTAATTTAATTGGGTATGTAATGTATAGAAACTCCCCATTACAACACCTTTTTGACTGAAGAATTTTTATGATATCTAGAAATTCTGTAATAACAAAGAATTGAGTTGTTATAATACTTTGAAAAATATAAGGGTGTGATTTTCAAGCCTATGGCATCTAAAGATATATTTGTTAATCTGGGGGTTTATGGACTAATTTGCGATGGCACTTTGGGAATTTGTAAATGAATCCCAATGTTTAAAGGTTATTTTGCTTTAAGAAGGAGCCAAATAATTTTTACAATCCCTGTTTATATCAGGATCAATTTTAAACTTTTAAAGAAGGGAAAATACTTTTGTAAAATGTTCTGTAAAATCTTTTTGTATTTTCTTCTAAAATTTTTTTAGAAGGCCTGCTGAATTTCCACCTGTAAGCTAATTGGTTGCAGTTCAAACTGAGTTTTCGGAGTTTCTGGGTGAGAACATTATACTTGGGGAATTAATGCTTATCTATAGAAGCCTTGGGAGAGGGTGATTAAAGGCCCATTCAATGTCTTATTCTGGATTTTTGAGTAAGGAGATTAGAAACTGCAGTCCGCATTCCTTACTCTCCCCCCCCCCCCCCTTAGTTTAGATAAGAAGAAAAGAGTTTTACCTATGCTCACCTGATAGAAGGGAAGGAAGGGGGAGGAGCAGCAGTTATTAGGATTTGAGTTTTTACTGAAAGAACAGTAGGGGTCAGAAGCCTCCAAACCTGGCTTCTTAAAGTCAGCAGATAAGATTAGATTTGAGATGGGATTGGGTTTGGTAGTTTTCATTAGTGAAACTTGCCATCTGATGTAAAAGAACCCATTCTTGGGATGAGATGATATGATGCTTTTTTTATGGCAGATCTCTGTAATCAGAAATAAGCCGGTAGTGACAAAAGGGAAGGTATCTGCCAGAATCTGTTACCATTGTGAAAGAAGTTGGTTTTATGGGGGAAAAATGGAAAATTGGATAAATGCAAATATGTAAAATCTTGTTGTTTTTAATCAAATGGCTGGTTACATTGGTAGTCTTGTATAAGCCAAATGAAAGATATTATGGCTTCTAAAGTATTGATGGGAATAATTTGGGAAAAAGGGAAAAGTTTTATAAGACAATATTGTTTACAGACGTAAGGTTGAATCATTATCCCATAGACTAAGGCTGGGATTTAAAGTTGTATTGTATCTATGTGAGATAGGGTCCTTAGATGTTTTAAAGTGATGAGAGCAATTAGGTATTAATACAAATAGTGTAATCACTGGAAATAAATCAGAGACATCTTCAGTTTAAGGAAAGGAATTTCAATGTAAGTCTCTTTAGGCGAGAAGTTGTAGAATATTTCTGTATTGATGGGAAAAGTTAAATGTGGATTTGAATTCTTTCCGATAAGGCATAATTAGAGAAGAACAGAAAAATAGAGGAGAAACTGATGCAAATGTGTTAGAACAGTAACTTGTGATCTTAATGGGAAGATTTTATGAACAAGGGAGGAAATGCATGCAAGCTATTTAGAGCTAGATTTAAGGATGTTTCTGAAGCAGTGTGACATTATAGTCAGCAATTATTGGAACTTGCCATTCAAACACTTAATGGGACTGTTAACTGTTTTTCTGAGTCTAACTCCAGGTGTGAGTATCAAGGAAGGCTGATCCAAGATGCCAACAGCCCTGTGGGAGGGCAGGTATGAGCTGCAGGTATGATTTCTTGGCAAAGTTGAGGGGGCAACTGTTCAGCACATGCTGAGGTGAGACCGTCTTGACCTGATGCCTTAACTGAAACCTGGCAGACTAGGCCTGGCTCAGTGCAGCTTGCAGTTTGACACAGCCTCTGCCTGGAGTTGACAGGAAGCTGGGGAAAATATGGTCCCCTTACTCTAAGTCCCTACTCTCTTGGTGGCAAATTTCTATAATCAGAAGGTTTTGTAAATCTATTAAAATTGATTATGGAACATCTTAGATTACTATAGGACTGGGACTAGTGTTAAGTTAGGTGTTTTTCTTGGAAATGGTATGAAGACAATTAGGTCAAGGTCTTGTGAGAATATTATTTTGTTATTTGGTTAATATCATGCTTGTCTAAAGCTTTGTTACAATTAGTAATGTTAAAAGAATAATGGCTTGTGGTTTATTTTGTAAATGCCGTCAAAGAAACATGACATGACTAAAAGTTTATGATGTTATATGTACTGTGTTAAGAATTGGTTATCTAATCTATTTATGTATGTGCTGGAGTCTGCTGTTAATTCCTTAGTGAAATATCATCCTCCTGGTGAGGAAATGTTAATGTAAAGTATGTTAAGTGAAGTGTGTAAAGAGTTAATGTAAAGAATGAGGAACTGGGTTCTGATGTAAATTTATTAAACGTGGCAATTGGCCAAAGTTCCAATTTTGAATTTGTAAAAATGATGAGGATGTATAAGGATTAGAAATGGTAATTTAAAAATTGTGCCAAGGTAACTTTTGTAGGAGAATGGAAAGAAAGCTGGTTCATACAAGAAGGCAAGAAGAAGCTGGAGATGGCTGGAACAAATACCAAGGACCAGAAGACTTCACTGATGTTGTTCCCTGCCAGACAGCCTTATGGGAAGAAGACTTTTGAATCTTAAAGGGACAATTGCATTATCATTTTCTTTTGGGTCTCTGTATCTGTATTTACAAAGGGGACTGCCTCCTTTGATTTGTCAGTGCGTGGATCAATCCTTCCCATATTTAAAGGGGTGATGATTAAGGAGAAAAATTCAGATGAGAAAGAGAGTAAAGGAATATTAAAAATGTGGAAACAAAAATTTGAATAAAAGAAGAGGGGAAAATTGTAAGCAATGGGAGGAGGAGTTTTGTTTCCACAGAACTAAAGGTGTCCTCCCTCCCCTCCCCCACTCCAGCTTTAGCAGAACCCAGGCCTCAAGGTCAGTCAGGTGAGAGGTCAGAGGCTTGTATGCATTCGAATGCTTTTTGAGAAGGCAGTCAGGGGAATTAGAGAGGCCAAACTGCTTGAACCAGTTCAAGCTTATCTAGAGTCTGGTCTTGGTCAAGAATCCAGGCCTACTGATTTGCATAATTTGCATATGTTAAAGAGGGAAAGTAAAGGAAGTAAAAGAATGTAGTTTAATCCTAAACTAAGACAAGGAAAATCTAATTAACTTCACTTTTGCTTCTGTATCCTTATTATCCTACTATATAAACTGTATAACCTAGGAAAACTGTAAAAAATAGCCCTGCTCCTGCAGCTGTATCAATGTGTGAGTGTTCCAGTGAGCACTACAACAGCTCTCTCAAGGAGCATAATAAAATGCCTTCCTCTGCCCACTCTGGTCCTGAGTTCTTTAGGTGAGAATGGGCAAATCACATGTATCTTCCTTAGGTCAAGTGAAAGCAAGCAATGGGCAGCGGAAGCTCGTCTCGGGCTTACTCCTGGATCTTGCCTTGGGGTGTCCTGTGATCCCCACTGCGGTGTTAAGAGGGCTACTACTCCGGATTCCCTTGGGGAGCCCTGTGGTCTGCACAGCCTTCTTAAGGAGCTATCACTTGGGTCCTCCTTAGGGTCTGACCCCTAGGAAGCCCTGTGATCCCCACAGATTAAGCGGGGCTACTGCTTGACCTTCCCCTGGGAGTCTTGTGGTCCACACAGCCTTCCTTAGGGATTGTCACAGGGTTCTTCCTCAGGACTTTGGCCCTGCCTAAGAAGTCCAGTGCTCCCCAAAACCATGTTTCTCGCAATGCCTATCTTTGTGTCCTCAGATACACAGTATCTGCATAGTATCTAGCACATAGTACACACTTAATAAATGTTTATTGACTGACTGGCAAGACACTGGGGGAAATACAAAATTTAGGTAAGAAACAATCCCAGCCCTTTTATGGCTTAGAGTCTAGTGGTGATGGGGTGAGATATGCCAAACACAGGTAATTATAGAACAAATACAAAATTTAGGTAAGAAACAATCTTAGCCCTTTTATGGCTTAAAGTCTAGTGGGGATGGGGTGGGATATGCCAAACACAGGTAATTATAGAACCAAGTACCACCCAAGTGCTTGAGATGTGCAGATAGAGAGGTATCTGTGATGGAGAGGGGGGAGAGGGTCATAAAGCACAATATCAGTGACCTTTAAAATGGTGGTATAAGTGTAGAGACAAGTGTAGAGTCAGATCTTGATGGGGTGGGGGTGGGGGGCGGAACAGGTAGTGGGCTAAGGCCTGGAGAGGGGATGTAACTTGCCAACATGAAGGCACAGTGGAAGGAAGACTGACTTGGGAGTCAGAGGACCTAGGTTCACATGTTGCCTCTGATACTTTGTATCTTCGTGATCACAGGCAGGCTGGTTCAGCTTCTCCAGCTGTGAAATGAAGGGGGTGGATTTAGCAGCATCCAAGGTCTTTTTTTCTATAGACCTGTTATTTTATAAGTGGCAGAGCTGGGATTTGAATGAAGTTTCTTTGACTCTACATGTTTTGCTCATTTCCCTGTACCACATTGCCCAACAGAGACAGCCCTTGTCCTGGCTCTTGGGGGCTGGGAGATTACCAGCCCCTGCTTTGGAAGCTTCTCCTGAAAGCTCCTTTCTGGATTCACGGTAGTTGGCAGGTTACAACAGATTATTTCTGTGTTCCTGAGTTGCTGTCTTTGGCCTGGAGAGGTTTTCTAGATTGAGTGTTTTCACTAAAGTTCAAGAGATTTAAACAAACCAACCAACCTACCTGGATCAGTGGATGATACATCTGTTCTTTGAAGTTGTAGGACAGTCACATCTTGACAGCAACATCGAGGACCAAGTGATTGTCACTAACCCACCCGACATCTGCCAAGTTGTTGAGGTAACAACAGAAAGTGACGAACAGCCTGTCAGTATGAGTGAACTCTACCCACTGCAGATTTCCCCCATCTCTTCCTACGCAGGTAAGTCTCTCTTGGGATGGAATGTTGGAAGGAAATTCTTTCTTGGGCTGAACAAAGAATACCATCACTTGAGCGTCTAAGAGTAACCAGCATCTCTTTGGTCCATGTGGATAAGTGGCCTGGATCCTGGCACTCATTTTGCTTGACTTGTTCAAAGCTACCAGCATTTAGATTATTTTTCCTCTCAACCATGAGACTTGTGTGCTACATTGCTTCTGATCAGATGTCAGACACATCACCCATTCTGTGTATGACTTGTGAATAATAAAGATTTTCTGAGAGTAGCTAGGCAGAATAACCTTGTTTTTGTTATTACTGCATTCAGTTAAAAAAAAAACATAATGAACACTTGTTAAGTGCCTACTCTGTGCTAGCAGGTATGGTTCTAGGAATACAAAAATAAAAGAATCCCTGCCCTCAAGGAGCTTACATTCTCCTGGGAAAATGTCCATTGTGCACACAGATAAATAAACATAAAAGCATATACAAAATAATTGGGGAGGGAGAGAGGGAGAGAGGGAGGGAGAGAAAGGGGAGAGAGAAATGGAAATATCTCATATAAAAGGTGGTACCCAAGCTGTCCAAGAGGCGGAGGGGAGGAGGGTGTGTACAGTGTCAGAAATCCAATAGGGCATTTCCAAGATTAATTTTCAGGTCTACCTTTCCCCACATCAAATCTTAAATGCTGCTTTGTAATAATAGGAGATTAAGTCTTTTTCTAATTCTCTCACAGAAGTGTAGGAATTGGCCCGTAGAATTATATAGGAGGAAAATTTGATTCGATTGTTTTCTTTATCCTCATGGAAAAGATCTGTGACTACGTTATTCCAAAGGCATTCTGTCTGTTCACCTCCCCTTCTCACCCCCTACCTGCTTTTCACATGGTTCAATGTGACATTTTCATTTGAGAACACACCTACAAAGTCTGTGTTGTTCCCAGGCATAAAAGACATGAGTTCCAAATCCCAAAGAATCAGCCCACGTTCCACTCATTTAAGCATTGGTTAAGAGGTCCCTTTCAGGTTCCTTTGCTATGCTGGCTAATGAAGCTATTGAGAAGTAAGGTTACCTTGTGGACTAATAAGCAGGCCCTCAGTCACCTCCAGTGGGCTAATCTCTGTGCACCAAGCATGGCCTCTATCCCGGGTTTACAAGCTGGCCAGCAGAATGAGTGAGAGGTAGGGAGAATGTGATAGAAAGTATTCTTAACAATCTATGCAATAGAAATGAAAATTGAAACTATGCCATGTTGGCTCCTACTATGAACTTCGTGGAGGTGGGAGATATTACCTCTGCTTTCAGTGACGCTTGGAGACTATAGCTAGCTTATTGTTGGTAGGGAGGTAGGTAGGTAGATGAGAAGATGTCTTCATAGATATGGACAGATGGAATGAAAAATGACAAACAGAAATGGATAGATGGACAGAAAACATGATAGAAATGAATAGGTGGGCAGAAAAACAATAAACAGAAATGGATAGATAAGAAATGATGAACATAAATAGAAAAAATGATAGATGGAAATGGATAGATGCATGGAAAAGATAGAAATGTATAGATGGACAGAAAACATGATAGATGGAACTAGATGCACAGAAAAATAGAAATGGATAGATGGAAAGAAAAATGATAGACAGATGGACAGACCTATTTTTATTTATTATTAAGTGTTTACTTTGTGCCACCTACTGTGCAAAGCACTGGGGATACCAATTCAAACAAGACAATCCGTGCCCTCAAAGAACTTATATTCTAATGGGGGACAACATATAAAGGAGGAACTAGAAAGGGATGGGGGAGGAAGGCTGGTGTGAAGATGGCCAGGAAGTGATGAGGAGACCTAGTTCTGGGCAAGATAAAATGAAAGGTCACCTATCAGAGCCAAGGGACCCAAAGGTAGAATCCAAAGTTGTTCCAAGGGAGATGAAGGTGGTGAATTTGGGGATTTTTTTTTTTACTGGATTTGTGATTATGTTGATATAAAGAGCTCCTGATGAGGAACCTCCTCCCGATTCAATAATCACCTACTCTAAAACCTAGAGAGTTATTTGGGGAAGTGGGAAGCTAAGTGAAATATGCTCAGGTCACCCAGCCAGTATGGTTAAAGGTGGGACTAGATCTCTCAAATGTTCCCGACTCTGAGGCCAGCGCTCTGTCCTCCATGTCCTGCTGCCTGTGTTTGGGAATAGTGACAGATGTGAATTCTGAGCCTTTAGCTATGTGCATGTTGGAGTAGTTCAGCATCCCAGGATGAAGGTCGTAAAGAAGCTCGGAGGAACCTTCCAGATCTGTGATCCTATAACCCAGACCTATTTTCAAGGCATCCAAGTGGGAAGAGACCTTCAGAAGCATCAGGATGGTCATTAAAACCAATGGAGCTGATGAGATCACCAAGTGAAAGAGTAGAGAAGGGAACTTAGGGCAGACCCTTGGGAACTTAGGTGGTTAGCGGTATAAAGATCCAGCAAAAAAAAACAAAACAAAAAAACAACAGAAGGAGCAGTCAGAAAGGTAGGAGGAGAACCAGGAGAGATTAGTGCCATGAAAACCTAGAGAGAAGACAGTATTAGGAAAGAGGGAGGATCCACAGTTTTCAAGACTGCAGAGAAGATAAGAAGGATGAGGACTAAGAAGAAGCCACTGAATTTTGGTAATTAAGAGATTTTTAGTAACTTTGGGGAGAGCAGGTTTGATTGAATGAAGAGGTCAGTAGCCAGACTGCAGAGATTTAAGAAGAGAGAAAGGGAAGTGGAGGGCCCTAGCGTAGATGGACTTGTAAAGGAATTTAGCCACAAAAGGAAGGAGAGATAAGGGATATGGGATAATAGTTGGCAGAGATGGCTGGATCAAGTGAGATTTCTTTTTTTGAGGATAGAGGAGACCTGGGCATGTTTGTAGGCAACAGGAAAGCAGCTGATAGATGGAGCAATTGAAGATTAGTGAGAAAATAAAGATGGTGGTGGGGAGAGGGCAATCTGCCAAAGAAGACAGGATGGGATGGAATCACTCATGCTTGTACGGGGGTTTGCCTTGGTAAGGTGAAGGGCCACATCTTCATGTGAGTCAGGGGTAAAGGAGGCAGAAGGCATCTGAGGAGCAGGGGAGAAGAGGAAGCTATCAGCTAATGGCCTCAGTTTTTTCAGTGAAATATGAGACAAAGTTACCTGCTGAGAATGTGTAGGAGTGGGGGAGCTGGGAGAGGTTTAAGGAGAGATGAGAGGCTTGGCAAAAGCCACTGTGGTGAATGGGACAGCGAATTAATTAGAAAGGTATAAAAGGATTGCCTTGACACAGCGAGAGCCCAGTTGAGATTATAAAACAGAAACCCGCAGTTGAGGGAGTGAGAAAGGACAAGGTATAAGAGGAAGTACAATTTGCTATGTGGATGGGTCCGATAGCTTAAGAATGGAGGTTGAGTTAAGAGGGACAAGAATAAGGGAACAGTCGATAGGGGGTGGAGAAGAGGGTTTGCACAGCGGCAACCAGGGGGTCAGAATGTCAGGGAGTGGGGGGGAAATGACAGGGTAGAAGTCTTGTCAGTCATTAAACAGTGAGTTCTAGTAAGTTATCATTGTCCAGGGGGGGTTGTCCTGAAGTGGAATTGTCCCAGGGCATCAAGCAGCTGTGTGTTTGATTAAAGCGTCCAGGCCTAGGTAGTCAGTGAGGATGCTTGTCTATCTCCTTTTAATATTTTTAACCTCAGTGCTCAGTACATAGTAATTATCTAATAAATCCTTTTTCATTCATTCACTCAAGGATAATTGTCTGTTCTTGAGTCACTTTAGCAATCTTGTTAAGCTCACGTTACGGATGATGAGCAGTGTTAGGCACTGGGGGACATAAGGAGTGTAGGAAAGATAAATGATTCCAACCCTCATGGAACTTATTGTTGAATAAAAAGAGAAGAAAGATGCATAGATGATCATGATGCACAATAATACAGGATTTGTACGTTGGACAGGTGGCAAGGGTATTATTGACTATGGGGCTCAGGGAAGGCTTCATGGAGCAGGTGGTATTTGAGTTGAGTCTTAAGGATTTCAGCAGGCAGGGCAGGTGGCAACAAGAGACATTCCAGGCGTAG
Organism: Phalanger gymnotis; assembly: GCA_028646595.1. Lineage (NCBI taxonomy): Eukaryota > Metazoa > Chordata > Mammalia > Diprotodontia > Phalangeridae > Phalanger > Phalanger gymnotis. The sequence continues at coordinate 265,605,121 of CM053623.1, read as the reverse complement.
GGACCAGGGTGAGCAAAGGTGAAAGACCGAGAAAGTGCAGGGCATATTTGGATCTGAATTAAATTCAACAAACATTTATTTTAAACTCTGCCTAGAAATACTCTATTGCCTAATCCCTAATTTTATCAGTCATTTGATGTTGTAGTAAAGTAAGCACAATGAAAGAGGATCCATCAGTCTTTATTTCCTGGGTGATAGAGTCAGAAGGCTAGAAAATGGGAGGCAGCTATGATGCAAAGGAGAAACCTCTCAAATGAGAGAGAAATAGCTATTTGCTGACCCGTAAGGCAGAATAGGCAGTTTTATATAAACCATTTCCGAGTTTTCTTTTGGGTGGTGCTGGATAGTCTTATTTTTAGAGGCAAAAGGATCCAGACTGGTGCCTGTTAATCAGACCTTGCAGAGAAAGTGATCTAGCTAGTGAGAGGACAAGGTAGATAGGAGACCTTATTAATACTATAACTAAAAGTTTGTGCATGTGTGTGTACATATATCTCTGTGTAATATGCATATGTGTTTGTTTTGGGGACTGAACCTATGATTCAATTGGCATATGGAGCTCCCATTAAGAAAATTCCTGCTGCCAATGCAGAGTAACACTAGTTCTGCAACTTTTTGGACTTGGAAAGTTTTTTGGGAGTCCTGACAAGTTAAATGGGTACCCATGGTCCCAAAGACATGACAAGCCCAGGGCTCCTCACCTCCCGAGGTATACTGTCTCTCCACTGTACCATGAATGCGTATCAACCAAAAGTTTATTTTAAAAAATCCTCCACATTCCATCCTTCAAGGTATTAGTGTCACTGAGAATATTTCATAGTTTTATTTCCTCAAGGCTAAGAGTCACTTAGATCAAGGACATGTTTTAAAATGAAACCAGAGCTGACTGAAGAATATGGTTTAAAAAGGAAAAATTCATCATGAAAATTTTAGCTTTTTAGAGCTTGGCTGTAAAATGCGATAGTCCTTTTTCTCCTTTGTAGTTATCTGTTTTGATAGCTTGTATAAATCTTTGCACGTATATTATCATTGTAGAATATTTGAGCTAGGAGGGACCTTCAAGATCATTTAGCCTGATGCCCTCATTTTACAGATGACAACCTAGGAAGATGAAATGATTTGCCTAAAATGATACAAGTGGTATAATTCTGTCAGACTTCTCAGCTTTCCCAAATTGTGCCCTTCAAGTGCTCTGTATTTCTGCCACTGCAGGAATGATTGGAGCAAAATGGTGGCAAGCGAAATAAACTCATTTTGAAGGAGAATCCAGGAGTTCAGTTCAGCCAACATTTCTTAAACACAGCATTGTGATAGGTGTGATTTTAGTGATATAATGATTACACATCATGATCCTGTCTTTTTCACAAGACACCAATTTAAAAAACTATTATATAGGCAAGAGAACAGTGTGAGTTTTGAGGGAAAAGGTTAAAAGTAGTATCAGTTGGAGAAATCAGAGAAAGCTTCCTGGAGAAAATCACATTTGAATTGGACTTTAAAGACAGGGCAGGAATACAACAGGTGTAAGAAAAGGGGGAGAGGACATCCCAAGAATAAACATCAGCATGAACAGAAGCATAAAGGCAGAAAAGTACAGGATGTATGCACAATAAAGTGATTAATCCAGTTTATTTGGCATCTGGACTATGTGATGGAGAGACTGGAAATATTGACTGGTAGCGATAGGAAACTACTTTGGAGCAGAGAAATGATATATGCTCTGAACTTGTAGGGAGACAGCTAGGCAGCACAGTAGATAGAGCACCAGACCTGGAGTCAGGAAAACTCCACTTTACGAGTTCAAATATGTCCTCAGAAACTTACTAGCTGTGTGACCCTGGGTAAGTCACTTAACCCTGTTTGCGTCAGTTTCCTCATCTGTCAAATGAGCTGGAGAAGGAAATGGCAAACCACACCAGTATCTTTGCCAAGAAAACCCCAAATGGGGTCACAAAAGTTGGACACAAATGAACAATGAATCAACAATGCTTATGAGGAAGGTAAGTCAAGAGGGACAGATTGGAAGTGGAGGAAAGTGGTGGCAGAAAGACTTATTAGGATTGTCCTTCAGTGATGTAAGTGAGCCCATACTATGTGGTGGGAATAGAGAAGAGATGATTTACACAAGAAATATAATTGGAGGCTGATCTGATAGGACTTGGTTGCTAATTAGAGATGAAAGGTGAAGGAGAGGTAAAGGTCTAAGCTAACAATGAGGTTTTGATCTTGGGAGATTGAATAAATGAGTGTGGTGCCAGAGACTGTCGTAATGAAATTATAGTGTAAGTTGTTTATTTTTAAATCTCAAGTCTTTTTCCCCCCTTTTTTATTAGTTAATTTATTTATCTGTAGTTTTCAACATTTACTTACATAAGTTTTAAATTTTCTCCCCCTCTCTTTCCCCTCCTTCCCCAAGATGGCCTGCAATCTGATAGAGGCTCTATACATACATTCCTATTAAACATATTTTCACATTAGTTGTGTTATATAGAAGAATTATAATGAATGGGAGAAACCATGAGAAAGAAAAAACAAAACAAAAAAGAAAATAGTTTTTTGCTCTGCATTCAGACTCCATAGTTCTTTCTTTGGATGTGGATAGCATTTTCTATCATGAGTCCTTTAGAATTGTTTGAGGTCCTTGTATTGCTGAGAAGGGCTAAGTCTATCAAAATCAGTCATCACACACTGTGGCTGTTACTGTGTACAGTGTTCTCCTGGTTCTGCTCACTTCACTCAACATCAGTTCATATAAGTCTTTCCAGGTTTTTCTGAAGTCTACCTGTTCATCATTTCTTATAGCACAATTGTATTCCATTACATTCATATACCACAACTTGTTCAATCATTCACCAATTGATGGGTGTCCCCTCAGTTTCCAGTTCTTGGCCACCACAAAGAGAGCTTCTGTAAATATTTTTGTACACGTGGGTCCTTTTGCTGTTTTTATAATCTCTTTGGAATACAGCCCTAGAAGCAATATTGCTGGGTCAAAGGGTATGCACATTTTTTTAGCCCTTTGGGCATAGTTCCAAATTGCTCTCCAGAGTGGTTGGATCAGTTCA